>JAMWET010002827.1:882500-1082500 GCA_024036415.1 Prochilodus magdalenae | reverse complement strand
GTTAAGCTGGATCTTCTTATTAAAAATTGTTGACACATCCTATATATACAGGGGTTGGACAACGAAACTGAAACACCTGGTTTTAGACCACAATCATTTATTAGTATGGTGTAGGGCCTCCTTTTGCGGCCAATACAGCATCAGTTCGTCTTGGGAATGACATATACTGCGTCCTGCACAGTGGTCAGAGGGATTTTAAGCCATTCTTCTTGCAGGATAGTGGCCAGGTCACTACGTGATGCTGGTGGAGGTTCGTCCTTCTTGGTGGGATGCTGACATTACCCTGGATACCGTCGCTCTTGATACATCACAAAGACTTGCTGTCTTGGTCACAGATGAGCCAGCAAGACGTGCACCAACAGTTTGTCCTCTTTTGAACTCTGGTATGTCACCCATAATGTTGTGTGCATTGCAGTATTTTGAGCAGAACTGTGCTCTTACCTGCTAACTGAACCTTCACACTCTGCTCTTACTGGTGCAATGTGCAATTAATGAAGATTGGCCACCAGGCTGGTCCAATTAAGCCATGAGACCTCCCACACTAAAATGACAGGTGTTTCAGTTTCATTGTCCAACGCCTGTATATATAGTGTGTCTTGTGCAATATATATGTTTTAATTTGCCCAATATGTTATATTTAGAAAATGAATTTGTGTCCCTCAGTATGAAGAAAATGTCATATTCAAGAACTTTGGAGAACCATGTTTTTTAAGAATGGACACACGATTTCTATTATCTTGGAAACACATGGCATGTTGGACATATTCTCCAACAACGTAGATAATAGCAGGGAGAGATGAACAGATTGCCTTGAAGCATTAGTTTCTATCACCATTGCACCTGTTATATCCCCCTTATCGCCCATAACTGATATGTACAAAACAATTAAGATAATTTTCTCCCTATGACTTCTGGCAGTAAGCTTAAGCATACAGATTGAATCTCAATTAATCCTTGTTTGCAAAAATGATGAGCTTTCTCATGATTATTATATCCTTTAAATGGAGGAAAATGAGCTGTTGTGATCAAATCGAATAACGCCTTCTATGTAATGGTCAGAGTTGTACATAAGGTATGTGCCTCCATTAGTTCTAGTATTATACCATACTGAGATACAGTTACTGCTCCTGCACACTTTGCAGGCGTCTTACTGCTTATGCACATAGTGTAATATGGCTTTTATCTTTGCACTGTAGTCACGGTAATTGCCACACTGGAGAAGCAGTGTTTCATTATACTGTATAACCCTGTACTGACAAAGTTGAATTGACAATAAAGATGAATTGATCTGAGTTACTCCACAGGAAAATGATTTCCATGGAATCATTGTCATATGTTTCTGTATGTAAAATACTGAAGATCTGAGCCAGTCTCTTAAAGCAGAAACATGTACACCCATGAGCGCTCAGGTTAATAGGATGACCCATTCTGTCTCAATTAAAGATTTTAAGAACTGTATTTCCCTAAGTGTATAAGCACGGATATCTATTACAGATTGCACCTCCGCAGGGATTGTTCCCGCTAATTGATGGTAAGAGACGTTTCTACTTGGAGAAAGATGTAAACTTAGTTAGAAGATTAGGGTCATTTGCTTTGCTGCAATTGACATGTGATGGTAACAGATATGCAATTCCTTCGTCTCAATTAACCTCAGAGGTTTCTTAACTTTGTAGGACAGAAGGAGGCATAAAAAAAGTTTTAAAGTGACTCTCGTAAGACGATGAGTAATGAGCACTAATATGCTCCTCGGTGGTATTTTAGGAGTCAGATTAAAGATTCAGTGCTGGATTGTACCGCAGCGGCATCGCTGATTGCAGTTTGTGAGGTGTTATCAGTGTGAGGTGCTGGTCAATGTTCAGATGGTGGAGGAGGGAGAGGAACGTAATTGTGGTAATGCAGCTTTACACCTAATCAGTACTGTCCTTCCCCCTTGCTGCCATTAATTAATACATGAAAATCGTCACATCATTGCATATAGTTAATTCCATGACACTCCATCACATATTGAATATTGTTTAAATGTTTTATACAGTGGTTATAAGGTATGTAAAGGTATGTAATAGATTAATGTCTCGTAATATCAATATTTTGTAGCATTTTGCGGTAACACTTGAACTATTTTAAGTGGTCCTTTGTAGATGATTAATAAACCCTTAATAGAATATCAGTTTAAAAACATATCAGGGAAACGGCAGTAGTGAGTAACATGAAAAAAACCCAAAGCTAGTCTTAACTCTGTTTCAAATCCTGAAATACTTATTACCCAAAAACCTGACCTAACGCTTACCTTGACCCTAATCCTATAAATCAGACCCTCGCCCTTAACCCTAACTCCAGCCAACGCTCCTATCCTAACCCTAAATCCTAACCCAACCAACATATTAAAAGATTTTAATATTCTCCACAAGAATTTCAAACTCTAGTTACAGGATGGTGTCAACAGCATGTCTACAAAAGCTTGTTGCGAATGTTAAGATGAACATCTACAGATATGCATTTGCAACAGATTAATATTAATAAATCTTATTGACACAATAAATTAAAAGTGACTTAATCTACTGAATGTATTTCAATGCTACCTTGTTTCTACATCAGTAATATGTTGTTGTTATGTTATTGGGAGTCTGTTGAGCATCTGCTTCATCTAAAGAAGGCCAGTTAAAGTGTCACCCATGTTGCTTAAACCCTGCTGCACAACATTCACATAACCAGGCTATGATGTAAATTTAAGTAACGACAAATTCTGTTAATTATTATAACAGTTCTATGTTACAGTTGTCATGACAGATGCCTTCATGTTTGATGTCATGACAGTCCTTTGACATGCTATTTGAAATTTATGGTAAGGATGTAATCTGTGAAGACATGTTAGAATTATTATTATTAAGGTTCTGTCAGACATGTGTTAATATAGTGAATCGTTTTTTGTGCCATCAGTTATTTCTGTTATGATTTTGAAGTGATGTAGAAAACACAAAAGGTTTAGTCAATGATCAGCTAATTTGAATATATTTTAAGGTTCTCAGTTGTTTGAAAGTTAATAACTAAAGTTAGTTCATCCTCCTTAATTAGTTGGTACCAGTTAATTAGCTAACTAATACCCTTCTGGCAAAATGACCACTTTAAAAAGTTAAAAAGATATCAACCAAATTAGACTAGCAGATAAATTAGTTATGGTGTCAAAAAACTTATACATTTAACATTTAATTCCAGAACAGTGGTGGATAAAACCCTCAAGCCATGTTCCGGAGTCAAAGTCGAAATAACCCAAGGTAAAATATTCCTTCAGTAAAAGTAGAAAAGTAGAAGTTCCACTTCAGTAGACATACAAAAGTATTTACCTTAGTATCTACCTTATGACTCTACTGTCCCATCTCTCCCTTCACACTTCTTTCATTTCCACATGTAATGTTTAGTTTTTTTCCCACATAAGCCAAAAGGAATGACAGATCTTGCATAATATAAAGGAGTAAAAAAAAATATATGTGACTTTGGAATGGAGTTACATTAAAAATCTACCCAAGTACAGTAACAGATTTACAGTAACTACATTTACTTAATTACTGCCCACCAGTAAGACAAATACACACATACCGATACAGTAAGAGAGTGTGTTGCTAATGTTAATGCACTGTCACAAATAAACTGTTTTATCTTTTTCAATTTCTAAAACACAGATGTTGTGTTTGGTGGGCGAAGCTTAAATGGTGGTATAAAATGACAGGTAGCATAGCAGTGTCAGATGTAGGGATATAGGAGTCTGGATCATCTGGACGCTTTCCCCAGTTATGTGAGAAAGGTTATGGTGCATTAATCAGCTAACCTTTAGCAGGAAATAGCTACGGTTTCCTGAACCATGCCTTACTGTCAGGTCAGTTGGTCAAAGATCCTAACGGCCAAAATTACAGTGGCTGGACCTCATTGAATACCCTGTGAAAAAAACTCAGCATCTATATGAAAGGAAAACATAAGTTGGAAAGAAAAGCAAATAATCTCTTAATGCATGACATTTTGTGCATTTTGGATCATGACCAGGGCCTTAAATACCAAGAATTGTCAGATGCTTTTTGAGTGTTACAGACCAACATACTGCCTAACCAGTGACAAGGACATCAAACACACCTATACAACACACAGGCTGTTATAAACAAGTCAGTCACTTAGTATTTTTAATGCATGTTACAGCAATGTATGTCATTAAAACTACTGCTGCTAATACTGTGTATGTGTCGGGGACAAAGAACTGGGCTTGACGCGCACAGAGCTAAAAGCCAAACAAGGTTTATTTGACAAGTCGACAGTCAAGCACAACAGCAAAATCAAGGCAATCATAACAGAAGGGGTAAGGCAGGGGCGTCGACAGTGAAACAGGCACAGGTCGAAAACCAGGAAGTCAAAACAGTCAGGCAATCAGACCAAAAGGAGAAGAGCAAAAGAGAGTAAGACAAAGGAAGTTAAAACCAGAGATATGAGCAAAAGGCAAGAGAGAAACACATAGAGTTGCAAATATGTGTTTAGCAAACTTTGACTGTGTTTGTGTGGGGGGTTTATAAAAAGTGAAGAGAACGTCAGCTGGCATCAATCAGTATTCTGGTTAGAGTGTGAATACTGTAATTGGTTGACTGAGGACATGTGCGTGTGATGTCATCGGGTAAGGCACCCTGGGAAATGGAGATAGGCAGCGTCAGGGAGAACAGAGGGCGTGACAATATGTAAAGTGTTATTTATAGTTAGATGTCAAAATATTATTTCTAGGTCACAGTATTATATCTAGTTACAGGTAAAATATTATTTCATGCTATGGAGGCTAATGGAGGGCTAATACAGTTAGCTATCATGCTAATAAAGTTTGCTTCCCATGAATTGCTTATGTGGATTAAATCTAAATCTAATATTTAATTTTAGGATTTTGATCATTCATGTATGTGTGACATACATGCCTATCGGACATTTACGGAAATACGGAACAAATCGCGTCCCGTATTAAACCAATACACTTAATTGCAAAATAAAGGACGATTATGTATTTTACGGGATGGTGGCAACCCTACTAACATTAGCCTAATGATAATTCTAAACTTGAAGAGAGTTCTCAGAATTCGAAGGTACTATCTGCATTTGATGCATATCCTACAGTTTTAAGGTAAAGTGGTTATAAGCCTGCTAAGCCAATGACTTTATCACAGGTGGGTTATAAAATGTGATTCTGCTGCACAAGAATTTTGCTATTTTGAATGTGACATCCTTGGTGCTCATTGTCTCTGAACTGCACTGAACACAGATAGAAATCTACTCTCATGTTAAAATGATGTCCTGTTAAGGTTCAAGTGTTGCCTAATACTTTATCAGTTCTTAAGCGTGTATTGCTAATTCGCTGGTATTCTTTCTAGGGAGATCATCTTTTCAAGGCTCGACTTTGATTGAATGCAAGTCATTTAGAGTCCTGTCAGGCCTAGTTTTATTGTTCAATTACTGCGGGTAATTTAACCCTCTGTACTGCTGTCGATGTGAATACAGCTGCATGAACATCTGGCACTAATGACATAATTGGTCTCGGAGTCATTCATTTCATCTTGAAATTCCAATGAAAAAAGGGGCCTTAATTGTGTTAATTCACAGAAGTCACATGATAATTATTGAGAATCACTAATTTGATCCCCCCCTCCATCTAGAGGGAATAATTGTGTGTTCAAACCATATGAATTTTCATTTTATCTGCATGACATAGTGCTCTGCCAACTGTACATATTACACATATTGTGTTTCTTCTGAATGAATGACCCACAACAAATGAGTCATAATGATTTGACAATATATTACACTATATTCTGCTCTGCTGTCTAGCGAATAAGAATGTGGAACAAAGCAGCCCAGCTGGGCTTCAGTGCACTGGTCAATCAGTAACCCTGTATTACTTTTGTTTTTGCAGTCACATACGCACAATGGCCATTACGAAGCAGAACGGCACCTTGGAGGGACTTAATTTCCCAGGGCAGCTCTGACTATCCTTCGCCACAAAGACTGGCAACATTGTAGACCCATCATGTTGACTTAGTGCAGAATCGCTTCCCCTTGTCCGTATTGTTCCTCCGGCACAAAGAGAATGAAAAGGACACGGGGAGGTCCACAGGGAAATGACACATTATTTCTGAATTTGCCGTTAACCTCACGCCGCTGTTAGTGAGAGATGCTCTTCTCGGCAACACATGGTTGTGGGATGATTTTTCTGATCAAAAGCCTTTTTGTTTCTTGTACATGCTCCCACTCAGTAAACACAAACTGGAACAGATGTAAGGAGTTACTCACTAGATCCCTCTGAAACCCCCTTTAGAGCCTTTTGCTCTCACTGCCTTTGTGCACCTTCTAGCTCAGTGGAAACGTACAGCGATGGATTTGTCTCAACTTTTCACTGCCATGGTAAGGGGGTGGGTGGGGGATGGCGTATTTACTCCTCGACCCCTCCAGCATCTAAGACGAGTAAGAGGATGCATTCGCACGGAATCAATTAAGCGGCTGGCAGGTAATAAATTCATTTCCAAGGGATTGAACTAATATGGCCAATCCCCATGGTTCTAATTGTTTTCCCCCTTCTATGCAAATATCAAAAGGCAAAGAGGAATTGTGCTGTTCCCTGACTTCTGGACATCATCTTTTCAAAGATAATGACAGAGAATAATTAGATTTTAATCAGGGGGCCTATGGGCCGGCCCCCCCTCCTTATCCTTTGCTTCCTTGCTGTGTTTCCTTTTTGGGAACAGAGCTATTATTCAACCAAACGAGCTCGCCTTCTAGTCTACATCTACACTGTAATGTAGCTGCCTATACATGTCTAAAAACAAAGGTTCGGAAATAGTGGGGAAAAACTAAATATGGCATGAAACCTTTAGATTATATACATTATGAAGATGTTCTTTAATCTGTACAAAGCCTGCACACTCACATTCCAGCAGATAAGTATTCTTTAGAGAACAAATATTGTATCGTTTTTGACATTGCTCCAAAATTCCTTTTGGGACCCGTATTATTTTAAAGGTGTAATAACTAACACTTCATACACACACACACACACACGCAAACCCACACACGCACACACATGTACCTGACTGACCCAACATCCGTGTTTAGATGCATTCGACAAGTAGCAATGCCCTCCATAAGTCATCCTGTTAGTGCCAGTACCACTGACAGACAGCTGCACAGTGTAGAACTACATGTATTCAAAGACCCTTAAGACAACTACCCTTAACACCACGTCCAAACCGGCAAAGACTGCTATGGTGTCGCGGTGCCATGTGGAGGCCCCCTGGTCAGCGACAAGATGAACACATCCAGAAGTCCTGGTGTCACTCCACCTTTACCCCTGCTGCAAAATTTGCAGGAACTGTGTGAAAAGTTCAAGGGGATGGATTATCACAGAGCACCATTAGGAAGATTACTGGCATGTTGCATTAGAGATGCTTCTGTATGTGTAGCTCAGTAAATATTCCTCATATCAGTATATCAGCCTAAAGTTATCATCATCTCTTGTTCCTGGTAACCTCTATCTTCCTTCCCATGTATATATACATGTATATATATATATATATATATATATATATATATATATATATATATATATATGTATGTATGTATGTATGTATGTGTGTGTGTGTGTGTGTGTGTGTGTGTGTGTGTGTGTGTGTAATTTATATGCATTGTTTATTGTGTGTAGCCTTTGACAAATGCTTTTGTGGCTTGCGGTGTATTTCTGTTACTGGGAACTGAGGATTGAAATCAATGGCTTAACCCAATTGAAATAGTTTCAGATAAGTCTGTAGCTCAATGTTCAGAATTCCTTTTCCTGCAGAAGAGAAGGCTTAGTTAGGAAATGCACTTTGCTACACAGACATATTAAGAGGCTGCTAGTGATTTTATTGATATTAACTACTCAGTGTAACATGTCCCCCATCCATTTTCTGGCCTCCCTTTTGCAACTTTGTGTTTACAGTTCTTCCTGTTCTACCAACAAATGACTTTTATAGGTCATAGTCCTCACTTTTGAAGTATATTGGCTTGTTAACACGTAAAGCACAATGGGACTGTAATGAAAAGTATTGTGTCCATGCAACCCATACATATATAGTCTGTTAGATGTTGTAGCTTTTGTGTTTTATAGGCTAACAGTATTTGTAATTATTCATGGACATTATGTAAAGAACATGCATGCAGGTACTAAATTAGACTGGTTCTCTAATTTGTGAGCTGCTGCACACATTTAATTGGCCTCTAGTATTAATTATCACAAACTATACACAACTATCAGGAGTTATCCGAGTAGTAGCTTTAGTTGCACACTTAGTTCATCAGCATAACTATTTATTATGCACCCTCATGGTCACATTTAGTAGAACATCACTGGGTCATTTTGTCCTTACACATTTTTGGAATTCACTGCCCGAGAGCATAAAATTAATGGAGAGTTTCTGTCATTTTAAGAAACCTAAAGGCAAAGCAATCATGAATGCGTTGCTGCAATAACTCATTAACTTTGGCCAGTGATTTGGTGTCAGAACAAACAAAACCACAAAACATTGTATATCAAAGTGATTTCTTCAGTATGATTCTCTCTCTCTCTCTCTCTCTCTCTCTCTCTCTCTCTCTCTCTCTCTCTCGATATATATATATATAGCTCTGGGAATAAATAAGAGACCACTCCACATGTACAGCAGGTTCTTAGTGAGGAACAGAAGGTTAAGTTCTAGCTTTACTTGCAGACACAGTGAGTGCCTGGTTCATAAGAACAAGGTCAAGCAGCAAACACACAGTACAACACAGATACAGTCTGGCAGAGGGGGAAAACCCCTCTACTGACAGTGATAAGCGCCACCTCATTCCAAAGTCACTTAACTGGCGAGCAGTGGCTGGAGTGAAATGCACAGCGAGCATGGTTAAAAAAACAGGCTTCTGGAGGCGTCATTAGTCATTTTCTAAATAAACAGATCTAAATACAGTATCTGGTCTGGTATTCTATACACTATGTTTCCAGTAGTGTATAGAATAAAACAAAAGCTCATTTCGGTCAAACACAAACCCAATATATATGAGTTGTATATATGTGTATATAATATACATACATATAGTCTCCAGAAATATCTCCAAAATAGCAATTTTACAGTAGAGGGCAAAATAACAAAACATACTTTTTTCTCCATTTGTCATGAAACAGCAGCTCATGTGATTAAATGATACATACAAGTAAAAACTGAGAAACACATTGTATTTGAACAGCGCTGATATATTTACATGTAAACACAGATTTTCCACTGTAATGTCAAAGGTGTTTTAAACAGGTGTTCTGTTTTAAAAGAGACATTAGAGCTCATGACCCTTGTGAAATCTAGATCCGATAGAAGCAATGCCCAATGCTGGAACATCTTCTGTCTGATAAAGTTCCAGTGGAAGTGAAATAATGACTAGATTAGTATGATTTACCTGTGCAGTCACAAAGCGTTTCTCAGCTTTATTGAAGAGGCATAACCTCAAACCTGAGGCTATGATTTAGAGAAAAGCCCACTCCAACACCACATTAAATGCCTCACATTTGTCACCTCCTGCTACCTGTGCCTGACATCTACACATAGGAGCAATCTGTTTGCTCTTAACATCAATCATCACTTTCTCTCAAAGCCGTGTAAGTGAAATTGCAAGGGCTTTGAGATACTCCATTTATCTTTCCGAATAAATAAATAAATAATAACAATTTAGAGAAAAAAGGGATAGCGTGAGAAAAAACAAACAGTCCTTCTCACAGCTTTGCTAGTAGCTTGAAATATTGCAGTAGCACAGTGAATATGACAGCTGTCCTTGAAGTTGAGACATGCATATTTTATTGCATGTCTGTTGCTCCGGTTGAAGATGAAGGCTTTCTGACGAGGGACTGATGGTGAAGACCTTTTACCTGTCTTAGAGTTGAAGCCGACACATTCAACTCAGCCACCAGGATTGAGAAGCTCTGAGTCTTCGTCCTCCACTCCCCCGGTACTGGAATTACCGAAGCTGGCTTAGAGGGAAGATGGCCACTCAGATGTGAGTGAGCTTTGATGGAGGCAGAGGCGATGTTGGCTTACTTTTTGCAGCAGATCTACTTGTGCACTTCTCCCCAGTTCCAAAAGGTGGGACTTTGCGACCTTTTGACAAGCACTTTCACTTGGCTCGGTTATCAGCTTAAGACTGGAATTTTGAACCCCTCAAGTGCTGAGTACAGCAGGTAACACACACTCAATAGAGCTCTCTCTCTTTCTCTCTCTCTCTCTCTCTCTCTCACATACACACACACACATACACGTGCGCTTTTTTTTTGCGCACACATCCGCTTCTTTGACCACCACCACCCAATTTAGGAAAGTCCTTGAAGCTCTGGACTGGAAAGGGAGTGCACTCTCCCACTTTAGAGGCAGCCTGCTGCATTAGGCTATTTTCAAGGCAGGCAATTCAAGGTGCCACATTTCGTCCTAGTACCTGCTTGTTTGATTCCTGCTCCCTCGCTTCATGAACTCTAGCATGATATCTCTTTCTTCATATTCGTTCCCAAGAGAGATTAGCTCCGCTGTACATTCTACTCATGTTATCCAGTTGTCATGGAAGTCCGAACGTCAGACGAGACAAGTCAGAAACTAGTTTGTTCATTGCACAAGATTACTCCTCTGGGATTGCAATGAGCCGTTCACATGCCAATGGGAGGTTTGAGGTCACTTTAAAAAGAACGGGCCTATAAGAAAGATGCTGATGGATCACTGGAGAGCAATTCAGTAATCTCATCTTCACTCCCTTGAATCACACTGTCCACATTATATGGTCCAGTGGCTGGACATGAGAAATCATGTGGATTTGATGTGCTGAGGTGGGATATTGAGCTGGATGGCAGGTCGCACCTAGTATAATAAGACTAAGGCAGAATTGTTTCTGCTGCTCCACTACCCTGGACAGGGCTAGTAGCTCGCCGTGCACAAAGCTCATTTGGTGGAGCCCCTTGTTGGGTCAGTAGCTTGAGGTTAGTGAGTATATTGACTCTCTCCCCCCACCATGTTGAACCGGGGGGTGGACTAAAGGCACACACACGGGACCTGCAGTGAAAGTACAGTTCTCAACAGAGCATGAAAAAGGAAGATCTTTCTTTTCATCTTCTTTTATTTTTTTGGGACGTGCCATTTTAAGCACAGCCCTGCACCTGCTTCTTCATCGCTCTGGTATTGACTCCCGGAATTAACATATTAATTGTTTACTAGCATCCTCATGTTGCTTTTATGAGTGCTGCCGGAGAGGAGCGCGCACACGGGCGTGCCCAGGCGTGGGGCATATGTGTCCTCATCCGCGCTTGTTAGGGTGTGTAATCAGAGCGGCTTTGGAACTTTACAAGAAGTCATTAGCAGTCAAGACTATTGTGCAGCCGTTCTGATTTCAAAGGTGCTCCACAACAGCTTGTGTGGTGAGGGCTGATTGAACTGGAGCACTTGAAAGGGGAAGAGAGACGTCAGGTTCGCCGCATCCTGTCGCGGCCCATCTGCCTCCTCCTCTGCTCCCGCAGCCAGCCTCCTTTGTAAGGAAGGAGGGTTTTGAACATCAAAGCGTGTGCACGCTACCTAGGAGACGGAAACAATTAGTAAGGGATTTGGTGAAAGGTACATGGTGAAGTTCAGAGTGCCTAAAAAAAACCAAAAGATGGCCCCGTGCTTGTTCCCCCTGGCGTGCCGAGCACGGAGGGTTTCCTCAGACAGTCTGGAACCGGAAACTCAAGAGATAGAAAAAAAGGCCCCCACCAATGCACATTGGTTCAGTATGGTAAGATCACATGGAGGGGCTGTGCGGGTGCTTAAGTTCCAGCCTTGCGCTTCCCAAGGATTACAGCGTATCTTGATTAAGATCTAATTACCTTGTATCCAGTGGGGATTTCAAATTAGTGCTTTAAACGTTGCACCTCCCCGGAATTAAGCCGTGACCCCCGGCGCACTGGCCTGAGTCTGATGACTGATGCCACAGGTATGATACGTAATTCCTCATTATCTTTTATGTATTAGGACATCCCCAGAGCTACCTTGCTGAAGGCCATGGCAACCTTCAAGGGATGCAGCTTGTTATAGAATACCCCAGGGCAGTTAAATGTCTGTTGAATTTTTTGTAGAGATATATTCCTAACAACCCTGGCATGTTTTTCTTCCCCTACATTCCCCATAATTAGGGTCATTTACACCTTTATAGCCCAGTTCATGCACACGGTTGCATGGGCAAAAGCACAGGAATCTTTATTATGTTTATTCAGACACTGCCTTGATTTTCATCAGTGTTGCGTAGAGTGTAGGCATACGTGCACATCCCCGCATTCCCTTTGGAGCATTATTACTTCTTTTCTTTTTTCATTAAGGAGCCAACTGCATCTGTTCGTTGGCCATGTTTACCTAAGCTGGCGTCTAACTCTGACAGAAAACAGCATCCACCAATGCCTACAGATATGGAGATCACACGAGAAAGAGAACGCATCCATATTATTAATTTCAGAGGGAAATGAGGGAAGCAGATTAGAGATAGCGCTGAATAATTAAATCTAATTATCTGACAAAATAAAAAAAGGGAAAAAAATAATAGAGCTGGGGCAATAATTGCAATGTGCCTTCCATTAAATCATCATACGTTTTTCTCATGGGTGCTAATTCATTGCCTCCTATTACTTAAAGCTTTTTAAGGGATAGGGAGACGGTGTTCGAGTCGACAGATTTAAGAATGAAAGTATCCTCGAGTGCATTAGATGGGATTAGAAACCTCAATCACTCAGTGGACTGCAATTTAATCTCAGCAATGTCAGCGTGCCTCCTCCCCTAGCACTATTAAACAAGCTTGTCTATCTTTTTCAATTAGCCCCGGAAAGAGCAGGCCCATCCCCTCCGCTGAGACCTACTAACTGGGTTTATGACAAACATCAGCGCGGCTACAGCGAGCCATGTCAGCCAGAGTTGGTTTGTATCTGTGCCAACATCCAGACGCAGAGTACAAGATCTTTATTTATTTCTTTATTTATTTATTGTGGTGGGAAGCAGCAAAGTGGAGTACTTTTGCTGAGGCACGGAAACGTGATTTTTAACTTTGTTTCAAAAGACAAGTCTCTACTTTCGCCATACTGTATTTCTAAACAAATTTATTGCTCTATCGTCTACATATGCACATCTTGCTTTGCATCATGAGGCAGTTTCCAACAGTTTATAATGCACCATATTCCTTAAAAATCTGAACTCTAAAAAATGTGATAAAGCCCTTACGTTTATACTGAAAGGTACATTTGAACAGTTTTACTTTGGTACTTGTTTTAGTACTTGATCCAGGTTCATAGTGCACTATAAGTGCGCTTATGCGGCATCATATAGGACACACAACACCTTATAACACCTGGCATTAGTTTGTATACCGCTGCTTTCCAGTGAAAAACATGTATCTCCATTTTTGTCGATTTTTACTTTTGTGCATTATTTGAGCACATGAGCTGCCATTTGCATTGTGTGACAATGTCATGATGACTGAACCGACAGATATGGTCAAAAATTCAGTGGTACAAACGTCTGGTTCCATTGACTTACATTCAGATTAAACAAGGTTGCCATTTCGGAGATACTTGTTTTTCGTCAGACAGCGATGATATATAGTTGTAATGCAGTGCAGAGTTTTATGCCAGGCCATCACAGGCTTTAAGTGATTGGTGGTATTTCAAAATTCATCTTTAAATGTTTAAACACATTTCATTTTAGTACATTACACCTCTCAGGCCTTTACAGGCTGTAAATGAAGAGAGATTCTCTAAGGGGTAATACGGGATATGCAATGTCAATATGCTGATCTGCCAAATTTAAAGACTTGAATTACCAAAGCTTATTTAAAGCCATGGATTATATATTACAGAAGTCATGCTTTGCACTGTAATTCTGAACCAGTTTGATTAAATGTTAACACCTTTCAGTAACAACAAAAAAGAGATACAATCTTTTTGGAACACTCATCCCAGTAGATGTTGTTTGTCGTAAAGGTTAAACTTGTCATATGACCTAACACCTATGTCAGATAACATTGATTTTTATGACATTGTCAGCGGTGCGCTAGTAACCAGAAGGACTGACTGGGTATATCTGGTTAGTGCCCTTGGGCAAAGCACTTAAACCCTCTTGCCCCAGGCAGCACTGCTCTGCTGGTGACACTGTGCTGCTGTCAGTTATTCAGCAGAATGACAAATTTTCCTTGCGGGACCAATAACATACATAACAACATTACTTCCTAGCTCAGCATATGTCATATGTATAACATAGTGCATAATAACATAACTGCTTGACTCAAAATGCCTGGGTGACTAAACAAGTCTGACAAAAAGTGAATATTAAAGAGTTTCCTTTAAAAACTTTCATTTGTTACGTCAACCTGACAATAAACCCGACAAACTGACGCCAATTGAAACCTTTATGAATTAGGTTTATGTCAGTTGTTGTGATAAGTTTATATAGGGGGTTATAAAGTATCATTTATAATACCTTTTCATTTCAACCATTTATTTCAGCTACATGCACGAAAACAATGTCTGAGCTCGAAGTGGACTTGTTGTAAGGGTCATTGTCCAACAGAGCAACAAAGAGGACATTGAGACCTTTAGGCTTTGCGTAGAGACAGATCAATCCTGATAGAAGTCCAGTGCCCCGGCTTGTGCAAGGGCCACTTCGACGTGGGTGTGAATCCATGTCTCTAGGAGAGATGTGAAGCTTTAGAGGGCTTGACGTGAGGATTTAGTCATTTTGAGGAGGGGCCGAGGTGGAAAGTGCCAAGCGGGGCCACCAGAACAGAACAAAGCCGCAGCGTGACAGTCAGCCACTGTGCACACTGCTGCTCCAATCACCCCACTCACTCCCCCACCACCTCTCCATCTATCCTGACAAGCATCGCCCTGCTATGCAAATGAAGGGATGCAATTTATAGACACAACACCGGTAAATGACAGTGGTAATATGCGAGTTAATTTGCTACTGATGTCCAGTAAATTGGAGCCGCTGTGTTAATATGCGGCACGTGTTTACTGTTGCGATATATTACGTGTTTTGTGTGACATTTACTGGAGGCAATGAGGCTCAGAGGAGGCATTGTGATGTGCCTAGTGAGCTCGCGCTCCCAAAATATCCATTCGGGCCTTGTTTTATGCTTTTTGGGATTTTACGGCCCATCGCCCAGGGTTTTCTCTCATCTGTGAGCATTAACTGCCTTACATACGTTAGCGGTAGCAGGCGCGACAAATAACCATATCCAGGGAGTGGGGGCTATATGTGTCAGTGCAGCGTAAGCAAAGCAATCCCTCAATCTGAGAACAGTAGTTTTTGGGGGGAGTTTTTGTTGCTCATAATTATGGCTTATGGCAAACCTTCTTTTGAAGAAAGTTCTCTTAGCTAGATCTGTAACTTCATATGTGGACTGAAGCCTACTCAGAGAGATGATCATTAAACCCAGTGTCTGTTCGCTGGCTGTTATGTTGTTACATTTTATCACAGGTTGTCATCTTTGTATTAAAGCAAGTTGTCATTTTGTTGCTGCCTTGCACCCTCCTTTCTAAAAATAAAGCGTCCATTGCTTAATGAGAGCCTGCTAGCCGTGCTTGCACCTCCATCAGCTTATTATGCAGTAATAAATAAAACACTCTGTCAGTGCTGCTCACTGGCGAGGACAAACCTTGGAAGTTACTTAGGAAACACATCCCCATAATCTTTCCCACCAATGTCAGCTTAACCTGTTTTTCCACATCTGCGAGTCCCTACCCCTAATGTGTCCTGACTGATAGATGGCTAATTTAGCCCCCACAGATAGCCCACCTACCTCTTAGTCACTGCAAATCGCCTAGACCCTCTGTGTTGCAATGCTGCCCCCCAGTGTATGCACCCACCAGCCCTCACCTTCCCTCTCTTTTTCAGCCTCTGTAAGGTGTCCGGACCAGACATAGAGCACCGGCTCCTCCCTCCTATTCAGCTCTCTGATGCATGCCTTTTCAAGTTTGCCCTCACAAGTATTTAAGGCCTATGGGTGCTCGAAGCTCCGTGCTTTCCACGAGTGTTTGTGAGCATGACGCATTGAAAAGGATAAGGGAAAAAAAAAGCTCGGCTCTGACAGGCATCACAGGCAGAGCAGATGTATAATGTATGTGTTTTGGCACCTGACTCAGCATGCCAATGATTTTTGATGCTTTGGATGTGGGCTTGGCATTGGGCCAGGACTGTGCCATCTCCCCCCTCCACTTCTCAAAGTGCATCCCTCTCCACCGCTTGGCAGACGGCTCCTCCGCACTCTCCCAGCTCGTAGCACTTTCAGGGCTGATGATGATTGCAACAGCTATAACACAAAAGCTATTATTTGCTGTTTTGTCTTCTCTGACGTCTCCTATGAGAATCTCAAGGGAACGCTTGCGAAACCTACGAGCTACCAGGCAGTGCCACCATGCTGAAGCAGCGATCAAGCTGAGTAATTGGATTCCGTCAGAACTATGGCTTGTTTTCTCTTACACTTCTATTTGCTGCCAGTTTTTACACGATTCCTCTTTAGAGGGCTGTTTAGTTGGTGGTCAGTGACAGTTTAAGTGGGCTTCATCCTGTCGTCCCTCCACACCGAGCACTCACAAAGCACTATATATAAAAGGAACCCATATCTGTATCGATATATAGTCCTTGATACACCTAGGACATATATTTGCTCGTCCCACTTGTCCTCATTTCTGTAGCCCAGACTTGATATGCTGGGACAAAACCTTGAATCTAGAAATACTGATGTTGTAGGAGAAGGAAAAAGATGGCCAACTTTATTGTACATGAGCATGCAGGTAGTAAAGTAGGATGTAAAGAGCTTTTACTAAATTTAGTGATATAAAGAAGAAAGCCATAGTTCTTTCCTAGTCTTGTCTAAGGTAGAGGAGCTCAAAATTGTCATCTCCTGTGTGCAGTGTCTGTGGTATGCTGAATACAAATCCAGAATATAGGTAGGTTTTATATTCAGTTTTGAAAATGTGGTAAGGTGGTGGTGTATTCTGGCTACTGCAGATGGAGCTGCACGAGAAGGACCAAGCTATAAACACCTGTGGGGTGTGTGACAGGATTCACAGATTGAGAAGAGGTTCTACAGTGCAGTGAATGTCTCGTTCCACGTGTGGGTTAAAATGCAGATGATAATGATTGGCCAATAGTAGTGATTGCATTTGGGCGTGTCGAAGGCCATAGTGTGAGGGAATCTGAAGGTGTATGGAGGCGTATGGTTATACGGGTCTACCAGCAGTGTCTAAAATCCCAGTCTACAGGAAATTCTCCTCAGAACTGTGTCAGGGAAGGCATCCACCAAATCTGGCACACCTGCAGAATTCTTCGATGCAAGAGTGGCTGAACTTTGATGCCCCTCTCACTTGTCCAGTTTATTCAGAATTATATCACAACTATTATTCATGCTCATGGAGGTATTACATGCTAGTAGGTATGTTTCAGTTACAGGTGTCTTATTCTTTGTCTGATAAGCTTATATTGCTATTAAAATACTTACAAAATACAGTTTGAAATGGAAATAACAACATGTATGTGTTGTCTTATTGGGTGAGGAGGTGAGGTTCAGAAAAATTCAGATGTTGAAATTTGCATTTATCTATAGTGAGGACTTTTTACACTGTTTAGTTATACTTTAGATGAACATCTATTAATCATGTGCCCAAAAGACTAAACCATGGACAATAAATGTAAACATTTCAGATATGTACAGAAAATGGGCATACAAATCCACCTTGTGAACAAGCTAAGAATATTGCCACAACCAACGGACTAACTGAACACATACACACATGTAATTGACTGACCAATTACAACTGACCACTGATTTTAGGGGGAAAGAATGTAATAAGTAAATATATATGCTAATATTATTGTATTTTCATATTTTCATCATTTGCATTAATGGTTTGAGTTGAAAGTTACTGACTGATGTGAGTGTCAGTTCTCAAGTGTTGCACTTCTTACAATCAAATTATTGAACATATTTCATTAAAATACCCTAGTGGTGTGACACTGGTGTTGGAGCTACCCAGAATTCTTCATGCTTTTGCTTCTGTTAATTTTAAGTCTTTTTCTATATTTCATAACCTCTTTTCATACAAAAGGTGGTTTTCTGTGTTATTGTTATATTATTCTGTTGATAAATGTTTGTATGCATGTTGTTGTAATTTGAACCCTAAATGGTGTTTTGTGTTCAGATGCACCAGTTATTCTGTGTTGCTGATATACAGCAGAACAGCTTCTCAGTTCTATTATAGGTTTTGTCATATCATGAGGAGTTTATGAGATCAAATCTCAGCAAACCCATATCCAAAATATTTCCCAGTTTTATCTAGCAGGCGTATGTTTTGGTCAAGGTCTACTGGAACCACCAACATCATCACGGTGATTCACCTGAGCAGAACAAAAGTCAATGACATTAGAGAAGACAGAGACCTGATGTTACGGGGCTAACAGTCTGGTGTCACTGTCCACTACCCATGACAGGATGAGGGCAGCCAATGACCTGCAGTCTGCAGCTACAGCAGTGCTGCAACAGGTTGATGTTATTTTGCTCTGAGTGCTGGCTTTGAGGGTGAAGCTGCAGTCTTGTATGGTGAGGTATTAGGGAGCCACTTCAGCTGCCTCCTCAGTGAGTATGCTGATAACAGTGTTTGTCCCAACGTTTGTTAGAAGGTCCAATCTCAGGATAAAATTCTGTCGGACATTGTCAAGATTGGAGGTGTAGTTCGGGTGGCATGGACCTTTCCCAGTCTTGGCACAGCTACTAACCTCTATCTTCTCTCCAGTAATGATTCCAGGAAGACGCCAGTCGTTTCCCATCCCACTCCATTCTGTGGAGGAGACTAATAGTGGTAATAAACATCTTTATTGGACAGCACATGAACAGAAGCCGAACCGGCTGAATATGAATTCTCCTAGCCTCTGTCATGGCTGACAGCAGCCTCAACCATGACGGTGACTGCTCCAAAACTTGTAGCCTCCAGAACAATAACCAGTGAATGTAGTGAGTCTTAATGCTACCATATGTTAGAAAGATGGCGAGCTGTAGTTATGTAGGCTGTGACCAGTAATGCATTACAATGTTCTTCAGCCTTTTGACCTGTAAAAGTAGCTACTGCTGGCTTGTATTAACAAGAGCATGAATCTCTTCTAAACTGCAAAACATCTAGCCTTTGCCACCAGATTGCCTGTGTCATTTGTGTGATATTGGGTGCATCTCTCCGACTTTGCCGTTTAGCCCTGCTGACTCCTGGCGGAGTTTATAGAGGCCGCGCTTTGCCTCAGCCTCGCACTGTAAACGCCAGTGTAAATACACCCCCACATTTCTCACGGCTGGAGAGCAGGAGCAGTAAAATGCTCAGATTGATAGAGCAATATCCAATTCCTCCCCTGAGCCAGAGGGCAAACTCCTGCGAGGCACGGACCAGAGAGTGTCCTCCCTTTGACTCGGCATTAAAAATAAACTTTGGCAAAACATCGCCTCATCAGAGGCGGACCCCCCACCCCACCCTCTCCTTTTATCACAGGGGCTCCAGCGAAGAACAATTAAGAGCTCGCCATGAGGCCGGCATGGAACTGAATCACCCTGTAAGCACGGCCCTCCAGGCCAGTACTAATGCGTCTCCCATAGCGCACACTTCCATAAATTACCGCCAGCACGAGCGGGCAGATACAAATAAAGGTGATTTAGCCCAAAGAGATGCTGAGGGATGGCTCTCATTAGCCCAGAGTGGAGACGCAAGTCCAGACTTAACGGAGAGGAATTCCTGCCCATTAGCGCAATGGCAGCGCTTGTATTGATAGGTTTTTAATAAGATGCTGCATTAATGGTTTCTCATGAGCGAGTGGGTTTTATGGTAATGGGGACAGGCAGTGGGAGGGGGACACAGGATGTCTCAAATGGTTGTTTTTTTTTTTTTTTTGGCAGATACCATTGAAGTGCCCAGCAGGCTATGGGCTCAGCGCTTGCTGAGGACTGCATGCGGCACACTGTCAAGTCGCTCTACGGCGGACGGGAGCAAATAAGGCCGTTATGAAGACTCTCTCCACATTAAATTGAGTGACACCAATGAGGGTGGAAGTGGCAGTGACAAACTGTGTGAAAGAGACTTCTTGCATGTGTGGGAGTCTTCATTTCCGCCTATTAATTTCAGGGACTCGTCTCCTTTCTCACACACACACCCCCACCCCCCTGTATTCCACAACTCTTGTTTTAACCCTACCCCACCTCTCCTCAGCCTGCAGATGCTCTAATTGAAAAAATGGCTCCAAGTTAAGTAAATGAAGACGTTTTAATCAGCCCTCTTCTTTCCCTCCCTCTCTCTCCCCTGCGTCCCTGAGATCTTTCTATTAACGGAATCGTTAAGGGATCAATTTAGAGATTTTTAAATAGGCTGACAACTCTATTGTCTCAATGACACATATATTGAAGATTAATCTTGCAAGAACATGAACTTTGCCGCAGTGGGCTGGAAGCTCTACAAAGAATTCTCGGGCCTTTCACCTGTGAAGATGGAGCAGGTTTGGTGTTGCGGGCTAGCTGGGGCTTGCTGTGAGCGGAACAAGGGTATTCAGCGGCAGCTGATCCAGGTATTTTTCAAGGTCTCAAGCACTTACAGGTAGCTCTGACGTTTTGGCAAATAATATCATGCCTGCAGTTTTATCTTTCAGTGAGTGAGCGGGGACTCTTTCACCATGAACTGGGTCCTCTGCGAAAAATTTTGTCTAATGGTGGCCATGTGTCAGAATTCCCAATAATGACTTCTCAAGTTGAGATCACTTCAAAAGCTTATTTGTGAGAAAGGGACACTCAGCCAGCCCATTCAAAGACCAGCACACCTCAAGGCAAATGATTTTAAGGGCATTTAGTGTCTGCACTGAGAACAAAGTACAGTCTGATTCGTGTTCATTTATTCCCATGGACTTGATTTCTACCAGGAAATAAACATCTCCACATGCATCGCAGCAGTCCTCTGACCCAAACGTCCAATGTCGGCAAGTTGACTTTGATTGGTGTCTTCACTTTTAATCAACTGTGCTCTGGAAGGTATTCAATTTTCTTTCACTTTGGTTTCTGTACAGGTAGTTACCAGGCAGATGAAAGGGGCTGTTGCTGAGCTTGGTAAATACAATCAGATTGGGTTTGCAGCAGAGTGCTTCAAGTTCACTTTCACTTATAATAATATTCATAACCTTTTCTTTTGTTTCCACATGTTATATATCTTCAGCAAATTACAGGAAAGAGTCGGATTCTGCCTCTTTTTCATTCCTTCTTTCTTTTAATCACAAGCTTGTTCTCTCCTTTCCAACAAAAGCGACCGTAGACTGTAGAAGCTCAGTAATGCATGCACTTTCATCATAATGATCCTAATGGAAGAGGCAACTGCTGTCAGTTAATCACCTGACAGTGCACGGGGGGGGAGGGGCACCTTGTTCATTTCACCAAATTTCTACTTTATTTTGACAAGAGCTGGAAAGACAGTGGGACCCCTACAGCATACCAATGCCGAGATCTATCATGACCTGACCACCGGTTTCCTTCCGAGAGGAGCCACGTCTTATGGAGGAGAGGTTTTATTAATGGTCCCGTTCCCCATCTGGGCTTTGAACCACTATTTGTTATCAAACAAATGGGAAGTGAAAATGAACGTGAGGAGCCCAGGGAGCCCATGGGTGAAAGGACTGGGTAATGAGTTCCTGTTGTCCACCAGTCACATTCCAGACTGCATTCTAAAAAGCACGTCATCCATTATGGATGTCATCCCCACCCACTGGAACACCTGTGGAGGCCCCGATTGCGGACTAGCATGAGCTTAACATTGTTTACGTACAACTTGTTTGGATGGAATGCGAGAAAGGTGGGCACAAATAGCTAAATAACCAGTAGCCCACAGACCAGCTCGATATCGATCTAATACATTTTCCATTTCACGTTGATTAGATTAAACACCTGAAGCGTTTGACCAGGTCTATTTTCTGGGCCTCATTGTTATGCCGATTTTTTCCCCCCTCTTTCTTTGATCAAAGCGAAAAAAGTAAGAGCGAATCCATTTTAAAGTATGTAAATGAGGCTTGTCTGACTGCTTTCTGCTGAATCTGACCTAAATGAACTATAACTGATCTCACTCCCAGCTCTGCTGAACTCTGTCTCACACACTGCTAAAACTGTCTCGCCCTGACACATTTTTTTCCCTCTTTTCCCGCAACCTTTTCTCCTTGAATATAGTGCGGAAAATTTTTAAACGTCGCTTAATTGCAGGCGATATTGACAAATCCTCTTTAGAGATAGCAGCCTTTTATTTTCCATCTACAGCGCATAGGCGAATAATCCTATCACATCAGAAAGCTCCCTTTCATTTACTGTAAAAGTGCATGGCTGTCAGGACTACACACGGCAAGCAAGTGGAGCCCAAAATGAAGCAAACCAATCAGTTGAGAAATCTTTTTTCCCCCCCACTCTCTCTCACTTTCGCTCTCTCTCTCTATCAGACGTGGACGCCTGATAACCAACCCCCCCACTCTCTCTCCACTCCGGTGTGTCTGCAGTGTGGCGATAAGCAAATCAATATCCTGTCACTTCTCATTTTTACTTGCCCAATTCTACTCTCTGCACCTTGCACAAGGTGACAAGGCCTTGCTCGTGGTCTGGCCGAACAATCTCTGCACTTTTTCCTTTTTTTTTCCTCCGATGAATATTCTCCGTCTCCTGATGCACGGATCAGCTCTATGGACTGAGGGCATTGGATGGAGATGTTGAGGGATGTGCATATCACTGTGGTTACACACGCTGGTGCTGGATAAGATGCACTCAGTCAAGCGACACCTTCACTCATTCACTAACACATTCGGGGCCTCAGGAAAAATGCACAATTGTAGCAAAATAGAGCTGAAACCTATAAAAGATCTGTCCTCTAAGCTTACATCCATATAGGACCCCGTAATGCAAGATAAAACATGCACCCACTTCTAGCCTCATACTGCAGGCTTCCTAGTGTACCACCTGCGGAATGGAAATCAGCTCAGATATTTATATATAGCATTATTAATTAATATATATATATATATATGCACCAATATTATTATTATACTGCATTATGTTTAGTATGTGTATGATACATGTGCACTTATTAGGGATACTTCTATTGCACAGTACTGTCATTTACACTAGTATTGCACATTGAACATATGTTCTGCTTCCCTTTCAAACTTGCATTAGATACAGATTGACTGCACAATGACTGTATAGTACATAGCATTAATATTAATTATAAATTAATTTCCTAATTTATATAAATACATATATATAGTATATATTCTTTTTGTGCTTTTTTATTCAATACTTAGTATCTATCTATCTATCTATCTATCTATCTATCTATCTATCTATCTATCTATATATATATATATATATATATATATATATATATATATATATATATATATATATTGTAATTGTTAGTACTTGTAGTCTGTATTGCCCTTAGACTGTAATATTTTTGTTCAAGCAGCCAACAAGATGATGCAGTATATGTGTTAAATAAGCTAATGATATAAATATAGCATATAAGCTACACCACAATAGATCAAAAAATCACCTTGTGTTTTTAAGATGGTAGGAACATCAGGCTTCTGCAGATGGCGTTGGACAAAGTGATCAGGCTTTACATACCTGCAGGGTGTGCAACAGGATTTATAGATTGAAATAATGTAGTGCAGTAAATGCCTCGTTCGATGTGTGGAAAATGGGTCGCAAAGCAGTTGTTAATGACTGGCATAAGGAGTGATTGCATTTGGTGTGTTGAAAGGCCATAGTGTGAAGGATAGTGTATATCAATCTTATGGTCATATAGGTCTATCGGCAGTGGCAAAAATCCCAGTCTATAAGAAATTCTCCAAAGAATTGTGCCAGGGAAGGAATCCACCAAAACTGGCTGAACTATGCATTTTTTGATGCAAGAGTGGCTCAGCAAAGATGTCACCTACATCCAGAAACTTGTCCAGTCCATCCCAAATCAAATCACAGCTATTATTTGTGCTATTGAAGGTATTGCATGACATTAAGTATATATATATATATATATATATGTATATATATATTTATATATATATATATATATATATATATATGCAGGGGTTGGACAATGAAACTGAAACATCTGTCATCATTTTAGTGTGGGAGGTCTCATGGCTAAATTTTCATTAATTGCACATTGCACCAGTAAGAGCAGAGTGTGAAGGTTCAGTTAGCAGGTAAGAGCACAGTCTGCTCAAAATATTGCAATGCACACAACATTATGGGTGACATACCAGAGTTCAAAAGAGGACAAACTGTTGGTGCACGTCTTGCTGGCGCATCTGTGACCAAGACAGCAAGTCTTTGTGATGTATCAAGAGCCACGGTATCCAGGGTAATGTCAGCATACCACCAAGAAGGACGAACCTCCACCAGCATCACGTAGTGACCTGGCCACTATCCTGCAAGAAGAATGGCTTAAAATCCCTCTGACCACTGTGCAGGACTTGTATATGTCATTCCCAAGACGAACTGACGCTGTATTGGCCGCAAAAGGAGGCCCTACACCATACTAATAAATGATTGTGGTCTAAAACCAGGTGTTTTAGTTTCATTGTCCAGCCCCTGTATATATATATTTCTTAATCCATGTAGATGATTTATGAATATCATAAAATTAGCAACCTGCTTAGCAGCTAATGAAATCCAAAAGGCCTACCCAGAAGCTGAGACTTTTTATGCACACCTGTATGCCGATTTTTACTCATTGTCTTGATCAGAGGTCATTAATCAAACCTATATATTATGAGGTCACAGAATACGTATCATAGGTAGTCACTGTATTTGCCTAGCTTATCAGTCAGACATGATGCAACATCACTGTAAGTTTTCAGTTCTCTCTGAAGTAGTCAAAAGAAGTTTCCGCAGTTATGTAGCACTGTGATCTCCTCTATGGTGCATTGCCCTTTCCTGATCATTAGTATGTTCTTTCTGTTATCCGCTGGCATTTTGTCTGGTGGACGGAGAAATCCTGATGTGATCCATGTTTGATTGTGAAACATTATCATCAAAGAAAGCCCAGGCTATGATAAGAAGCCTTAAAGCTTTGTTGTTTCAGCATGGGGAACAGAACAGGAACATTTCATGGCCATTCTTTTTGTCACAGATTTGACTTTTTTTTTTTTTTCTCTAGTACCCATAATGTCCTTCTATTTAGCCCAATTGTAGTGCAATAGTACTAATGCCTACATTAGCTATACAGAGCTGAAAACAAATACACCAGATCTCTAAAGCTTCTAAATACTGAGAGGTCACTACTTTATATTTGTGCGGCATTGATAACATTGTTGTGGCTTTATAGGAAGATTAAGATAAGTCTGGCCTGTTGTGGGGAGCGCCCTTGCTAACACATATAAGGACGCTGGTTTCTCTCTGAAGTCCATAGATCACAGCCAATACGTGAAAGTTAAGCATGTCAATACAGGGCATTCACAGCTGAGCCCAGCTAATACAAAGAATGATGGAGTACTCTCCAGAAGATTTCTCTTATTTGTGGGTATTGATTACTTCATTTTCTTTCTCCAGTGCAGTGCTAGTGTATACCTAACTGTGGGCAAACCCTGGAAAAGCCAGGAAATAAATATTGTGTGAGTCCATTAGATGGAAGAGCTTGCTGTAAAGGCACTATTTAAGGGATGCACTCCCATCATGCATTATTGCGCCTGTTTATCGTCACTGCTAAAAGTAAAACGTGTATCTCTCAAGCGACAACTTTATAGCAGAAGATAAAAAAGGCACTCTTAAGACGTATGCCAAGTTATTTCACCAATCAACCATATTTGTGAATTAGTTTAGCATACCCCTGCATCCTGAACAGAACCCAATTCCGTTTTAACAGTTAAAAATAAGAAAATGATGATCAACTCTCAGGGCAAGATGTCCTCCCCTTGCATCAAAGTACAACCTCTCCCTATGTGGCATAATACTACCCAATGATAGACAAAGTGTGTGGAGACCCCATAATTATAGCACTTGGTTATGCAATCTCCATAGGCTGTAGAATGGGCTGTAGAATGGACAATACTGAGGAGCTCAAAAGCTTTAAATGTGGCACTGTTATAGATCAGTTTGTGGAATTTCTACCTTGCTAGATCTACCCTGACCCACTATTAGTGCTATTATGTGAAATAGGAGCATCTAGGACCCACAGCAGCTCAGCCACGAAGCAGTAGACCTTGCAAACTCACAGAAAGGGGCTGCCGAATGCTGAAGCGCTTCAATGGACGATCTGATGGATGATGGTCTGATGGATGAATCTAAGTTTGACTGATGCCAAAAGAACAACAACAACTAGAATGCATAGTGCCAACACTTTGGCAGTTTTTCTGACTTTGGGTTCGACTCCTTAGTTCCAATGAAGAGTCCTGTTAATGTTATAGTACACAAAGACCATGCAGCCAACATTGTGGCAACAGTCTGGGGAGGGCCTCACTAAACAACTTTGGGATTAGTTGGAACATCCTGTCCATTTGTTCGACATTAGTGCCTGACCTCACAAACCTCACACAATCTTTTGACTAAATAGGAACAAATTTATATTTCAGAAAGCCTTAAGAGTGACGGCTGTCAAAGCTGCAAAGAAGAGGGCAACTTCATGTTAATGCCCAGAGTTTTGGAAGTCCAGTGTCCATGTGATGGTCAGGTGTCCACATATTTTTGGCAAGATTGTATAACTAGCAAGCAATAATGCAATTTCTTTTATTATTATTTTTTTTTTTGCAAATGAGGAATTATTATTTTTATTTTTCTTCATCTAAAATATATCATGTAAAACTGTTATCTGTCCTGTAATATAAATACATGGTCCATGATTGTCCTTAGACAAAAAAATAGATCAGTTCACCCCAAATTTTAGGAATGTAGTCATCTAGATGAAAACTCTGAATTACTTTCAGTGGCCCCATCAGGAATAGAAATAAGAGCGAAGGAACATCTTAATCAGGTTTTCTATCATTTTTTCATGAAACATTCATGTTATAAAGGACTGACATTGTTTCAAATGGAGTAAAATAAATAAGCAAAAATACTTTACTGCAACAATGTCCACGCCATGTACAATACAGCAGTACTGGTCACTCCAGCGCAGTTGAGACAGTGAACTGCTTCCCGTTCATTTATATTCAGCATGTAAAGTAGTAAGTGGTTCTCCATTTTGGGTGTTTTACTTCAGGACAAGTTGTCCTATTTCACCACTGGTGGCCTATTTCTTAAAAAAACAGGAATGATTTTACATTTAATATTCCACATAGTCATTCAAGCATAGCTATTATTCACCTGCATTTGCAACAACAACAAAAAAAGGACTTGCAGATTTCTTAACTATTAATGCCTCTTGTTACTTACCTGAAACCCAGACTGAGTCTGAGAATTTGCTTGAATATGCAGCGCCCAAGGCAATGTCAAATAATACTATCCTCCCGTAAGGTTGTCAGGGCCTCTGAGGGATGTTAGCCTGAAACAGTGCATTCTGGGTATTTTTTACGGGAGGCTAGCAGGATCCTGAATGAACTGAGGAACTAGGAATGAAATGTCAGTCCACAGAATGTCTCAAATTCCTAACTTGAAAATGTCACTCATGAAGCTGGTCTAATGAAAAATGGATGATCCGGACCACCTCCTGCACATTAATGCACTCCAGCCAATCTGTCCCCTGCAGATTGCTGCTTATCTCCACACGGACACACACCCTTCGCCCGCTTTAGGTAAATAAACAACTGCATACAACAGGAGAGAAAATACGAAGCAGATATGCTTGATCTGCATTTATGAAAAATCAAACCACAAACAGACACGGGTCGAGAGCCATGCTGGATTTCTGGGTGAATACCCGTGACGTCCGGGTCACTGTCTGAATAACCACCATGAGTACAAATTTGAGGGCTTAATGGTAAACCTATGGAGAGGATGCGCTTTGATTGCTGAGGAGGCCCTCATTCTCCAGGACACCGTTGAGAACAAGCTTCTGTATCTAAGGCTCGTTCTGGTGTGGTATTATACTGAAGCAGTAGTTACGGTCGGGCCAATTAAGAATCTTTTTTTTTTTTGTGGTTTGGAGCGATCTTATCTAAGGCACTGGTTCAATCCGTATAGACAATGGTGAAGGAATCAGAACTTGTCTTTACTTTTGTATGCCTGTGACCACAGGGCCTGATGTCTCACTAATTGTTTCAACCTTTCAAGTCGGTTGAATAATGCAGTTGTTTCTTTTGTTCACTTACTAATTGTACCCATGGGGGAAAGTTAAGTATTAACATTGCATGAATAGTAGCTTTCATTCCATTTAATTCTCTGTGTACCTTGAAGGAACGAATCAATGAAATTAAAGCAGTCTCTGGTTACGTGGAAGTGGAATTGCTGCATTTTATGTCATTCCATTCAGGTGGCCACCACTGGTGCAATGTTCTTCAAAGCTTATTTTGGTTTGTGTTATTTTGCACGTAGAGTAACACTGAATTACCATTGGAGCGAATAATGAAACGATGATAGATTAGCCGTTTGTAGGCTTTACTGAAAAATGGAAGGGAAAATGGAATTAATGCTAATGTGCAGTAAAGTAATTTTGCCATCCCTGATTTATTCAAGTTCCTGTCAACAGGGTTTAGTGGTAACGGGATACATGTAACAGCATAGTGTAATTAGAATGCTAAAAACACACGGTAAGGTTAGACTATAAGTGCATTGTAAAACAGGGTGATTACAGGCGAGATTACATTTAAAAGCAAACTTGTCATCTGTTGACCAGGCACAACATGCTACTAATACATATATGTTCCAAATATAGGGCTGGGTTGGTGGGAGTGCCAGTGGGAGAGGATTCTGAAGAATCTCCTGCCCAGCAGCAGTTAATGGTTTTCAATTCACCCAAACTAGACAATTTTATATAAGTGTTCCATTTGTATTCTTAGAATTGAGATATGCAGTGTTTGAGGATATTTGAATCAGTCATGTGACCTGGTTTTACTATGTAACAAGCGCTTTGTTTCCGGCTCCTATGTGTTATATTCCAATTGCTTATTAGTAAAATGTAAACAGAAACAGCTCTATTCATCTCACACTTGTTTTTATGAGCATGACAATAAAATGAATAAATGTATTTTACATGTTACTAGGTAATGCTATGTTGCTTGAATATCCAAAAATGTGAGAAATGTCTTAATAACAGCATTTTAAAACTTCTATAAATCATCAAAACTTTCCAGAATAAAAGTCTGCCATCTGAGCAAGCAGCAATCATTCATGTTACCTTTAAGAGCTTTCTTGTGGTGCTCACAATTAAAATGAGGTGCCCACAGTTTGCCTTGATCTCCGACAGGAATGCCGAAGTATGCTTTGGAGGCATCGTACATCTTAGCAGATGCTTAGAGTACTTTTTCGCTCTTGTTTGATAAATTGGCCAGAAATGTAGCAGAATGTTTCTGTCGGATGAAGGCGACCCTTTGTTTTAATACACTTGTATTATATTGTATTGTATATTACTGCTACTGGACAGTACCAGACAGTTCTAGAAAATTCAGAACATTTCTAAAAAGTTTTCATAGCTTTAGAAGCTAAAGTTTATGGGGACCAGTAGACTGCAATGGCGTCATTCCAGACTGTCATGAAGTGACTCAGAATGGCAGCGGATCATCTTCAGTGACGAAACACGCTTTTCTATTAGTGGAGATGACCAACACATCTGTGAGGGGAGGCACCGTGGTCAGCACCAAGAGGAGCGTTTTGTTGTCACACATCACATGTCCAGAAGGCCCGGTGTCGCTCCACCTCCAGCCCTTCCACAAAATCTGCAAGAACTGCATGAGAATATTCAAGCTATGTGGAACAGATTAACACTTCTGGTGTGTTTGACGCTATACAGAGAGACACTTCTTTAGGAGTAGCTCAATAAATACTGCCCTATATCGCCTTAGTACAGTTTATCTTTCCTTTGAATAGCATTACAATCCTGCATTTCTCTCTGGCTGCAACTATTATTATTACTGTTGAGGCTTCTGTGTAATTTCCTATTAAATACATATTTTATTGTTTATTTGAAACCTTTGACTTAAAATTATACAAACGGTGGTCTCTGATTTCTGCACAGTTCCATACATACCAGTGTTACTAGTCCATTCCTACCCAGTTCACTGACCATGCTGGTCTTCTAATAAAGCAAAGATTCTGATGGCTTTATAGATTTATTAAATCTTTCTGATGGCTGCTAGAGATTAGCTGTTTTATTTGATTGCTGGAAATAAAAGACAAAACACTTTTTTATTATGGTTAATAAACTTTCTGCCTGGTTATGAGAGACAGGGCCTTTGCGGAAGCTTGAGGTTTCTGCCCCATTTGCATAATGAGGAAATTACAGGCTTAGATTAATCACCTCATCTCAGGTCAGTCCGTTCACCCTCCGTCTCCATTTTAACATATCCTCCACAGTCCGCACTATCGGCAGTCAATGGTTTAAACACCACTGCAAGAGCTGGAAAACCATTTAATGCATTGCTTTATCTACTGTCACCTTGACAGCTGAAACATGTGTGTTTGCACAGTCAGCCCACATTTTGATTTATCTTCTCAGCTAAGATGTAATTTATGAACATGCTTCGGGATTTTCGTGTCATTACGCATCAAGCCGGATGCCTCTCCGCCACCGGGAGAGACCTGTTCTGTCTGAAAGATGGCTGGAATTCTGTTCTGAAGTGCCACACACCAGTCTCATTTTATTCTCTCAATTAAGCCTCTCGGCTGCATGCTAGTCTGCAAAAGAGATGGTTTTTGTGAGCCATCGTTGTAATCCATTATGTGCAAATATCATCAAGCCAAGAGTGGAGCAAACTCAATATAACTGGTTTCACTTAACAGAGAGTGAAAACAATGAGCAATTTTCACTCAGTTAAGAGTAATTGAATGAAAACCCAACAGCAGAGTGTTGGGAGAGACACAACGCTTTACAAACTGCTAAAGACCGCAATCACTGACAAATGTAGAACACATACAATGGCGTCTAAGAAATCAATTTCTCATTTGACATCTAAATTTAATTAGCTGATTACTTCTGGGGAGACAACGGGGCAGATGTGGATTGTACTCCTATTGATCCACCCATGTCCGTCTGTTAAGGCACAATCAACAAATTAGAGGGAAGGAAATTTTAAATGTGTTTTTGAAAGACATGACCTTGCACCTGCACTTGCTGCATGCGCACACCCACGGGGGTGTGCATGCAACCTCCCGTTCCGTAAAGCAGTTCACTGCACATCTATAAATAGGCTGTAGGGCACTGAACAACCTCAATTTGCTAACACCCCCCCACTCCCCCCCATACACTTCTATTGCAATTATCCCAAGGTTTATTTCGGTTAAGCAGTCAAGCAGAGGGAATAGATTCCACAGCTCATTCAGCAGTGGTTAATAACACCCAGAATACTTAATAGTGGCTAGCAATCAGTTTCATCAAAAGGGGAACGTGAATATGAGCTAGTTTGGTAATGAAGGCCCTGCTCTTTTTCACTGTATAAAGTGAAAGAACGAACGACACGCCTGTGCCGATGTATGAATACTTGTCTTTCACGTTCGACTGAATGTGATCATTTGCGCATTCAGAGATTAGATCGCTATAAAATTCTGTATCTGACGTTTTTCTGCTGTTGGCAGGTCCTTCTTGGTATGCTTAATATTTCACACAGTCATTCAAGTACAGAGAGCTGGCTTCCTTTCTCAGAATTCTGACTAAACGAAATGTTCTCGTTCATTGTACACACTGTCTCCTGGTGAAACACCTCAGTATTTTTTCTTTTTTTCGCTTCTTAGAAGTTGTAGAGCTGTGGAGAGTCAAGGCCTGTATTTCATTTGCTGGCCTAAAGCCCCCGTTGAATGTGAAATCTGTAGGCAACACCTTGGACATGGAGAGAGGGAGGCTCAAAAAAGAGACTCTGAGGCGAGTCACATGGAGATAGGGGCTTTGATATTCCCTCACTGGCTGCCGGTGACCTTCACCTGCTCCAGATGAACCCAGGAACAGAGATATAATGTGGGCGAACTGTTCCCCAAGCTGTCCTTTGCCTCGCGCTCTACTAACCGTAATAAAACAACTGTAGTCTGTATGGCAAAGAGCTCCCAGGGGATTAACTCCTGAGATGTAACACACACTCGCACGCACACGCCCAATAACACAGGCTACTGCACACAGAAGGACACACTCGAACTGTAACAGAAGTCTAACCCTCACACATAGCATTCTCAACAACCTGAGGCTCCAGTGCTGAAGTCCTTGGTGAGGCCCTGACGGTCAACCATGTACCATCACTGGCACACAAACTTCACTCGCTTTATAATCCCTCAGTCCATTGCATTTGGAGTGAGTAAAAGTGGAGTTGTTACCTCCTGAAAATGTTCCGATATAGAGTTTGAGGGATTGGCCAGTATGCTGCTGAGATAAGATCAACCGGTGGAAAGCCAATCTAATGCCAATATCCGACAACAAGATCTTTTGAAGTTCCCTAAGACTACCAATGAATTTGGGTGAAAGGCCACTTCATGGGAGATCTACTTGTAGCGTTTTAGTAGTGGAGTTTGTCTATGTTGTGGACACTCCTTGCATTCCCTGGTCTGTTAGCAATACATCAGATGTCTGGCTTCAAAATTTCACTACTGTGCCTTTCACTTATGTCTAAAAGCCGCATCGCTAAGCGCGCACCATCCCATCAACATTTGTAGTTTTTACCTCTTCAGGTATTAGACAACCTATTATTCATTTACACTGCAGGGATATCGTGTGGCATAGTGCTTTCTGGTGAAACCACAAAGGACATGTTAAGGTCAAATGACCAGAACAGCACAAGTGTTATTAGGGATGATGATGGCTGAACTTACCACTAACTCTACCTAATAAGCAAAATAAGCAGTTGCTTGGGGCCGCACAGTTAAATGGTTGCCCACTAAGAATTTCTCAAGTGAAAAAAGTCAAAGAAAAAACAATACATGCGGCTAATCATGAAGAATAGAAAGACGACTATTGTCTAGTCTACTAATGTCTTAGTAGTGTTAAAATCTTAACGTATGTGAAGCATCCCGGAGTGCATAACCCCCTTTTACAGGGCATCTGGATCAAGTAGGCACCAAGCACCCTCCTGGGCTCAGCCTTTAGGCCTCTCTTTGTGGTTATCAGGGTGACATGGCAGGTCCTTTTGGAACATCAAGGGGACACTAAAGGAGAAAAAGGTTCTAGAAGGTCATCTGGAATTTAAACTGTAACTTAGAGAAATGCATACATTAGCCAATTAATGCTTAAAGACCACCATTAATGTAATATAACAGTATCATGTTAGTTTTATCAATAATTGTCAGAGCACATGACATAACGTTTCATTTCATTGCACCTATGTCATGTCGTGACATCAGCTGTTATGACGCCATCATGACAACATTATGACATTTGTCATGAGAATTAGGTGCTACATTACTGAACATAGACATGACAGACATGGTTATGTCAATGTTATGCAGCAGGGTTCAAGTAAAGTGTTAGCGACTGATGTTCCTACAGGAACAGGCCTATAAATCCTTAATGAGCAAAAGGTTCGAGGTTATCTCTGAATGGATGGAGTGGTGTCTGAAAGATAATAGGTGGGTGTGTGCGTCCTGAACGTAGCTCAGAGATAAGGAAGAACAACTTTTTTTCCAGCTCTTTCTGCAAACAGACTCAGGGAAATTAGCTCTTTGATGCTTTTGGTCTTGCTGGAGTGGAGGCATTCAAAAGAGGAGAGTGCATTTGGCTCGGCTGTGGCTAATTAAGACTTAAGAAGAAAAAGAGGCCGTCGTCTTCGATTCCGTGTTGTTCTCAGTGAGAGCGAGATTGCATTTGACTTGCCTTCCCGTGAGACCGCAAAGTGATATAGAAAATAAAACAACAGAGCTTTGATTCACCGCATTTGTTATTCTTTCCGCGTGTCTCTATATTTTTTGCTTTGTCTGGGTCTTTTTCAGTTTTGAACACAGATGTAGTTTAATCTCGTTATGGAGTCTATATGTGTAGATAAAAGGCTTGGATATTTACTTGTTTTAAGTAGCATTTTTACAAGGTCTTATATTTACTCTCTCTCTCTCTCTCTGTCTCTTTGTCTCTCTCTCTCTCTCTCTCTATTTCTATCTATCTATCTATCTATCTATCTATCTATCTATCTATCTATCTATCTATCTATCTATATATATATATACACCCAGACACATACACACACACACACACACACACATATATATATATATATATTTGTTTGTTTGTTTTTGTTTTCTTTCAGACAATGAAGTGGGTTTGCTGTAATAAAAAGTGATCTGGATTTATTAAAATGCGTTCAGTCAAAAGCCGGACAAGGTGAAGTTAAAGAATCCTTTTTGAAATAAATAGATTCTGACATTCATCACCTGTTTCTCGTGGCCCAACCACTTCAGTGTCACTTCCTGTGGGATGCTCTGAATGTTCTGTGGGCTGCATTGAAAAGACTGTAGACCTCTGCTTTGCATCTGACCTTGGGGCTATTGAGGGTTCTAGCCCAGCATGAGTCATCTGAGGCCATGAAAACACAAAACAGTGATCCTGTTTTCCCATCTCATCTATTGCAGTTGCTGGTAAACCAAGTATGGCTGCGGTATGCTTTTAGGCTCAGTGCTGCTTTGTTGAACATAATGCTGCAAATTTGTAGCCTTTTTTTCCCTCCTCTTTTCTCCCATCTAATGATGATTTATTTAGCCTTTGAACTTTCACTAAATAACTTACTTTTTTTTTCTCCCTCCCGGAAACATAAATCTTCCAAGTTCCTCCTAATCTCCTCCCCGGATATTGGGGGAAAAGAGGTCAGTTTTTCATATTCTGTGTGTCGGTTTTAATAGGCTATTAATGAAGATACATGCAGGATCCTGCGGTTAATAAGACGAGTGTCAGGTCCCCCCTTCCTGCAGGAGACATGGTGAAGAAGAGCTGGCCGTGCCGCTGTTTCTCCGACAACGTTCAACGCAAGGGGAGGTGGAGTGGGGAGGTAGCGGCGATGAGGGGGGTGTAGGGGGGAGACAGGGGTGTCAACGCAGAATTACTCCTCATTACAGAGCCGGACGAGCCAGTAAATCACAGCTCTCCACTCTGGCAACTCTCTCCCATCATCACTCAGAATATCTACGTTGGCATGCGCGCCGTGCCTGCTGACCTATAAAACCGCACTGCCACGTCCCCAGCAAGATCGCATTTGAGCAGCAAGAATGTGTGTCGAAAACATGGCTCAGATGCTGCAATCGATTGCACAGTGGTCTTGTGCTGAAAAGCCTTCACGAGACTGCGCAGCACCAGGGCAGTGCAGGAAGAGGGTTTAGGGGGATATAAGCTTTGTCAGGTTTTAGGGGAAACCAGCCCTCCTGTGACAGCGAGGTAACCCTTCATCTGCCACCCAGTATGCCCATAGACAAAGGAACGAAAATAACTTAATATAGTGATAGGGTAGAGTAAATAGTTACGCTGTATGCAGAAATCGCAATCCCAAATACATAGAGCAAAATGGTAATAGGGCCAGTATGAAAAGCACTATAAAAGATGATGCACACTTCACAGAAATCTTGAGCCAATTACTCCCCTTTCAGCAACATAGAAGTTTATCTGATGGTCTCTACACACTGCTCTACAATTTATCACATGTGCTGTAGCCACCAGTCTACTATTATCGTACTAGTCTTAAAGTCCTACTGAAAGTCCTACTGAAGCATCACCGCATTTTACAGGGCATCTGGATGAAGTGGGTACCAAGCACCCCCTGGGCTCAGCCCTTGGACCTCTCTTTATGATCATCTGGGTGACATGGTAGGTCCTTGAGGGACATCGATGGAACACCAAAACTGCTTAGGGTCTTGAATAGCACTCTTGTACTGTGAGGGAGCTTGGCGGGCTTTCTCCTAAGAGCTTGAACAGGTCATTTGTTTCTGAGGCATCAGCTTTGGCTGCCTGGGTTTCACTGTTGATGGGTCAAAAACTGCTGGAGGGGGTCTCAACCATATTCTAGCACCACCCAAGATCTGGTTGGGATTTTCTGTGCAACCTCTTTGCTGCTGTACAGGCATTGCAGAAGAAACACACTCACTTACTCATGTATATGAGCATCCCATATGAGTGCGAACCAAGATTTCATGTCAGAGAGCAAGGTGAGTTGTTGAAATACATACACTTGAAAAAATAAAATCTGCAGCTGCAGCCAAGCTTCCTGGCTCGCTCCGTTTCCTCACAGGCTTAGTTTTGCTGCATTGTTTTGTGTAGTGCCATCTTTTCCTGCACCCGCCAGCACACTAACCGCCCTGTCACCACTCACATAGGGGCCAGGCAGCACAAATACTTTCTTTTGCACCTGATATTACTCCAGCCCACCTCCACCACCTAAAGAACCTGACTGTGCACTGCATATTCCCTGAAAATCACCTCCATTTCCTCCACCCGCCAGGGAGCCTCCTTTGGCACACAGGGTTCGTGAGCCACAGCTGCTGCATTGCTGCACAGGCCTCTCCACCTGCATGAATACATCCAGAACAAAGTTATTATGGACCTCAGCTGCAAAGTCCCCAAAGGCGAGCTTCATCATTGTTTCTATATCGACAACAGGTGGCTGTGGTCCATAACTCAACTCAAACAGCATGCAGCAAAAGGGGAAAACACACAGCTAACTTAGGCTCTTCTGTGGCTACAGGTGCTACAATCCAAAAGCCCTGCCCTTCAAAATAAAAGTCTGTGCAAAGAACTGCATAGGAAGTTCTAAGGACTAAATAATCGGCTTAGCATAAACACATTTATCAACTGCATGAACAAGGCTTGTTGTGATGCCACAATAGGATGAGGTAGTTTCTACATCAGCCCGGTGGGTGTTTTCCTTTAAAAGCTCTTGCACCCTCTCTGATTCCACCATCTCTCATTTACTCTCTTCGTTTATCACAAAAATATTTTGTCAGACTTGCGTGTGCTTGTTAATAAAGTTGTTACCTTGTACATGCCATTGAATATTTAGTTTAATATAATATATTTCATATTTGATATATAGAGCATGATGACAATATATTTGCATTAGTTAAAAGCCACTATTTGCTTCATTAAAAGTAAAGAAATGTCTTCCTGGCTCCACAGGGACTCCCAGCACTAAAGCAGATCACATGTCTGTGGTAGGTCTGGACGGAGCCTTGTGTGAGAGATTTGTCGAAATGCTGTTGAAGGCATGGGGCCTGATTTGTCCTGGCCTAACCTTGGCTAAGCAGGTGACATCCCAGCCGCCTCCGCCTAACAAATGGCATGTTGCGACACCTTGACACGGTCACGCTCCCCAGTGAAAGATGACGTCTCAGTCCATTACGTTCCCGCAGCGCGGGCCTGCTCGTCCCATTAGACGCTGCACTGCGTCGCGCCATGTTACTGCAAGCTCCATTGCCGTTTATTTCACGATCGGCCAGATGAGACGCTTGATATTAACAATCTGCTCCTTGATGTATGCCCCTTCTCCGATAACCGCCGGCGTGGCCGCCTGCGTCCATTTGTTACTGGGGTTCCGTTTCAGGTGGCATTTAATGAGGAGAGGCCTCCAGACAGGTAATTCCACTCATGGCTTTCATTTGTTATTTACCATTGTGGACGAATATCTCCCTGCTTAGCTCACCGGCTCCACTCGCCAGCACGATGCCAATTACTCCTCAGTCCACCTGACTGACCTCACGACTGGACAGGGGGATGAGGATGAGACGTTAGCGCTCCTCCTCAGGGAGAAGGAGGCGTCGGAGCCATCTGTTGCCACTCCGTCGCCGGCCAAGAGCAAAAGCTGGCTTGGTTAGGGCCGCTTGTGTGACGTGGGGAACCTAACCGTGCTTCTCTGGTCGGTTCCTTTCTGGGTTTTTGATCTCTTTGCCTGCCGCTGCCTCATGTAAAGCAAACGAGGAGGCACGCTGACCCAAAAGACGGGGACGGGAGCACTGCTTCGCCATGTAGTTCGAAGAGGGCACATAAATTATGGCTGAACCTGATTTGCTCTTCTTTCTCCTCCTGGCACGGAGGCCCCACGTGAGCTGACTGGCAGAACAAATAATCAGCAGCCATGCTCCAGGAAAGGCTTCCTGCCAGTGCTTTATTTATTTTTTTTTTTGGAAGGGGGGAGGCTTTTGACAGTTGCTAAAAAGTCCCGCAGATAATGACATTAGTGCGCTTGATTCTGGTGCGGGCGAGCGGATCTGGGCGCGCGGCACAGGGGCCATGCAGAGCATGCAGACACAGAGGCAATTAAACGAGTAAGTGCAAGTGGGCCACACGCAGCATGGTGCCAGAGGCCTCACTACCCCTCCGCGGTCAGATGAGAGAGATGTGTGAAGCTGGGATAGGTCACAGGGATCAGGCTGGATTTACTGCCTTAGACCTGCGGCTCTCTCCTTGGCTTTCTGCGTGGGTATCCTTGGGAGTCAGCGCTCTAGCCTCTCTATCTTTCTCTCTCTCTCCCTCTCTCTCTTACTCCCTATCATCTACTCACGGACTACAGGCTTCATCAACTAGTGCAGCAGAAGGAGAAACTAGAACACGAGTATAATGTGCTACTGGACATACCCAGCATGCGTATCTTTTGGGGGAGAAAAGTAAGAAAGCTTCTTTATAGAACTTCAGAGCACAAGCATGGAGATGATTGGTGGGGGGAACTTTTGTTTAGGAGTTGTGGATACTGGGGGAAGTCAGCTCACTGGAGTATGACCTCAGCTGACAGCAGAACAGCTCTTATCTGGGGCTCCTCGGCCTGCGAAAGTTGGAGCTTTCCAAAGCAGATAATAAAAAAAAGCCTCCTAGAAACCTGTGTTTTCAATTCCATGCTGTTGAACACTATTGATTTGGAGTTCATCACCTGGTGTATCGATTGTATCTTTTAAAAGTAGCCTACTGAAAACACTAAGCAAAAAAAACGTGGCTACTCTTATTTATAAGGTCAGTGGTTTGAGGGAAATGTAGGCATGCAGACAGGCCGAAGTAGAAAGAGAAACAATGCATAATTTAGAAACTTAAATAAGTTTTTAACAATAGACAGACTTATTGCAAAAAGGCTTATTATGCCCCTTATTTACCGAACGGCAGAATGAGCTTGCTAAAAAGTCATTATATGAACTTTTCAGTAACCCTAGATAACACTGTATTTTTCTCTCCATCTTCGTAATTCATGAGCGTTTCACTTGAATAGCCGTTGGCTATTCCTTAAGGATCCAGTCAGTACAGCCTTAAGGGAAGGTTATGTTGTGTCCGTGAATGTACTTCAGTATCATGGTGGAATTTTTCTTTAGGCATTATACTGAGGAAAATATCAATGAAATATCAAAGAGAGAAGACCTTGAATGCATGTTTCAGGCCCGCCTTGTGCAACCGCTTTTCATTCTCTCCTTACAAATAACCATATTATTCTGCCATGCAAAACCAGAGATGCTGCCGGATAAATGGATCTTGTACAACATGCAGTTTTCAATATATTAGAAGGAATGATGTGTAGGTTGATAAATTGCACTAAGAAATGCAAACAGGCTTTTTGGATTACTGAGCCTTAAATCATACACTGAGAAAAAAAACATCTCAGCAAGTGAGAGGAGGTTCATTCTGAAAGGCTGTACATCCATTTGTTACAATTGTGAATATAAAACGATTTAAAAAGAATAACAGCTAACATATTACAAAACGCCACATATCTTTCTCTCTAATAAATCAAAAAATCACGATATAGTATGGAAGTGGCATTTAACCCATGAAACCCTTCCACCTACTCCATATGCAATACCATGCCAACTTCAGAAAACACCTTTCATTTTTTTAGTTTTCAGGCAGAAAGTAAAACTTCAGGTTTAGGAAATGTTTTTTTGGAAATGTTCACAGACAGGTATCAAAACATAAATGTGGTACTTCCTATCTATACAAGACTGGGTAAACCACACAGATCATTAAATAAAGAGTACTAAAAGCTTTTATTATTGAACAAATCTGAAAATATCCACAGGTGTGATCCATAAGAAAACAATTTCAAAGTTTATGAAACAAGAATGTGTAGGTGTCAAGAAGTCATTACTGAGAAAAAGCAACAGACAGCAAAGTACAGGTAACACTTTACATGAACTGACTAATTAACATGAAGGAATGCAATGTAGTTACCAATGTAGTAATACATTAACAACGCTTAAATAATGTTAAGTAAACATGAAACAACTCTTACATGTTTACTTAACACATAAACCTGTAGTCAGTATAATTAATAGTTAGGGATTGTAACTAATGTTGTGCAAGTTTCCTGTTGTGCAAGTTACCAATTCAATAAGACTGAAGAATAAAATAATTTTATTAAATGACTAAAGTACAACTACAAAAAAAATAAAAAATAGAAATAGGTAGACTTTGATAATGGCTTAAACCCAATTCCATTTCACCCCTTGCCCCTAACACTTAGCACTACCCCTCTGTACTGTGTTTTCACTCTTTGGGGTAGGGCGCCCTGATTCTCAAGGAAATAGAGGGGCAGGGTGAAGTGAGAGGGCACACTCAAAGCAGAGTGTTATGAGAAGTTTCCCAGAGCATCTTATGAATCACTGACAAGATGTATGGCCAAGTGGCCAAAGAAACCCATTAATTAAATTAGTTTAATTAATTAAATTAAATATTTCATAACTATTGTGTTGTCTTCGCCTAATGTTGTTTCAATGTATCACTAGCATGCTGTCATCTCAGTAGCTAGCTAACGATGCACAATATATGGTGCATGAGAGTCCAAATTTTTTACATAGTTTCATGTTGCATTCCCCTCCTTCCCCACCTTTGAGGGCATACAATGCTCTAAATTAAAAAAAATCTGAAGTTTATCTTATTATATTCAGAGAGGAGTAAAGTTGGCTTCTTATTCACCAACTTCCTGCTTTGCTGAATTTTGCTGTTTCACCTAGCCTCAAGGGGCCTTTTAAGGTGGAATGGGAAAATACAATCGTTAAACTCTACTTCTTCTCTAATGTAAAAGCTGAATGGCTGCCTACAGTAGCTAATGAAGCAGTGTTCGGTTCTTTGTATATTTCCAGTGATGTATCAGCTTCTTAAGGGGTTCATAGGGCAAGATTTCAACTCTACTACTTACAACACCTTGTAACTCAATTCCAAGAGGCAAAGTGACACCTGAAAACAAGGGATAGGGATTAAATAAGAAATTCTAATGACTCTTTGATATAGTAACTAGATCAATGATGCTATTGCATCCTTTGTTGGCCTTGTGGGTGTTCTTGGTGTTTACATGTGCTACATAAAAGGCTACTGGACACCACAAGTAGGTGAGAACTGTTAGGTATTATAACATCAGTTAGCAGTACCTGTTGACTTGTGATGATTTGACGTTCATAGCTTCCTCTTACCGATGCAGAGAGGGTAGCTCAGCCCCCTGCCATATTCATGCAGCCCACACTAACAGTGATCTAGCACCAAGTAAACTCAGCAAACCATACTTTATAGAAAAGCAGGTAGCCGTTCCTCCTTGCTACTTTGTATCGATGGATATAAACTCTCTCCTAGACTTCATTTGTTCTTGCAGCCATTAATCCACAGCCAGCCATCTTCCATCCTAGGGCTTAGCGGTCTCTTTTCTCTCTTTCCTGGTTGGAGATTGGGGACGCAACAGGGGGGCAGAGGATCTTCTGGAATACCAATTGGCCTCACCGGAGGGGGTGGAGCACAGGATCTTGATTATAGATTTTGTTTGAAATGTGTGTGTCTCTGTGTGTGTCTGTGAGTGTGTGTGTGTGCGTGCACGCTCAGACAATACAAAAGAAAATCATGTCTGGCGGTGAAGCAGTCACCACCAGACAGCAGTCTGAAAAATGCATACGTTGCCTGGATGTCATTGCCATCTGCAACACTCACAGTAGCCCTGCTGGGTTTCTATTGCAGCTCCTCTTCCTACATTTGGGTCAGTTTGCCTCTGCCTCTATTTGCTGGGGTTTATATGTATCGATATACTCATTATAAACTTTACTCAACAGAAACAAACCCTGCTGCCCTTTTTGATGATATTCAGTCTGCAGTCTTCGTGGAACAGAAGCATGCAGGGCTGGAGTCAACACTTCTAAAGAAATAAAATTCCTTTTTTTTTGTTCTCTTCTTTCGAACCACAATTATTAAAGAGCCAATTTGCTAACTGGGATAGAAAGGCGTTAAAAACCGGAGCGCCTCGCTTGGGCGCATTTGCACCTTAAGCTTAACATTACACACCAAGTGCCTTGCGCGGTTGTTGAACCTTATTTCAGATGCTCAGGCGAGAGGAACGTCTTTGGTTTGGTTCCCAAGACAACAGAGGTTTCTCTCTCTTGACTTTGCTTTGTTGTTACTATGCATACAAGCATCTACCGGCACACGGACGGGGTGATGCCTTGCCCCCGGTCCACATTGACTCTAATTCAGTGGTCCAAGTTTTATAAAGCTTCGCAAGCCTCGAGAGGGTACCAGGGCAGTGGTCAAGCTACGGGACAGTGCCGAAGGATCAATGCAGATCACTGTAGCTTCCTCCTGTCACTCAGAGAGTAGCACTTTTCTTTTTTTCCCTTCTTCTTCTTCTTCTTCACCCCCCCTTCTCTCATCTGTTCACTCACCCACTGCAGCAAACTGGTAGCTCTTCCATTCAAAACGGCAACAGTGCCCCCTGTTGGTCATACTGGTCTTCAAACGCCAGTCCTGGCCTGGCCAGTGAAGAACTGCAGCTGTGAGCCATTTTTTTAAGTGGTCATCCTTTTTTTATTGATTAATATGTCTTCTTTTTGAAAAGGACAGAAAAAAAAGAAAGTCATTTTTTCTGCTCTAGTGAAGTTTGACTTACCTTTGATTGCCATCACGGGAATGTGTTTCTGCGACAAGGGGGACGGAATCACAACCACTCCGGACTCGTTATTCACACGCAAGTCTTTTTCACGAGTGCTGTCGGGAGAGTGGGGCAGTACGAGTGTCCAGGGAGATTGGGTAATTATCTGTTATGATGACCAGCAACGACAGCAGACGACGGGGCAGCCCCAATTATTTGGAGCAAGAAGCAATGATTAAAAGGTTTAGGGAGGTGGGAGTAGTGGTAGGGTGGCTCTATCTATACAGCTTTCTCCATGTCTGGAGAGAAGGATGACTCACTGACCAGGGAACTGGATGGCTCTGAAAGATTGCCCTACCTGATGGCCACACACAGTGATGGAAGGAGCCCAAGAAATCGGACTGGCCACTGTATGGTCTAAACGATGGCTGAGCTAAGGGAGGTGATGTAAACTGTGAATGCAGAATCGCTATCAGAGACACAAGCCGCTACACACATAAACAACATTCACAGACACAGCATCCATAATAAACTCATGGCGGAGAGCTGTTTAATGGCTGATTACAGTAGCAACAGACAATTTAATGGACGCATTAATCTAATTTAATCACAGCATGGAATGGCATTTTGAATAATTAAGGTTCTGAAAAAAAGGTGACCATAATAATATGCAGAATTAGAATTAGGGGCTTTTTACACCCATTTCCCCATTCGTTTCGAGTCAAAAACGTGTCAGGACGTGAAGCCACCACGTTCGGCTCCCTTTCTCCCACTCCCCAGATAACCGTTAATTATTGTAACCATTCTGCAATTCATTATATGGCATTTTTAATTAGACCACAAAATGTCAGCATCTCCCTCACAAAAGATTAATGGGATTTGGATAATTTTTGTGTCCCACCAGTTCCCCAAAAGCCGTCCTAATTCCAAACAGCAATTCATAACGCGGTTGATTGTGAAGTAGGTTCTGCTTTTGAGTGAAGCTTTAACGTCTGCTATTTTACCACCACCACCCCCACCGCCTCTTTCTGCTGGGATGGGCTTTTTAAACAGTGGTTCCGATGCGTGAAGAAGACATGCTGAGGCGAAATATATCACAGGATGGGAGGGGATGCGGTGCCTATTATTTTCTAATGGAGCAAAACTATGTAGGAGGGTCCTTCTCGGCTACACTTCCTGTCCAACTCACTCCCTTGCTGACACAGACGGAACCAACTGAGAGATCCGAGAGGGGAGATACATTTTACCATCTGTCTGTATTGGCAATGACGAGAAGGCCGTAAATACCATTAATGTTCTGTAAGTGAAGCCAACTTTGCAGCTACTGTTGTGTACAGCACTGGGTTGGGAAAGCGACTCAGCAGCATCGGCACTGCCTTAGACACTGTGCACTATATTTCATGCTATTACAACACAGTATTTTACTTCACTGTACTCCATTTTACTTTATTTGGTGTAGACTTACAATGCACACAAATTACCATTCACTTTTAGGAATAAGTTTCAACAAATTTTTGAAATATACTTCAACACATTTTGCTCTTCACTACGAAACCTGCATTTAGTGTAAGGTATTATCATCAAATCAAGCCCTAAAGTTACTGTGTTGTACCTTCTAAGTTAGCATATAAAGGTATCTTAAGTTAAAGTTAGCAACAAGATAACATTTTTGCCATTACAACATTTCAGAAGCCATAGCTGCATAGTTCATTATGTCAGGTAAGAATCTCTGCTTGCTTTAACTGACCAGACTGCGTCATGTAGCAAACAAGTATATTGCATACTGTATTTATATGCATTATTCATCATTGCTGGAAATTCCCACCATGTTACCCAAATAAGTACCTAGTACATGTGTTTGTTCCTCATACTTATCAAGTTAATAACTAGAACATAAAGGACTATAAAGGAAAGTATCACCAAAACATTTATAGTTTTGTAGTCTGCTCAGTGTAAATACAGGATATACTGAGAGGTGCTTGCAGGATTTGAGTAATCTCAAAATGAAAGCACTATATTAGAATATTATGAAATCAGACAATAATGACATTTAGTGCATTTTCACTTGAATGTGAAGTTTTTATCTGGTTTACCGTGTGCTTTAGTGTGATATGTAGCGTTTTGTGCACATAAACAGTCTGTAAAGGTATTAAGACACAAAGTGGTTAATGCAGGGTAAATGCAGATGTACAGTATGTGTGGATGATGGTGTTTAGGAAAATTCCTGTAATGCATAAACCTGCATTTACAAAAGAGGCTGGGAAGATGGGCTGATCCCGAAACCCTAAGCTGTTATGTAACGGTCTTAATGCTGCCAAAATGTACAACTTACATCCCAACCACACCTGTAAGTAGCAGCCATGCTGTGTGATTTTCTCCATGGTTTGTGGTTCTAGCAGATCTTCTTAAACTAAAAATTACCTAGTGAGGAACAACTTGAACTTACTTTGTTTTGATGTCAAGTTTGAAAGCAAGTAGCTACTATAGGTAACGTTATGTACTAGCAGCTTCATGTAAGCATAGCTAATGACCTGGATTATTTACACAAGGGTTCAATTTATTTTCCTACATGTGTCTAATTTGACATGTTGCTATCTATCTATCATCAAAATGATAGTTAGGAAGTGTCATATTGCTATGCTATTGGGAGGGAAGATAAGGGTTACCAGGAAAAATGATGATAAACTGAGACTGATATGAGTAATATTTATTGAGGTACACATACACAACGAGTGTCTCTCAGAACGGCATCGGGTCACCATGTTTGCTGATGCAACATGCCAGACGTCACAGCATGAATTGTAGAGTTTTCTTAAGGTGTCAAAAACATGACCCCTTTGCCATTCTGAGTCACTCTATGACAGTCTGGCACCACCTTATTGCAGTCTTTGTTGATGTTGACATGGTGTTAAGGGCAGTCATCGTAATGGTCTGTGTGCATGTAGTCCTGTTTACAAAAGGGATGCTGACATTTTGTGAACTAATTAAAAATGCCATATACTAAATTGTAAAATGGTTACATTAGATAAATGTATGCGAATACATTTACAGAATTTATTTTTGGACCAAATATTTGATAGATATCTTAAATAATAACATAGTAGTTACAACAAGTAGCCCAGGATTTCCTGAGAGCATCATGTGGCATGTTTGGCTCTCATGTAAAAACTTTTGACTGCAACTGGACCAAAACAATTACACGCAATGACTCAGGGGGTCTTGTAGTTATCACTGAATTATTTGACAGCAGTTAATTAAAGAAATTAATATATGTTTCCAAACTTTTGAACGCTAGCATAATCACAATATGCTCATATTCTCATAATGAAAAATCTTTGATATACTGACTAATTTAAGGTTATGTAACTTTCCAAAATACCTTTTTTATTAGTCTCTTTTTAAATTTTGTACAGTTGGATTGCTGTCTAAAAATGGCTAGTGCACTACAGGAGTATTTAATTTGATATACAGGGTCTGTGACGAGAGAAGCACATCCAGAAACAGACCCAGTCACTTGCTACTGTGGCGCTTGTCACTTAAAGCTAAGGCACTGTGTGTCTGCTTGTCCATAAATACTGTATGGGGCCGAGGTGCCAGGCCCATCTCTCACAGTAATGGGAGCGCGAGGCCAGGCAGCGGAACTGTACCCAAGCCTGGAGCGCAGTGAGTCTTTCTGGGTGAGTCTGTGGAGCTTTACAGCTGGTCGTGGCCATAATCAGGCAGTGCTGATGCAGGTGATGAACAGCTTCCTTTAATAGGTTTTATGAGTTCACCGCCGGCCTGCCTGCGCTGCTGGCATTTATCTCTCCCTCTCCCGAGAGGTCGCAAATGCTTCTAAATTAATAAGCAGACGGAGGAGCTGACCAATAGACGTAGCCGAGGAGGACAGACAATGTTTGTGTGCGAGTGTGTGTGTGTGTGAGAGAGAGACAGTGTGCATGTGTGTGTGTGCTCCCTCCCTCCCTGTGTGTACCCGAGCTCCGGACGCCCCCATGCTCCAGGTGTTTGGGGGTAGGCAGACAGAGGGAAGATGAAAAGCCTCTGGAAGCAGCATGTGGCCATGCATTTTTATGGGACACCCTCATCGTGCCTTGATACTGCACTTGGCCCGCTGCCTGTGGCAATGGCAATTCTAGTCCAGCCTGCCGAAAACCTACAGCACAAGAGCAATGGCTTGCACGCGCATACACATACAGATACGCTTACAACTACAGACTTTTTGTCTCTAGAAACGACCAACAAATGAATATGTTTCGCTTGCACACGTGCACAGAAAACCAGCCTGTTGCAGTGAGACTGTGGACTACATGCTTTCAGGACATGTAGGAAACATGTAAGTAATCATTCTCTATTACTATTTATTAATTTTATGTTATTTGTAAATGCCAGCTGCCCTTTATGTTGTGTGAATGCTGCATTCTGAAAGGACTAATACAAAGGATCCCAAAGTTCTTGAGACAAAAACTTAATAAACCATAATGAGCCGCTCGTTTCAGTGATTTTATCTGCAGTGCAGTGTGTTTTTAAGCACAGTGCAAAGCAGCTACAACGAACAATGTGATAAAATACATGTCTGATTAATACTTTAGCATATTTTTATAATCTCCATAAGCTAATTTATCACCAACGCAGTTTTAAGATGGCTGGGTCAAGTAGTCAAGTCCAAGACAAGGCCAGGTTAAGATTTTCTCACAACATGAAAATAAATAGAAAATATAGAAACACAAAACACAAACCATACATTTCTATAATATTAGGATGGATTTCATGATTTCTGGACATGCGGGAAACTGTTAACGTATTTTTGCTATCAGCTTTACATCATACAAACAATTCAAGAGGAACAGACAAATAAATGGTTCGAAAGTATCGTGGATAAAATCCTATTTCATGCATATCAAAAACGTTGTTACACACACAATGCACATTAAAATTATGATGATTTTTTTCCTTTTCATGTGAAGACTTTTTGTGAAGCATTGCAGTGGATTCTATTCCTTTTCCAGAGATATGAGACCTGGAAAATACAGTATGTAAATTCCAGGTTTGCATGCACAAACAAAACCAAGGACCCTCTTCGACCACCATGCTTTATAGTCTCCCTGCCGATTCCATGCTTTTAGGATATGCAAGAAATGGCAAAATATGCTAATATATACAGCACAGACAAACCCAAAAGTATTGCTGTGATACTACGTGCCGCAAGCTATCTAAGAAACGGCATACGTGTAAATATACATTTCCTGGGTATTCCTTCTGTACACATGCAGGTTTAATATGCATAAGCCGAAGGGTCTACACTGGCTATCATGAATTCACTTCAATGAAACACATGGGAGGAGCATAGACCATGCATAGCTAGAAGTAACTACTGCCATGAAAGGTAAGACATCATTCAAGAGTTATTGTTATTTTCTTTATTTTTTTAGGGGCAGAATGTTCTTCATTGTATTATGTTTGTAGTTAATTGTATCACTCTATCATTATCATTCATTGTACATAATATATAAATTCGTACTAGATTATGCATACATTAACACAGGTTAACATAACCCAACAGCCAATGGCACATTTCCCTATAAATGTGTGCCCACTCTTTACAAGCAAAACATTCACTCCAATAAAGATGACATGAATTAAAACCAGCTGAAGTAAATACATAAAGACTGATGGCTCCAGCCTACTGGATGACATGGGTCTGAGCTAAAGTCAATCAAATATAAACAATATATGTTTTTGCCCACATCTTTTTTTTTTTTTACATCAGAAGACAGTAATAAAAGTCATTCTGGTCTGGTCTCCAGGAATGCTTAAATTTTGAAACCAATAAATCAGCAAACACATGATATCCAGTTTGCCATCACATACACGTACACACAAGACTGATTAGATCTCCAATTACCAATGAGCAGATTATTTTTTAAACATAGGGAAATTAATGTGTTATTCTGTTTGAAGGTTTTGTGAATATTCAAAGTTTAGTTTCTAATTACCTCGGATGGACACACTTGGCTGGCAGAACAAATTTAGAGTCCACCATACCCCAGGACCAAGACAAGACTGAATCCAAATGAAGACCATGCTGGTTATTTGCAAAGAGAAGGCTTGAACTCAAATATTACACCACTTCGGGAAGCAGAGGAAACTGGACAAGAACAATATTGTCATATGTGCCATGAGAACATAACAATATGGCAGTTTTCATGCAGAAATTCTCAATTTATAAATAGTTTTTTTATCACATTGCCAATGTAATGCTAATGCTAATTTATGCTAGCTTCGCTATGTGTTTTCAGTGTTATGTTAGCATTAAGCACTTTTCTCACACTGGGTTAAAACAGATTTACTAAAAACCCAAAAAATTCAAGTTTATAATGATAATGGAGTACCATATTTTTAAATATAGGATATACCCACCAGCCACTTCATTACGTAAACCTCATCTGCCCCTTTTATCAGCTCCACATTTTTCAGTTCTACAATTACAGGCTGTAGTTCATCTGTTTCTATCCATACTTTGTTGATCTCCTTTCACCCTGTTCTTCAGTTGTGAGGACCCCCACACCGAAGAGAAAATATTATTTGGGTGGTGGATCATTCTGCTGTGTCTGATTCACTCACACCAGCACAACACACGCTAACACACCACCACCACATCTGTGTCACTGCAGTGCTGAAAAAGATCCTCCACCCAAATAATATCTGCTCTGTGGCGGTCCTGTGGTGTCCTTACCATTGAATATTAGGGTGAAGGAGGCTGATAATGTATGCACAGAAACAGATGGCCTACAGTCTGTAATTGTAAAACTACAATGTGAACCTTTATGATAAGTAGAGCTGATAATATAGACAACGTGTGCAGGTTAGGAGGTGTACCCAGTGAAGTGGCCAGGGGTGGGGGGTGGGGGCGGGTTGTATATAGTAAAACCAAAAGGGTTCAAACGTCATTGAGATAAAAATCTTTGAATATCTTACATTCTTTCAAATGTTGCTACACAATGACCATTACAATTAAGAGGCTTTTTTTTCTTTTCTTGTAAAGAATTATTTCCGTTATTTTCGCAGTACTGCAGCAGACTGCCAAATATGGCAAATACGTGTTTCACATGCACAAACAAAACCACCCTTTCTTGGACCAGCACTCTTTGTAGCATCAGTGTGGATTGCATGTGTTCAGGATATTGCAGGAACCAGCAAATATGTAAATGTGCATTGCACATACAAATATGAAACCTAAAGTACTGCTGTGATACCACATGCCTCGAGCTATATAAGGAAATGGCAAGTATGTAAATATACATTTCCTGGGTATTCCTTCTGAACTCATGCAGGTTTAATATGCATTAGCCGAAGCGTCTGCACTGGCCATTATGTATTCACTTCATTAAAACACATAGGAGGTGCATGGACCATGCATGGCTGAAAGTAACTACTGCCATGAAAGCTAAGGCACTGGCAAGGGTCCATCATCCAGAGCATATTTTTATTTATTTGAAGGGCAGAATGCAGACTACAATGGCTCACTTCTGAACGTGCCTGAAATCCTTCCAAGAAAATGCTTTCTTGGTTCATCCAGGGACTTTCTAGGAAGTGTCACCATAACAGCAACCATAACTGACACCCGGCATACCTGCACTGCAGATATTATGCATCAGAAAGCTCAGTGCACAGCTGTCGAGGAGGAGTAAAAAATGATTTATTTATTAAAGCCAATTAAAACTTCAGGAACAAGAGTACTTCAATGAGAATATGCATATCAGATAGGAGCTCTATATGGTAAAGGTATTTATACATGCAAGTGTGCTCACCTTAAATCATATTACGCATTCGTGAGACCGTTGTGCATGAAAAACAGGGGGTAGAGTCAGAGAGACCCTTGTCATCTACTGAATATTCTTCACTGCTTCTAGCATTAAAAAAGAGAGAGAGAGAGAGAAGGAGAGAGGAGGGAAAAAAGCTTTTCTCATCTTAGGCTTGTCCCTTTCTTCTTTCCATGCAATAAATGTGATTTTAAGTTTCTTTTCAGGGCCTGTGTCTCTGAAACACGACTGCATTTGGTTGACGGCCACACTGAAGCACACTCTCGGAATCGATTAGCTTCACTTGCTTCTGTGCTTGAGCCGAGTGTTGTGGGCATAGCTTAGTGGCTGGGGAGCGCTGATTGTGTGGCATTTGTCGAGCTCACGAGGGACTGACATACTGTATTGTTTGGGAATATGGATTTAGGCACAGTTAGAAACAGTCCATAACTCTGAGATAGGAATAAATTGGTGCAAAGGGCCAGAGCAGAAAGAGAAACAGGGCAAGAGAGAGAGTAATATGAGGTAGATACGCACATAAACCAGTTTGGGTGACTAGGCCTTATGGGAGAAGCATTTAGGCTGCAAATTAATACACTATATTTGGCATCCATCGTCATTGTCTCTGGGCTTTTATCTGTGGACACTCAGGGATGTGAGATAATGTAGATACAACAGATGCAGTATGTGTGACTCAGCTTGGGAAAAAAAGAGAAAAAGTGCATCGAAATGACTTAATTCACACAGGGAAACTGGTTCCACATGAATAAAATATACAAAATCAACAATTACATGGCCAAAGTAAGCAAACTGAGAGACAATTATTGTGTTGATGTTATATGTTTTATTCATGTGAGACAATTATTGTGTGAATCAAATAAGTTCAAAACATATTTGATCTTTGTTCTCATATGGGCTAAATGAGGTGAAATTACCATAAATATATACAGCTTATAATTTATGTTGGTGATTGTATATATATATATATATATATACCTGGTTTTAGACCACAATCATTTATTAGTATGGTGTAGGGCCTCCTTTTGCGGCCAATACAGCGTCAGTTCGTCTTGGGAATGACATATACAAGTCCTGCACAGTGGTCAGAGGGATTTTAAGCCATTCCTCTTGCAGGATAGTGGCCAGGTCACTACGTGATGCTGGTGGAGGTTCGTCCTTCTTGGTGGTATGCTGACATTACCCTGGATACCGTGGCTCTTGATACATCATAAAGACTTGCTGTCTTGGTCACAGATGCGCCAGCAAGACATGCACCAACAATGTGTCCTCTTTTGAACTCTGGTATGTCACCCATAATGCTGTGTGCATTGCAATATCTTGAGCAGAACTGTGCTCTTACCTGCTAACTGAACCTTCACACTCTGCTCTTACTGGTGCAATGTGCAATTAATGAAGATTGGCCACCAGGCTGGTCCAATTTAGCCATGAGACCTCCCACACTAAAATGACAGGTGTTTCAGTTTCATTGTCCAACCCCTGTATATATACATATATTGAATGACTTTTGACTATATATATATATATAGAGTCAAATGTCATTTAATGTCTTTATCAATTTATCAGTATATCAATTCATTATCTATTAGACCCAATTACCTTAAAATGCTGCATGTAATTTCCTTCACACTTTAGAAAACAGAGTAAGGATTTTAATGATGACCATATGCAATTATCTGAACAGATATGCAGCTTGTATACGCATTATAACATTCCTCTAACTTCCGATAGGAGACATCATTCATTCTGACATCATCAGACATTTGATGTAAACAGCACTGGTCATGTGTCTTATTGCACGACAAAGATGCACATTTGTCATTTGAAATTATAGACAATCTATAATGTATCACTAAAAAGCACATTAACAATTATTTAAGACTAAACTATAACAAATATATAGAAATATCATGTGCCTATGGGATGGGATACAAAAAAAATCGATCCAATGATACATGGACCAAATAGCGAACTATCCAATGTCATCAACGTGAGGGACAAATACACGGGTGTTTATTTTCTCCTATGTTTCAGTATTATTTGTATGATTCCTCTTTGTATACTTTAGGCGGGGAGGGGGGGGCGGTGGTAGTAATGGACAGATCCAAAAGACCTTGGATGCTTGCAAACAAGTGTGAATTAAGATACTCAGGTAATACCACAAACATCTTACATGACAAGGCAAGATGGTTTTGAAGCTGGTGGTTGTGTGGAATTGTGTGGAATTTCATCATGCTGCAGCGTGGCGGGAGTTTCTCCAAAGAACTCAGACAAGCCTGGTCCGTACCTCGGCTTTACTGAATAACTCAGAAACAGGGTACAAAAACAAAAGGTAACTGGCACTCAAGCTCAGGCTAGCACTCGTCTCCCGCTGCTAGCTGGCTAGGCTCTGTTTAATGCTAAGCCCACACTATTTACCTCAGCATGCAGCCTGCCAGTCCTAACAACAAAATACTAAATAACTGAATACTGAACAGAATGCTCTGATGCCACAATATCATTTCACATCGACTGTATATCTGACTGTAGCTACTCCACTGAATTATATTTACTTTATGAATTTTATTTTTGCTCAGTTTGTGTCCTGAAAGTTCCCAAAGCAGCTATTGTGAAGGCTTAGGTCTGCCACGCTCTCTACTACACAACCACATTGCATCATATGCAATATACACTCATCATCAAATAGATAGATGCACCCAGAGAGATAAAGGTTAGCAGGAACGATAAATGATGATAAATTTAGACTGATACGGGCAATATTTATTGAGCTACACATTCAAAAATATCAAGATACACATTCAGGAGTTGTTGAGGTTCCTAATGGTGTCCTGTGATAATCCATTTCATGCACCTTGATTAGTTCTGGATCACTCCAACTTATCCCAAAGGTAGTGAATGGTGGCTCCATCCCTCCGGAGAACACAGTTCAGCTTCTCCACAGCCCAGTGCTTGGGGCTTTATACTCCTCTAGCAGAAGCTTGGCATTGGACACAGTGACCTTAGGTTAATGTACAGCTGCTCCAGAATGTCCCATTCTATTAGTAATGCTTTTCTATGGAGACTGTGCAAGCTGTATGTGCCCAAATGAATGCCTGTGTCAGCAAAGGGTGCTACTTAAGCAACGGAATTTACTAATTAGAAGGGCTGTTTGAATTGTTTAGGGCATAAAGTGCATCACTGAAAAGCTTATTTCCTGTAAAAGCTAACTGGAATAAGCAAATATGTACAATATATCTGCTATAATAACCACAGCGTCCATACATATGGTTCATGATACTGTATCTTAATGGGTAATGGGTAAAGTTCAGAGTCCAAGTTGTTCATAATAATCTCTCTTCTATACATTCAAAACCAAAAATCGCAGTTTCTAGAATACCTGCACTTATGAAACTGTACATGGTTATTTCTAATCATATTCTAAATGATATTAGATGGGAATTTCTTAATATACCGCAAATAATTAAACATATGTAAATAGAGATAATATGCTACAGAATAATCTAAAAATTTTCCACACTACATATGCACAGTAACTTGATTGAATAATAAAAAATGGAAATCATGTGTTCTGTAAATGTCTTTATGTAGGTGTTTAGAAATTAACATCATCCACAAGCTTCAACAAGGCTAGAAGTACAAACATGCAAATATAAACCTACTAAAAGAGATACTGTCTTGGAAAAAAAAAATCAAAGGCACTTTGAATGCAATCATTTAAAAATTTAGGTTTGACCTGTATTGGAACCAATTCTGTTTCTGGATATTTATTATTTTGTCTGTTCATGTCATTGTTTTCACAAACAGATGCTCACTCTGAAACTTATATGTGCAACAGCTGAATGTGCATTATCTTCAAGCCCTCAGATTGCACTGATTTCAAATCTGCCATGTTTCTTTGATAGAATCCACAACATGAAGTTGACTGATGGGTGTCAATTAACACATATATGGCTGGATCTACAATAGTTAACTGTTGACGGTTTATGTCATCTGACAAATGGATGGTTGGTGTGGATGGTTGGTGTAGCTCAGCGGGTAACACCACTACTCAGGGTTCCACCTCTACATGTGGGAGACTGGGGTTCCAATCCCAGTCTGGGTGACTATGTTGAGCTACACCAATAAGAGTCCTTGGGCAAGACTCCTAATACTACACTATACTACAGTGAACCTTGTAAGTCACTCTGGATAAGAGTGTCAGCTAAATGCCATAAATGTAAATCAGTTGTTCAGACTGGAAATCATTCAGACTAATGTTTCCTGTGTCACATAGGACAGTACAGACAGTTTCCAGCATGAAGTTCAAAGTCATGGTGTGGTAGAGTATTAGCGGTAAATGCTGAGCACATCTTGGAGCAACATATGATAGCCTATAGATGCCATCTTTTTCTGGTGGGTCCACACCAAGACACATCCTAGTTTTTTCAATAATGGAACTTTCCTGTTGCACAGCTGAGGACTTATATAACAAAAGAGCGGTTGAAATAAATTCCACTTTCAGTGCTGGATCAGTTGGTGTCTTCAGGCCCCAAATGGTTTGCTAAATACTGTTAAAAAGAAAGATGATGGAGCACAATAGTAAACATGGCCCTGTCCAAATGTTTTTTGGAACGTGTTGCAGGCATCACAGTTGAAATGAGTGTGAAGATGAACAATAGGCTCATAAGGCTCATAAGATAAAAGAAAAAAAAAATTGTGCTTTTTTACCACAAAGAATTTAATAATTTAATTCTTGTTTTTTCTGTCATACGCTGCTGGGAATTGGAAGCTAAATCGTTTGTAATCCCAGGATCTACACAGTTTTTGTCTTTCACAGTGATCACGGTCATATTAGCACCATAATTCAATTGTCAATCACAGCTACAGACGCACTATGTATAACACTGGTGCTTATGTGTTGTGAAAAGAAGAAAATAAAATAAATTGTGAGCCCATTTTTGGGCATCATGAAGATGACAACATGTGCTGTCTATCCTTCAAAGAGAAATTGAGGTAACATGCATTAAAATGCATTATCATGTGAAGAGCACTAAATACAAGTAGCTGTATATAAACTGACACTATAATCACTACTTCTCACCAACATTCCATCGTTTCGGACTCTGTCGGGGAACTCCTGTGAGAAAACGTCAAATAGACAGGGGTATTGTTGGCACAGCTCAATGAACCTTTCCTCTCCTCCACCTGACAGCTCAAACAGCAGAATCCCTCTTCCTCTTCACCATCCTTACATATGTGTGCCAGAGAGCATTCCATCATTGGTCAATGTCAAAGAACATAGGATACGCCAAACTGACACACTAGACTTTTCAAAGGGTTTTGTGGGTGCTGCAGACACCACATCATTGTTCCTTGATTGTGTTACACTACATGGTTCTTCATTTCTAGTTCAGTCATTTAAATGTGTCTGCTACAACAAAATTGTCCGGTCTAAGTATGCATGACCAAGATTCGGTGTGACATGCATCTAGCATGTCAGCCAAGGAACATGTCTAAGATCTGTCAAAGTGACATGCTAGACTTTTCATAGGGGTTGTATGGGTACCACAGACACCACAGCACTGTTCCCCGATGATCTTACACTACACTGCTTTTTTCCTCGTTTGCTTTCGTCATGGAAATCCGTCTGCTACAAAAAAATTGCGTAGTCAAATTACCGATCTAAGTAACCGGCTGACCAAGATTCGGTGCGATACGTGTCTCCAAAAAATCCCCATACACCTGTAGTGTCTCGCCGTAGGGGACAAGTATCTTCCTGTTAAAGTGATTTAAATTTGATTTGAAAGTGATTGCTTAATTAAATAGACTGGCATCAGAAGTGGAGGAGTAAAAGAAGAAAGTCCTCTCAGGAGGGAATGATTCATTTCAGCCAAGACATGGACATGAGTTGAAGTTCTCTTACAAAATACAGGGCCCCTCTTGGCGCTTGCCCTGCGAAAAAAAAAAGAGCGGCACAATGACTTATGTCCGATTAGAGTGCTACAAAAACTGTTAATAACATGGCTGACAGCTTGGCAGACGGCCAAGCCAGTTCGCAAGGAATCAGCATTAGATCTTGACACTTGAGAAGTGATGTCTTTTCCTTGCGCAGCCAATGAAGTATTTTACATCTAAGTGGCTCATGCACATCATCATCATCATCATCATCAGCAGCAGCAGCAGCAAAGGGTTCCTCCACTCGCCCTCCCTCATGAAACAGATGCACGGACACATCGTCAATTGGAGAAGAGAAACGGGTGATTGTGTTTACAAATGCCTCAAACACCATTTCTTTTTTACACATGGCCATTTGCTCTAACAGGAGCCGTCACGCTTTATTAATCCCCCGGGACTGTTTATGTCACTCGGCTACTGCCTGGCCCCGTCACTGCCAACGTTTTATTTCATTATTTTATTATTTTTTCCTTTTTTTCCCAGAGCCGTGTGGCAGGGACCATTGTGCGGTACGGGATGCGGTAAAGATTTGTCATGTGGCCGCAACAGAGCTGGGCGCGAGGAGCTTAAGATGATTTATAGAGCTTATTTCTGAAAGTGGTAAAGTGAAATTAATCACGCGCCCACCTGACGCCGCTGCTCAGCTGTGATAAATGACAAGCTGTCAGCGGCCGACAGCGTCCCATCCATGAAGCGGCCGCTGATGCGCTCCCTTCTCAGATAGGCTGACCCGGCCGGCACCCCTGCCAGATGCCCCTCCGGATGCCTGTGCTTGGGGAGCACGGGATGCCCCCTAAAACCTCTCGCCCCCCTCCCAAACCTGACTGTGCAGACAGGCCCTAATGAGCAGGGCTCCAATTGGAATTGGACAGTCCAGACCCCTCCGCCGCTCCGAACTGCGGCGAAGTTCACTGCTCCGTCAGCGTGAAATCTCCATCCTTCTGACAGCTGCACCCGCCACTTTATCCAAGAGTGAAAACAACAAGAAAAGATGAAGAAGAAAAAAAATCTCAGGATGACAAAAGTATCAGAGAAAGAATATTTCTTTGCGGTGTAAGTTCTTTGCTTCACTGTGAAATGTAACCTTCTTGTGATACCAAAAACTGCCAATTTGGACTAATTGAACGGGTAGCATGAGATCAAAAGTGGGTGATCTTTCGAAGCACACACACACACAAAAATTCTCCACCACTCTTCCTTGCTCATTAAGGTCTGCAGCGAGTTGTGAAGCTTCGGTGTGTGTTCGCTGAACTTAACTGTTCGTAAGAAAGTCCTGGAGTTTGGTGCCTCGCTGCTAATGGAGACATTAGTGTCCTTTGATTGAAAATCCGTGCTCCCCTTTGTGCTTTTATAAAACTTCCTCATGTGAGAAATGACTGCAAACCCATCCGCACCAGCCAAACACTCATTGTTTCTCCTTCTGCCATGAAAATAAATATTCTTTGCCCTTGACAAAGGGGTAATTAATAGTGATGTTTAGCAGGTCCATTTCAACGCACCCTCTTAATCTAATTTTGTTTCCACTCTGTGATTTGTAAATTACTCCAAAATGAAGCACCATTTACCACCGTCCCCGTGTGCGACAATGGTAATTTTTCTTCCTGCATAAATCTCCTTCTTTCTCTCTCTCTCTCTCTCTCTCTCTCAGCTCTCTCCTAGCTCTCTCTTCAGCATCTCTCCGTTCGCCAAAGCGCATGGCGTAGGTTGCAATGCTCTTGCACAATTATACAGCTGTGCTGGAAAACATTTAAGGATAATTGTATGGGCACTGATCTGAAATGTCAGTACAGCAAAAGGCTTGTCCACAACCCATTACCGGCTACTAAATGTTAAGCATTTACATTTACGAAGAGTTGCGCTGACATTTAAAAAATGGAAAGTGTGATGCCGCAATGCTTAGGTTTCCACAGAGCGTCTTTTATCCACATTCCAACAAACACCAATTACACAGCCATCTTTGGGCCAAGATATATACTGCAGATCGGAAAAGAAAAGAGCTTGCTTTTCTTTATGCTTTCCAGTTCGGATCACATACTATTAACAGGGGGACTTTCAGGGATTTTCGTAAATGTCTGCATAACTCCTTGTGGTTTGACTGCAGAGGAATGTTCCAAATCACATTCCTTTACAGAGATGGTGCTGGGAACCAGGGGTCACGATGCCTAACAGTCATTACATTTATTATGCAAATGATTGCTAAGCCTACTCATGTTTAGCTGTAGTACCCATTTTCTTTGGCCACTGTTTTGACTTACAGGGCTCTGCATGTATCTCTCTGTCAAAAGTAGTTGCACAAATAGCTGCACCCAGAAACAATCAACTGACAGGAATTAAACTTGGTGGGCCTTTTTGCTCTACCTGACTGACCCAACAGACATTCACATTCAGACACATTCAAAGAGCAGCGATGCCCTCCATGAGTCATCCTGTTAGTGCCAGCACCACTGGCAGACAGCTTCACGTCGCAGGACTAAATGCATTCAGAGCATTACAATGACTGGCCCTAACACCATGTAAATGTTGCCAAAGACTGCGATGGCGTCATGCCAGACTGTTATGGAGTGACTCAGAATGGCAGCGGGTCATCTTCAGTGATGAGTCCTGCCTTTGTCTTTGTGGAGACAATCAACGACTGTGTGTGCGGAGGCACCGTGGTCAGCGTCAAAATACATGGTTTGTTGTCACAAAGGCCTGCTGTCACTCCACCTCCACCCCTACCATGAAATCTGCAGGAACTGTGTGAGAATATTCAAGATGCATGGATGGATTATCACAGGACACCATTAGGAACCTCTACAGCTTTATTTTGAGACGTCTGACAAACATGGTGGCGCAACAGCATACTGAAGGACACTACTTCTGTATGTGTAGCCCAATAAATATAGCCCATATCAGCCTATATTTATTATCATCTGTTGTTCCTGGTAACTTTTATCTTCCCTCCTTAAAGCATTGCAATCCCACACTTCCTTCTGGATGCAACTATTCTAATTTTGATGATGAGTGTCTGTAAAATGAAGGTCGTTTTAGGCCAAGATCTTTGCAAAACAACATTTAAGGCAATGGGTAACTTGTTTGTAACCACAGACCCTTTTTACGTGTTCATATTCATAGCTGTGTAACCATAGCAGGAACACATTTTACTGAGGAGAATGCAGACAGCTGTTTTGGTTTATTAAGTGTCTCACATGGAGGAATACGATTTTTATTTTGATGTTGTAAATTGTGTGATTATACTCACTGCTCCTATGTATGCTAACCAATGTGCCCATGTTAGTAATATACTGCGGTGAGTGACTTCCATGTTTGAGCAGAAACATCACTGACGTAAACCTTTACTGTGGAAGTGCGTCAAAACATAATGTTAGCGATGAGCATAATCGCCCCACAGAACTGAGTTCACAGCGTTCAGTGACTCACCTGCATGACATTAGATAACTATGGTAACAGTTTTCTTGTATTTATAGACAACATCACATTCCCTTCTCCTCTTCATTCTTTTTACCTTCTTCAAATCTGTCCTGAATGTCCATCGAGTGCTGAAGCAGCAGGTGTCAGTAGCCCACTTTGAACACAGTACCTCTCCATAAATGAAAACTGCTTTACCAATTGAATGAAATCTTTCAACTTCTTAATAAGGATGTACTTAAAAAGAAGTAGTCACATTATGAACTAGACTGAACTAGTTGTTTTTCTGTTTATTATCATGTGTCATGATTTCTGCCGCACTGAATACAGACGTCTGCAAAAGGGTCATTATTTGTATAACTTTCTGTGATGTAGATTTTACCTGCATTGAAGTCTTCAGGTGTCTTTTTCCTATCACCACCACTGTAAACAACTGTGCCTCATGACTTTCCTTAGAACTGAGCACTTCACATCAAACCACTCTGAATGACTGCATCCTAATCTTAATCAATCACACAGTGCTTCATGTAAATGAAAGAAATTCAGGACGCAGAGCATCCACACTTCCTCCGTAACTTCATTACTGCATTGTCTAAAGTCTTTTTCATCATCGTATTGAAGTTCTCCATTGCTGTAATAGAACAAACCTTGATATTAGATATGCAAAAGAGTGCATTATTCTTACATTAGTTGTAATTATAATAATTACATCATTTACAGGCCCTGAGACTCTAGGCCGCTCTATTATTCCTTTGTCCTAGTCCATATCTAGTCATCAGTTATCACTGCAGCAGGTTCCTTCTACACTCTCCTGGCTCTGCAGAGGGCTGCATTCCCACAGCACCTGACATAATACCTTCCTGCATAGGACTAATTTCTGGTGCTGCTGGCAGTTGAACAGTATGCTGTGGGTGGACAGAAAGCTGTATGCAGTATAATACAGCTATTACAAAATACACAACAGCTTCCACATTTCATTTCTGCCTAAAGCAAGGACAGCTATAGATTTACACATAGATCTTTGAGACCTGACCAGCTCTGGAAAACTAAAGCAATAAAGGGCAAATTAGATGCTGAAGAATCTTTTTTCTATGGCTACATTCTCATTTCTGCTACTTGGTCTACTTTACATGCTGATGCTTATCAGGGCGCGCGGCTATGCAACACCCAGGGTTCACACCCGTGTACACCTTGTATATCTCAACAACGCCACCCCTTTATTAGGAGAAAGGGGACTCCTCTACTTTACATGTAGCCAGACCTAGACCTCCAGACTGTCCTCCATTGTTTTCTTAGTCTTAAAGGGTGTAGTTGTTCTTGACAACAACAAAATGGAGTTACCATGTTTCTTGGTTTTCCAGGATGTCCTCTTTTTTGAGTTCAGAAACACATTCAGCTGGGGTTTCTAAACTACCCGTGATGTCTGGGATTGCTTTTGCTTTCGTGTTGACATTTGCTTTTTACAGTGTACCGTGTGCCTCCATTCTACTCCCAGTGCCATCGTTCATTATGGGCACCTGAAAAATGTATTGTGGTGTCTTACAGCAGTGTGAGAGGTAAGGCCAAGCAAAGTGGCCATGTAAAGAGACTCATGGGAAGCGCCACGCTCTTGGTAGGAGAGCTGATGGCCAGTGGCAAGGACGTCTGGTTGGAGGACAACAGTGAAGATGCCTGGACATCTGACAATGACAAGGACCTGCTGGTGGAACAGCGTGGAGGCCTGGCAGAGTTGACCACAGCCCTCCAGCAATGCTTCGAGCAGGTGCCGGAGGCATGGATAGGCAAGCTGGCAGAAGAGCTGAGTGTATTTAACTGGACCTAAACACCACTGATATACCTGTGAGGATATTTTGTACCCTATTTGTACCCTACTGAACAAAAATGCACAGATCCTTTTGTCAGAGAGTGTGCTTTCTCTACTTTTACACACCTGACATGGCACATAAAGGCTCTGCTAACTGATTAGCCAGTTGAATTAGGTTTGTAACATGGGGAAAGATGAAGATGATAAAAGAGAGTGTGGGGAGCGGGATTGAGAACCAAAGTCTGAAAATGTTAATCATAGTTTAGCAATCACAAATGCTTCCGCTTGTATTCATTATAATACAAACACCATTCCAAAAAGTATGGACAGTATGTGAAATGCAAGTAAATACAGAAAGCGTTGATGAATTAATTTGTTTTGATCCATATTTAAACAAACAACCCATAGACAAGATATTTATCCTATCACCCTCATCGGTGGGGTTTTGTTTGTTTGTTTGTTTGTTTTGTTTTTGTTGGGGTTTTTTTTGCTGTCAAAGTAAAAAACAAGTATCTTCAATATGGCAACTTTGCAGAAGAGGCAAAAGCACAACTTGATTTTCAATGCAAGTCAATGGAACCAAACTTTCCTTCAAGTGATGTTTAGCCATTTCTGTTGGTCCATTCATCACGAAATGTTTACACAATGTAAATGACAGCAGCTATGTTCAAATGATTCATGGTAAAGTAAAAATCAGCTCAGTGATGATATGCTCATTCTGTAATTGATGTTTGCAACACTTATGAAAAAAACACATTTGCAAAGATGAAAGCATTTCACCCTCTACTGTGGCGCATAACATTGTGTACAAAACCAGGATATTCAGAGTGATGTGTGTTAAATGCAAGGCCAAAGCCACAACTACATGCCCATGACCTTCAGTCTTTCAGATGGCACTGTATTAATAACCATCACAGACACTCCTGTCTGTCTCCCACTGAAAAGGTGTGACACACTGTGCAGTGTGAAATACAAAAACAAAGGTCCTATCTAGTTGCGCAGCTTAAAAGGCTATAGATAGTACAACTTTAGAACGATACAAAACTATGCCTATAAAGATCAGTTCTGCTAAAAGGAAAGGCGATGTAACCCAAAGTAAACATGGCCCTGTCCCAGCTTTTTGGATGTGCAGCAGGTATCATAGTTAGCATGCATATTACCAAAAAAGCCCACTTTTTTTGGAATTGGGTTTGTACATTTCTCATTTCCAGTCCTTTCCACAAAGATGGAAAAGAAGACCAGATCTGCCTCTCTTTTCATTTGTCTTCAGCGTATTGGAAGAAAATTTAGAGTCTGTAGGATTTTGACAGGAGAGCCTTCAAAGCCCTGCGTCAGCAGCCGGCGTAGGATCAAAGCTGTAAGGCAGCCGGCCTGAGAAATCTGTCCCACTTAGACTCCAACAACAATGCAAAATAAACACAGCCGGGCTTAAGCAAGCAGCCACCGGGATTTCCGCGCTAGCTGGGGATTAATGAAGTGATGGCTGGGTGCAAGCACCGTGCCTTGTCAGCATGCCAGGGAGTCCCTGACCCAGCATCTTCCTCTCTCCACAACCTGGAAGACTGTCATTTCACACATGTCATACATGACAGATGCACGCTGACAAAACCTTCCAGGTAAAAGAAGATACAATTAACAGCCCCATTGGAAGGGCCGGGCAGCAATTTATTTGAGTTGCGGTGTGACAGGCCTGGCCGGTTGCCGCTCTATTCCATGTCGGCAAGGTGGCTGTGACTTATTTTGCGGCGTCGCTCTTATCTGAGCATTTAAAGCTATCCGTCTTGTGGCGCTATTGCCGGCGACCGTCTTCCATCTCCTCGCGTCAACACGGCCGCTGTCGGAGTGCAGCATGGGCCTGCTGAACTAGATTAGTCTCCCTAATAAACAATTATTTAAGTAGGGTGCTGTTGTAGCAGGGAGGAGGGTGGATAAATACAGTGGTGGCACAAGTGATTGATTGGGTCCTCGCTGACAGCTTCCACTGGGCTTTTTCCCGTTATCTGGCATCAGCAATACCATCAAATCAATTTATTTGAGAACACACTCTCTCTCTCCGGAGCCGGCAAGAGGCGTCAATGATGGGATCGAGATGGAGGGAGAAAAACAGAGAGAGAAAGAGAGCAAGTGAGTGGGAAATGCGCCGCAGCAGGACCTTGGAGCTGGCGAGTCACTTATTGATTATCACGACAGTGCTGTAAAACAAGCTCCTGCGGTTGTGTGTCTATTGTAAATGACAGCCCTGGGAATGTTTTGTTGTTCTCTGTTGTCTATGATTGGGTTTCAGGGTCAGAGCCAGTGGACAGTGCTCGACTCTTCTCGAGAAGAAGCGTTTCTATGGAGTGGCGCCTCAGACAGGTCAAAGGGGTGAGAGTGTGTGGGTGTGTATCCGCAGAGTCAACGAGTCCAGCGTCGCCTTTCTGGGACTGAGCTCGCAGCCGGAGGGGGGAAGTATACCCAACACGAACTAAAAGCCAGCAAGATGTGTCGAAAGCCAGATGAAAGCGGTGAATTGCTCAGTCATGAGACTTTCTCTCTTTCTTTTCTCCCCTGTCACATGAGGGAAGAAGGACGGCTTGGCGCCCCCATCAAAATTTCCTTTATTATCCTCATGCCTCCCTAGTAATATCATGGAGTGGCTCCTCCACTGCCTGAGAGAAGAAGGAAAAAAGATCTGAAACTCAAAGGTCACAATGAAGAGAGTGATTCTGAATCAGGCACTCAAGCTAGGAAGTGTCTTGCAAGCGGTTACTTCGTTTTGCAGCAACACCTCAAGCTGGAGGACAGAATGCTGATCTGAAAGGAGGATGGAGGACATGAGGAAACGGCACATGGTCTCCTTGGTGTGGACCTCAAGGTGAAATCTTACCGGATCCAGAAGTTAAGCTACAAACTAATTGCGGGCTGGCGCTTGGTTGGTTTAATAACCTGATCCTGCCTTTGAAATATAATACATCTGATTGATTCACAGCGACTCATCTTGTATTAACAAGCTGTTTTACATTTCCCTTAGCTCATCCATCACAAGGGGGTTCTGACACTAGCCCCACAGCTGTCTCCTCATATGACTGCATAGAATACGGGGGCTATGGGGAGCCGGTGCCTGTGGCAGATAGGGCTCCCAGTGCAGTGCTGGAGAACCTCCTACGGTGGCTTATAATTGCCAGAGTGATTATCCATCCACAGTAATGTGCAGGCCTGGACAAAGCTTATTATGGGTCTTCTCTCAATGCAATATCTATTCATGGCTTGTTTTAATGATAGCTTTTCTCCAGGGCTCCTTTAGAGGTGATTTACATAGTGTTCAGTGTGTGCCATGCTAATGGGCACCACCGAACACCTCCAACTTCAGATTAGAACAGCAGCGCCTCATTTGAGCCCCGCTTTCTTGACCCCTCCAACACACTGATGCTTTTGTGCCTTGACATTAGACAAACAATTACCGCGCATTTGAATGAGACATCTTTGGCGAGTAAGCAGGGGGCTGTGATTGAATCCCTCACTTTCTTTGCTGTGGTTCTCCCCTAATCACTCGCTCGCCACGCTTTTATTCCATGCCCTATTTTAGCTCCCCGCGTCTCGGCCTTGTCGGCGCGAGGCTGCAGCTTTGGACAGGCCGGCTCAGCGAAGCTCGCAGGAGTGGGGATGCGTGAACGGTTTGCCAGCTCCTCGCAGAGGGGGAGCCAGGAGATAATAATGGGTGGAACGCAGGAGCCATGCATGTCGTGCGAAAGAATAATTGCTGCTCTTTCAAGAGCACACCCCTAATTGGCCTCGCTGTGGTCGGAGAAGCTTCAAGTCAGAGAGAGGGGCTGGCACACAAGGCTCGTTGAGCCGAGCCGCGTCTCTGGCAGCGTTGCCCAGGGAGCCGGAGCTGAGCATCCTCTCCTTCTCCGCCTCCTCCTCTACTACCGCTAGCGAGAGATATTTCAGAGAGCTTTGGCCTTGGTTTTCTTCAATCATTGTGCTAAAGGGGCCAGCAAAGGAGAACTGACCACTCATTAGTGCACTGTCATTAAGGAGGGACAGTCCCTACCAGCACCAAATTGACTGTTATGTGCCCCCAGTATATCTACCAAGACTCTACCGAAAGTACTAAAGGAATTTCACAGAAGAACTCCATTCTTTTCGGTGCTAAAGTTTTGTTCCCTCCCAAGTTTCATGCTTTACGTGTCATTTTATATCGAATTTGCCAGGCAGCAAACAACACCAAGCCTCTTAGAGAGCTGCAGGCAGAACACTGAGCAGATGACTGCTTGTATTCCCCTTATTGCTGTTTTATGACAGGGTGATTACGTTCATCTCTGCGCAGTGTGTCAGACAGGCACCAGCGCCGTCCACACAGTTGGGGGTTCTGATCTGCAGCATGCACCGGTCCCTAAGCACCGCCGCCCATCAGATCAGGCTTAGAGGACTGCAGTCCCGATATGAAGGGGAACAGATTATGTTGTGTCACTATCTAGCCATATCCCTTCCAAATCCCCCTTCATCGCACCTATCAAGTCTCATATATCATACTATTCCCATTAGTCTTATCTTTCCTGCTCTTGTAGAAGGCTTTCTCTTGGATGTGCAATGCCATCCACTGTAAGTAAAGCGTTTGAAATGAGCAACTGGCTGCTTCCCATGAATTCGACGAACTGAAAAGGGCCCAAAACGCTATAATTTTGGGGGTGTCGGCAGTTATTCCACTGCATTTTGGGAAGTTCTTTGAATTGCTTCATAGATTTCATTCATGTCTTGCTCGACATTCATTCTTACCCCATACGTAGCCATTGTAATTTAAGAATTCTCCATCTCTATGCTCTCTTTGTAGTTGTGATAAATCTTTTAGGAGCTCGTCGTGTCTCAGGACATTCTGGGTATTTTCAAACCAAATTCCAGCTTTTACTTCACGCTTGGACCCCAGTGGTGCTACAGCAAGCTGTGTGTTTGAAGCTTGTTGGACAAATCCTTTGGTTGTTACTTTGTCCTTGTGGTGCCCTGTCCAATAACACCACCACAGGCAACAGAGAGGGAACAGCAAATATGTCACAGTAACAGTCATCTCTTTGGCAGCAGACCCAAGACTCTCCTCCAGGAGCTCGGTACAATAAGTGGGTCTGGCGTCAGACAAGGTAAAACCAACATGGCTCAAGAATGAAAAAAGGTGGGAAAAAAGAGGAAGATGGAGGCCTCTAAGCAAACAAAGGAATAGTTTTTGTACCAGGTCAAACCAGCAACAGGCAGGAAAGCTAAGCTGCATGTACAAATCAGCTGGTGGGTAGGAACGGTAAGGTGAGCGTTTTATATATACACACATACAGCTCTGGAAATAAATCAGAGACCACTCCAGCTTCTTCTTAAATCAGCATCTCCACATGCACAGCAGGAGGAACAGAAGGTTCGGTTCTAGCTTTACTGGCAGATACAGTGAGTGTCTGGTTCATAAGAACAAGGTCAAGCAGCAAACACACAGGACAACACTGACCGTCATGAGCGCCACCTCATTCCAATGTCACTTAACTACCGTAAGTTGACCTCAAGTGACCGACAAAAAGACTGGAGAGTGGCTGGGGTGAAATGCACAGCGAGCATGGTTCAAAAAACGTCATTAGCCATTTTCTAAATAAACAGATCTATAATACAGTATTTTATCTGGAATTTGGGAGAATCAACCATGTTGGTGATGTAATTTAACAAATCCTAGCAGGTAACATTTAGATCAAATAAGCTCACTGGACAAACAATAGTTAGCGGTCACTAAAATGTACCTAGCATGTAACAATGAAAGCATGCATTGCACAAGTGTCTGGATGTAGGCCACATTAATGTTTAGTCACTCTTATTGTGGCAAAGAATTGTGCAGTTGGGCCAGATCTGGATTGGAACTGGGATTTTTGCCAATGCTGGTAGACCCATATGACCATACGCTTTCATACACCTGCACATTCAGCTACTTCCTTTACCATGGGCTTTGGCAACATTAAAGGAACATGTGTGTAAGATTTGGGGAGATGTATTAGTAGAAATAGAATACAGTAATCAAAACTATGTTTCCATTAGTGTATAATTACCTGTAACTACCAATCAATGTGTCTTCGTCAGCTCAGAATGAATCCTTTATATCTATATCTACACCATGTAGCGCTGTTGTGTTTGCACAGTGAACCAATGCTTTTTTAAAGGTAGGCAATATGACAATATTTTATCACTACTGTGATCAGTTTTATTCTTCTGATATTTTTAATCATATCATATCTATCCTCGGCACTGAAATATTAACGCTTAAAAGGTAAAAAAAGTCAAAAAGTTATGTCATATTTTATAGTCCAAAATTTTCCAATTTTCCAAAAATAAATAGAATTTGGGCATTGAAATGTGCGGCAAAAATTTTATTTGTTCCATGTAGAGGATGTGTAAGTTATTTTCTTTTCACTTATAGTTGACAACATATGTAATCAAAGTCTTTAAAATATTAATTTTTTAAAATATATACATATATATATATATATATATATATATATATATATATATATATATATATATATATATATTTTTTTTTTTTTTTTTTTTTTTTTTTTTTAATTACAGCCAAATCCCTCTGGAGAGGGAAAGTGGAAAGTAAAAATTTCTCTCAGTTTGATATGGAAGGCTGGCAAAGTTGTGCTACCAGCTCCAATTTACTTTCACACTGGCCAGATTTAAACAACTCATGTAACCAGACCAGAGACATCTTTTCATGGATACAGACTAATTCAAACTCACTGCTCAAGGTTGATGACATGGTAAAAAGCAATCACTATGTCTCCATGAAGGCAATGGAGGCAATGGTGGAAGATAATGAAACGCTATGTAAATTACTGATGGGTTCAAATACAAGAGCGTAACTGCTGGACTGGATGCAATGAGCTCGAATGGAACATTGGATTGGTTTGAAGTAACAGGGCCAGCTGGCAGGCCTGCCTTGTTTTTTATTTTTTCAACAGTACGCTCACTTTCTAATCCTGTGCAGTAGGCAAAGGCATCTTTATAGCTAAGGCAAAAATGTGGTTCCCTGCTATGAAGCATAATTTAGCATACCGAGTCGTCATGGACCATATGGCTTACTGCATCAGTAACCATGAATTACAGAATCTTGCTGTATCTTGAACAGTCATATAGAGATCTCTATGTATTGAGAGGCTTTGTACAGGCGCAGGCGTTTCGAAAGCAACAGACAGAGCCTGTGCACCTCTCAGCTTTGACAGTTGCAGTGGGAGGAAGACTGCTGATGTCATAACCCGGGTGTTCTTTGTCTGACGCACGGAGTGTGTGAAATTCACACTTTCGACTCCAGAATTCTCACCACACACTGATTCAGCTCGGCGCAGGTGGAGCCACGGAGATGGACCAGCATCACAGAGCCAGAAATACATAAGTTCGCTGCATCCAAGTGGGGCATCTAGGGGACAGGCGCTTTGCAGTTTTCACCATGTCATTATGTTACAAATGTGCAAATATTCCTCAGGTCTATATCCAGCCTTAGCATGTTTGATTCCAAGCAAATAGCTTCCACGGCGTCAGCTTCAGTGTTTCCATTACTGAGAGCATTGTAAAGGAAAGAGGCATCTCCAGGTGACTACTGTACCAATTCATGCATCTACATATTTTCCCATGGCAACAAACACATCACCTCTCACACTGTGCTATTCTTCAAATTGAATTTTGCACATTCTCCGGGTTCGGCTTTACAATAGGTGACTGCTTATGTTCCCGCTAAGCCAAACTCATAAAGTGAGCTTGTAGTAAATGCGTATCTCTGACACCTGTTTGGATTGCTGCTGTGATGTTCACATCACCTTCTTGGTTAGCTTACATTATTTGCTTATTCAAACTCGACTCCCTGGATGCTCTTTTCAGCCATGGGCTCAAGCTTTATTCCTATTCCCTGTTGCATGTTCTCTCTTCCTCCCTCTCTCTCTCTCTTTCTCTGGGCAGAGCGTTTTACAATGTACTCAAATTAGATTAGACTGGATTCACGAGAGGATGGCCAGTTATGGAAATCAATCACTGCAGCAACCTTCCTAATGCTCCTTATAGGACGTGCCAGGCGAGCCTTTTTCTGACAAAAAGACAGATTCCCTGGTAAGTGTACAACGGAAAACAAACACTTTAGTTGACATGTAACCTAATAGTATCCCACCACCAAATTCATCATACCAGAAATAATGGCACACAGAACGGGACTTGCTGTTGATTTAATGCTATTAAGGCTCTTATCTATAGGGGAGAAACTCAGTGCTTTCGGTGCTGGAATAAAGGGACTTTCAGATGATCTAGACAAGAGCAGCATACATCTTAAAGGTCTGAGATTTACAGTGGTTGGAAAGGTCACTGTCTGCGTCTTGCAGGCAGCTGGGACTTGTAAACGACCCTTCTTATCAAATGTTAATGCTGCCAGACCCACATTGCTTCGGGGACCAGGGGGGAATAGTCTATGTCTGCGAGGTCTTAAGGTCCCATGGAAACAAGTAATTCAATTTGCATGCAAAAATCGGGCGCTAATTGCATCTTGCCTCGCAGAGAATCAAATGGAGTCTCTTTGTACTGCAGTCTGCTCTGGAGAGAATGTAAGATCTCGGCAGGAAGTGTCTTTTTGTGTGGCTGTCGACACGCTGACACGGCTTTTATGGGCTGGAGCTCAAGGCTCCTATGATTTTACAAGAGGGATGGCCCCTGTCTGGGCAGGGCTCAACGTTTGGTTTGTTCCAGCCTATTCAGGTCACTCAGGTAAAGACATGGAAGGACTGAAGTCTCCCCGCTCCACAATAGGAGTGTTCCAATTGCTGAAGTCCCATTCGGAGGGAATACAAATTTAACTCTCTATGCAAACATATCAGAGGTATTCAAACGAATGTTTTAAATAGCGAAGCAGTTTGATTGAATGTGTTAAACCACGTAACCATTTATATCTAACAGTTTGGAAAAATTTCTCCAGTACAATTCTCCTCATGTGCCTGGGCTAGAAATATTATCTCTCCAAGTAATGACAGGTGATAATCTATTAAATCCTCTTTTCCTTCTGCTGATAATTTAGTGCAAGAGTTAGTGAGGAACAGCCTGCCAGAAGTCTTCACGGTGCTAATTATCTGCCGTATCAAGCAAACGATACAGGGAGTAAAAATAAGCATGAATATAAATTTGATTGTCCTTGAAGGAATGAGCACTATTCATTAGTGTGTAATATTAATGCAGACATTTTGCACAAATACACTGTAAACTCAAAATGTGCCCCAGTTTATATATATGCGTGTCCCCAGACATAAAGAATAGTAATTGTATCGCTGTTAATTATACATGGAGAGTGGGTTGTCCAAACAAAATTGAGGCATACAATGCAGACTGCCAGAGACTGCTGTAAATCCACAGGCGTTTTATCCTGCTGTTGCTACACAATTGCCCTAAATGCAATGCAGTGTTTTTCCCTTCAAACAAGAGGACTGCGCCAGTTGGAGGACAAAAAGACACCCCGGCGCCTGATTCCGCAGGTCACATTGCCCCCTGTTGACTGTTACGTGCATGTGCAGACTCTGAGAAAGTGCTCCTGACTTATTCATGAAATACCCGATTTCAAAAGGCCGCAAGAGTCTTCAAAAAGATGGCGTGGCGCCATAATGAGCTAAAAGAGCTAAATTCGTTTAGCCACAAACAGGGCCAACACAGGCTAACGGTATGAAAATGTCAGGCCGGTTGCCCAGCGGCAGGTTCAGGAATCAATCCTGGACCTTATATGGTTATGATTTTGGATGTTTTCGACAGTAACCTTGCCTCCGGTCCAGGCATTCGCCTTTAAAATATTTATCGAGGTTTTCACAAAAGAAATGACACACAAGTTCACACAGCAAATAGAGAAGTGGAAGCTAAATCGTTGCAGTAGACATGTATGGATTTCCTGTCAGGGCCACGGTGTAATAGCACAGGCTGAGAGAGCAGATCCTGCCCTGCGCACTATGTAGATGAGCTTTTGGCTGTAATTGAAAGCCGGCTAATGTAAGAAGCTTCAAGGGGCTTTCGCAAAAAAACGGACTCAGGACAAGATGGTAATCCAAGGAGACATGCAACTGTTCTTTGAATAACCTTTGGTCAGCCGCTGATATGTACTTCTAGCAGAGACATGAGGCTAAGGAGACACGGCAGGAGCAAAGCAAACTCACTGGAACAATCTGGGGGGTTGCAGGAATTGATGTACCTGACTTTGTTTACTAGTATCAGCTCCCTTGCCCAATTGGTACTGTCCGGGAAAATAAATGATACACAAGCGCAAGGCTCTGCGGGGTGTCAGCGTTAACTTGGTGGAGTTGGGAGATGTTTCAAATTGTATTCTCAAAGGTCATGCTCTCCTTTCTGGCAGTCTCGCCCGTCACCTTACCTTTGCACATGGAACCCCGCCTATTGATCTGCTTTGGCACAACATGTCTTCCGTAGCTTGCCGTCCGAATCGCAGCATGTCAGTGATGAGGATCCACTCTGGGAAATAGCGAAGAACGATTGCTGGGGCTGGGGGGAGGACAGCCCAGGGAGTGGGGCAACATAGGGGTGGGGGTAGATGAGGAGGAGGAATTATCTGCCGTATGAACACTCCGCTGTTTGCAAACTGGACAAGAGAGAGCCTCCAATTGCACGAGGCTGTTGTCAGCAGCTAAAAGCCCAGAGCAGTGGGCCCACTTTTCTCCCTTGTTAAAGCCAAGGCCAAATCACCGGCCCCCGCAGTGTGCTTTCTCAACAAAGCGGCGTGCTGCTGCTGCAGATGTGATGGCTTAATGTTCCCTGGAAGACATTACTGCCTCAAAGGGAAGACTGGCCCTTTCTGCTACACAAACCTGATTCCAGACACTTTTCAGCTCCGCAAATAGAGCGCCACAACAGAAAGGCTGTACACTGGGTAATTTGACAGAGGTCTCTTCCTTCACTTCTCTTCTCCTCTCTCTCTCTCTCTCTCTCTCTCTCTCTCTCTCTCTCTCTCTCTCTCTCTCTCTCTCTCTCTCTCTCTCTCTCTCTCTCTCTCTCTCTCTCTCTCTCTCTCTCTCTCCCTTGTTTCTCTCTCTCTCTCTCTTTCTCTTGTCTCTCTCCACTTCTTTCCTCGACCTTTCTAAAAGTGTAACAGCATTGCTGCCAAATTCTATTTTCCTTAGCGTGATGTATTGAAAGATCTGTTAAGCAGTTAAATGTCAAGTTTATTTGGCAAAGCCTATCAATAAAGGCTAGCATTGATTTCAGAGCTTTATTTTGCTTGCTCTATCCTCTGGGGGGGCGAAATTAATCATGCTGCAGGAATTCATGTAGCCACCATAGATCACTGCAGGCCCTGTTTGGAGATGCAAATAGCCAGCGTCTTTTGTGTTGAATTAGCGCCCATGGGTTTCCCGATTTGCGAAAGGATTAATGTCGGTCAGCACTTGAATTAGCAATCAATTGCTCCGCCATCATGTAGGACATGGAGCAGCTGAAGATTTGCTAATAGATGGAACCGGATCTCATTAATTTTCTGTGGTGTGGAGTATTGAGTGCATGAAGTAAAAATAGAGCATCCAGGCCTGCTTGAACTCCTTCTCCAACTGTAAAACCAATGAGAAAGATAGAAAGCAGCCCAAACACCCCAAAACGTGTTAGCAGCTAAGCAGTTACCACTAACCTATATCTTGTTGCTGTTGAAAAAAGATTATTTTTACAAGAAAATGCCAAAATATTCATATTTTTTTCATAAATGTTAATATAAGAAATTGATTTTGGAGCATTTCTATTGGACCATTCATTAAGCCATTTTTGATGAACATAGTAATGATAGATTGAAGATTTCTGTTATAAATATTTAGAATTATTGAACAAAATCATATTTATTGAGCTAACATATCGTCGCTGTCCAATGAAAAACATGTATCTCCATTTTTGTCCATTTTGACTTTTATGCATCATTTGAAAACAGCAGCTCCCATTTACACTTTGTGAGATTTGCATGATGAATGGGCCAATTAAAATAGCCCAAAAGTGCTTGGTAAGACGTTTGGTTCCATTGACTTACATTAAAATTGAATGAGGTTTTTGGCCTGTAAAGTTGCCTTTTTGGAGATACTTGTTTTTCTTTGGACAGCGACGATATGAACTAATTTGAAGTGGCACATATATTATAATTGCTTTTGTGTTTTATACTTATTAAAATGGGCATTTCTTTTGCTTGTAAAGCTACGAGTTGTTCTATTGTTCAGTATTTCTAAGCAAATGAAACCTTCAGGGATGAACAAAGCTTAATTAACAAAAGTTGCTCTTTGACCCCATCATGTGGCTTTATTAAGTATGACAACAGTTCTAAGCCTGGTCAGTTTTAGTGTTTGGTCCAGTTTTAAGAAAACTGATGGCATGTATATTACCTTCAGCATTACCTGGCTGTATGTAGCAGAGCCTCTATGCACTATGTTGGTAGAAGTGAATTCTGATTAGTTTTTACCATCATTGTATTTCTGTAACCAAAAAGATTTTGTATCATATTATCATTCCATTTTTTGTCATTTTTTTCAATGTGTGGTCTACAGTACATTCAGGAAAATCTGTTCATTACATAAGTCACTGTACCACCAATTAGTTTTGTGTTCTCTTCACACTGATGTAAATCTAATTCAATAATGTATCCCATTTCTGCTTCAAACCCCTTCTGCATAATTTCCATAATTGGATGAATTGATAAGATAATTGGTTCGAGTCCAGTTTTGCATACTGAAAGTATTTTCAATTTGTCTCTTCTTTTTTTTCTCCTGCAGCCCTTTTTTCAAAATCACTGGTGGAAAATTGCTGCATGAGCGTGAGTGATTTGCATGGCGGCTGCAGTTCTCTATGGCTCCGAGTGGGGGAAGCAGCAGACCTCACAAGAAGCAGCATGACCTACTTACAGTGTCTGGAACATTTTGTTCTCTTCTATTCTTCTCACTCACATGAGGGCACACAATAAAACCAGGTTCACAGCCAAGTAGCGACACATGATTGAACACATTCTCCACATTTTAGAGTCAATTTGATCAAATTCTTGGACTCTGTGGAAGAAAAAGCAACACATGGACGTGACAAGGGCACCAAGTACAGGGCCTGATGAAGTCCCTCAATATGAATAAACTGAGTCTTATATTCATGTGTCCAGACTTGCACTAACACTGGGATTTTTACAGAATAGTTGGGTTTTTTAATCTTACATTTCGCATCATTAGAATCAGGAATGCAGTTCTGGAGTGGCCAAAGGCAGTTTGAGGACTTTGAGATATCGCAACAAAGCTGTAGATTGAAAACTTCCCCCATGCTTCATATTAATACTGAGCATTTCTATCTGTTTATGTGCATTATAGTGATGATCTGTTCAGAACATGTAGGCAGTATTGTGTTTTGTGTTTACACCTTGCAGTCAGTGTAATGTGTGTGGCGCGTGCACAGTTCCCTCTGTTGAAGAACATCGTGGGTGTGGTTTAGGGGATGTGGGTACGAATGCATCTTTCATAATGAACACGCAGAATAGTAGTTTACTGTTCAGTCCTCTCAAACAAGCCCCATGTGGGCCAGTCTACAGGGCTCTGTGTGAGCCTTCTGTTATGAGGCTGATTCCACAAAAGCTAGATGCAAATGGGCTGATAAGGTGGAGATATGTGACCATGCAGGTATCCCTGCAACTGTGCAGTGAACACAGTGACGCACCACTTTGAGCTGACTTCTAACCACAAATAAACAAAAGGCCATGTCCAACAGGCCTGCTGCTGATTAGGCGTATATTCATATAGTCATACTTGATTAGCAGGCCCTCATAAACCTGAACACTTATGAGCTTCAGATTGGCTTCTGATTGGCCAGTAACTGCACTACCCACTTGCTGACCAACCAGCCTTATTCAAATAATATAATCTGCATGGTACCCTCTGCCCTCTCCTATTGACCAACCTGTCTTTCTCACATTATACTGTACAGTCTTCAACTAATTAAGCCTACCTTGAGGTCTACCACAATGGGTTATCTCCAATGGTTCACTGAGAGCAGTCTATATGTGTTGTACACCTACATTTTTGACACTAGGCATATTGAGTTGAAAAGAACATCAGATTCTCTTTAAACTTAAAGTGTCAAAAAGTGTTTCAATTCTGATCACTCCAGAGTGGTGCAACTGTCTATCCTCAGGGTTGCCACTGCTATCCATGGCAAGGATTCCAAAACAACACAATTAGCATCACTTCTATGTGAGTGGAACCGCCAGCTAGTCCCATCTTTTCAAACTGCTGGGAATGTAATGTCAATGGACTGCTCAACATGTTTAGTGGACAGCAGTCCACTCAGGGAGAAGGGGTTCGGGGTTTAAGGTTTGGGGGGAGGCCAAAACCCCCCAAAGATTGTTTAGTGTGGGGCTAGCCAGTGTGAGCATCTGTTGGCTAGAACTTCAAGTCAGTGCTCACCTCTAAATGTGTCGAGCAGTCCACTGATATTATGTTACCAACAGTTTGAAAAGATGTGACGGAAGGAGGAAGCTCGTGCTAGTCTTCACTCTCCTAGCACTAGTGTGTCTGGGGTGGGTGCACATGACTAAATCAGGGGAAGAAAACTGGAGGAAAATACCAAACCTAACAAACCAAAATAAATAAATAAATAAATAATAAAGAAGTAAAGTTGCAGCTGTGAAAGAGGGAATAAGAAATGATTTATTGATTTTATTAGCTCAGCTGGTCTCTGCTAACAACGCAACCTTTGGTAGTTAGTTGTAATATTTAATCATTCTGACAGTACAAAGTGAAACAACAGTCATGATGCTGTTGTTGCTTAGCGGCAGAGTGATGTGCAGCCAAAGGCAGTGTTCAAAAAATGTACTGTGAACACATTTGCAGTGTGTGCAGCCTGTGTTCTCATCACCTCCAGAAAAACAAAGTGTGAGCACAGCTTTCTGCATTGTACTCTCTGTACACTCCTTGGCCAACTTGCCATACGTATTAAATATAACCTGCACAGCCCTCACTCACCACTTACTGGTCAACTTGCCTTACTGACTTTGAACAATCTGTACTAAGTGGCTACTGACAGCTTGCCTGCCTTTGGTAGTGCATGTTTTTAAGGGGCAGGAACTATTTGAACTTACATACTGGGTATGTTCTGTCTGTACTACAGCACACTTTGTCCTTGTACTCTTGTTTGTTACTTGTCTATTGTCTGAGAGTGAGGGTGTGCACCTGCAATTCTTAATAAGATGTGTATTAGTTGTTTTTCCTTATTTGGACGATGAAAGAAAACGGTATTTTACCACTGGATATAAAAACATTATGGGCTGAATTTAACTGATTTGAACGCCTTGGATCTTCGTAAGTATACTTCTAGTGGAAGGACATTACATGTGAATTGACCTGAGTTCAGGGCCTGCATGTGTGTGCAGAGTGTGTAGTTTTCATACAGAAACTTCTGAACGCAAGCGGCAATCAGTTGTTTAGGCTGATTAGCTTCACAGCATTTGATGCTGATATGTATCTATGGTAGAAAATCTGCAAGAAAAGCACAGACCGAGCCTACTGATTGCATGTTGTCTCCAGACCATGCGTCTTTAACACGCACAGCTTGGCAGGAAGTAGAGTTTTTATTTGGCAGCATGTGCGCTCACCAATTTGCATGTCTGCCTTAGAAGCGAAAGCACTAATGTTTGGTACATCGTGTCTCTGCTACACCATAGGGAGGGAAGTACTCACCACTGCCTTCAAAATAAACCCACGTGGCCTTTTTGAGACTTGTTGGTAGTGATTTTGAAAGGCAGAAATCTTCAGCACAGGCATGACGTCAAAGTGTTTTATGAATTTATGATACCGTTATGATCTACATTTTAAGAGGCATCATAAACATTCTGCCATGTAGCCTGTAGTGGGTCAAAAGTAAGTTTTGTGACATGTTGCTATGCAATCACATCTAACGTGGCTAGCTCGCTTTGCCATTACAGGCTGGGGAGCAGATTGTGGAAGTGATTTGGCCCAGTAACAGTGCCAGTGGCATGTGGTTTTTGCACGGACCTACTAATCTATGATGTGGCCTTATAATATCAATGGTATTATGATGTAGAAAACTCCAGTGATATCAATTGCTACTCAGCCTACCTCTAATGAGTTTGATATTTTGTGTTAAAGTGTTGACCAGGGTGATTTAGGTTCGGGTTTCATGGAGTTAATATTTGTAACGGTATCGGTGATAGCACTATTATGTTATCAAATTATTATTGCTGTATTATTATACTAGTAGCTAGAACAACAATGATGTAGTTATTAAACCACACCTATCGAGCACAATGGAAACATGAATCAAACCACTTGCAGACAGCATTACTTAACTACAAGGACATATAGCACAACATGATTGATTCATCCACGGCACTACTAACATTGCTGTGGTTTCATTGCCTGCTATGCCTAGACACACTGCAACTGACTGGACAGGGCATATGGATACACTGCAGTAAACTCAAACAATTGTAAACAAAGGGTGAAAAAATGATGTTCAGATGTTAGGCTGCAACTCTAGGACATGTTCCTTTCATAACTGTGACTGCTGTGGTCACACCAAACAGTCACAGCAAAACATCATCTGGTCTGTACATTTCTGAGGAAGTGCAATCACATGAGCACTAACGGATTCCTGGTGTGGGATTCGATGAGGCTAGGAACTGAAGCACTGATGATCCTTTTTTGGAGGGAAGGTCTAAGGGGATGGGGATTTTAGCTCTAGATGTGTGGATGTTTTTGAATGAGAACCGGCCCAAGCTCTGCAAGGCTTTCCCATCAGTGGCAGCTGAGTAGAAGGAAAAATCCCCATTGTGATTTCACTTTCAGATATTTTTGTCCTTGTCTTTCGATACAAATGCGGTTCAGTTTACCACGTGCTTTGTGAGTGCTTTTATCACATGACACAATTGCACAAAGTTTATAGGAAATGCCATGGGTATGTGTCCATCAATCCCTGCTACACCTTTCATGACTCATATTAATATTGGAAAAGCTGAAAGATTTTTTTTTTTTTCATAAGCACATGTTTTATGGCCAAGAGACAATCATGAAAGCTGCAAACCTTTTAAATCTTTATTTCAAACTTTGTAAAACCAGCAAAAAGCAGGGAATAACAGCTCAAAGACATCTAAGCAATCTGCTCTGACATTGAGCCTGTTATCACTGAAGCATTGGAGACATCTCATCAAGTTCTGTGTACTGTGTAACCCTGTCTGCTCTGATCAGAGCTCATCAGCACACAGCCCCGTGTTAATGTTCTCAGACAGTTTGGGCTTAATTTCCGAGCCCAAACAAACATGACCATGACCACATTCTGCCACGCAGAGCAGAGCTTGTTTACACCAATGCCGTGTCCGAGTTTTAGAGAGCAGCCTTGCACCAAGGGCTGTTGAATCAAAGCACAGTCAGACTAGATAAAACAAGCTATAGGCAAAAAAGACAAAAAGCACTTGATGCAATACAAACCACACCTGAGGTAATGTGGGGCTGATCTTCATTCTTCTGCTTTGGACCATTCTGCAGGGAGACCATGAATAGACTTGACATTCGCACATCAAAATATTGTTTACTGTGTATGAGGCATACCCTGAAGCAATGTTCTTGAGTCAAAATTAAAGCTAAAAAATTAAAAATAGGCCTCTTGTTTATGTCCAGTGGCTTTTCATGTCTCCCCAAGAACCCCCCAAGAGCGTTACATAACCCAGATCTAAAAGCGTCCCATGACTGATCTTATGATTGTTACTATGTTTTGCATTGCACTTGCAAATCCTTTAAAAATCATGTTCACTGTTCAGTTCTGCCAGCAACTGTTGTATCCAAATGGAAATGGCAGATACCACTGTGCAACAAATGAGCGAACACCTGGTCCTTGAAGCACTTTTCAACAAGGCAATTTTCGCAGCTTGCGTTGTTGGACCTAATGAGCGGAACATACTTTGTGTGCAAGCCAAGATGAAGTGTTCACATCCTATAATTATGCACCAAAAATACATGCATTGGCGAGTTACATTTAGGGATACTCTAGCCCACCACACAGCTCAGGTGTTTGCCCTGTGCCTCTGACTTGAGGTGGGACGTCCTCGAATCACCTCTAGCTCCGGGTCCCAGACTAAAGATGTTGGTATCTGCTCTGTTTTGTGTGGACAGACGTGTGTTGTTTTAAGATCTTGATAGGGTGCAAGATTCTGCTGTAAACAGAACAACATGGCCTCAGACACAAGGTCGAGTGATTAGAACAGCACACAAAATGTGGTGTGCTTTGTGAAACGTCCTGGTTTGTCAGGACAAAACCTAGAGTGGCAACGTGGGTTTTCTGCGGGAAAAAAAAAATGTACTGCCAAAAACTCATGGTACACCTGATACAGAAGACTGTGACGCTTTAAAGTCTGTTATCACAGCCAGGTCAATATTTTTGTTATGCTTCCCTGACAGGGAACACACAACACCTCACCTCTTTGACATGGCTGCTCTATTCAGGTGACAGGCAGTGATAACAGTGCATAACCGTGTGCGTGCAACAAAGCGCGCACTGTAATCACCATGCATTGCCTCTAACTGAGCCGCATTGCCTGAACGCCTCATGCATTAGGAGCAGGCTTGGACAGTACTAGGCGCATCCGTATGGGTTAAATCCCCTACAAAGCCTCCAGGTGTTTTCTTGCCCCAGAAAGCAAAAGTCTGGCACGGTTCAGCATTACCATATGCTCTGTAAGTCTTATAGAGCAAATAGGTTTGAAAGGGCATGGAAATGTAATTTCTACGATGGCACACATATTTCCTAGGAGCCACCCAGTCATCTCCTTTTCCTGCTGAATTTTCCATGATGGCTGTAAGGACAGAGTTAGCACCAGACTCGTCATGGGATGCTTTTTCCACTGCACTCTAAATTTGCCGTAAAGCCCACATTTGACAGGTGTTTCCTTTTTAAAAATTGCATTTACTGACCATTTTGCTACCTCTAGAGTTTCAGCCTCGTCAATGGATAATGCAGTTCATGCAATTCATTTATTTGCTAGAAGGAGAGGCATATGGAAGGCAGTTTTCAAGGCTGGGAATGAGGAGAGTCTTAAGAACTACTCATAATAAGAAACCACTTTGCCCAACAGCAGAAAGTGGAATAATGATACAGTTACAAGATTAAAATGTGATAACTCTTCAAGATAAGCCAATGCTAATGTTGGCTGGGTCAAAGATCAGATGGACTACGCATTGCATTAGATATGCAGCACAATAGATATGAGCACAGGTGTAAAGTAGACAATGATTAGTCTCTTGAGCGTTCAGAGGGGTGGGGAATTAGGCCCATAAGCAGTGTGTGCCATAGTGCTCAAGAAGGTCCGGACTACATTTACGACAATTAGCTGACGCTCTTATCCAGAGCAGCTTACAAGGTTAACTGTATTACAGGTAGGCCAATGTAGTGTTAGGAGTCCTGCCCAAGGACTCTTATTGGTGTAGCACAGCATAGTCACCCAGACTGGGATTCAAACCCCAGTCTCCCACATGTGGTGGTGGCTCCCTGGTGGGTAGTGGTGTTATCCACTGAGCTACACCTACTGCCAGACTATCAGCAGCAACACACTACAGCTCAGCAGAAAACTTGGTTAGGTATAATTCAGGCTCATAGGGAACACAGTCTTTATGATCTTAGTGCAACAAGAGATTTTAGAATAGGGATGCTCAATTCTGATCCTGGAGATCTACCACCCTGGAAAACTTCAGATCTAACAAAATTGGGTTAGATGCACCTATAGGCCTTCATACCCATAACAGTGTTAGATTACGGTTGGAGCTAGGGTGGACTGTCCAGGACTGGGCACCTCTGCTCTAGAATATACCTATAACAGCTAAACTAAATGAAGGGAAGGAGAAGGAAGCACAAGAAGAGGGAATTAAGGGGAGATGGGGAAATAGGGGCGTATGCACAGGGTGCCATAGTGCTCAAGAAGATCCAGAGAGATCAGCAGGAGCACACATACAGCTCAGCATACACACAAATATAATATTTTAGGTATATTTCAGGCTCATAGAGAACTCTTTATTATGATCTTAATGCAAGCAGAGCTTGCTCAATTCTTATCCTAGAGCTCTATCACCATGGAAAGCCAACACAACTGGGTACCCCTGCTCTAGAATATACCTATAACAGCTTAGCTAAAGGGAGAGAAGCAGAGTTAGAGGGACATCCAGAAACATCCGGGCCCTTAGATTCAACAGATCCAAAAAATTGTGATAGTGGCTCCTCATGAACCCCAAGGCCTACAGATCTATATAACAAGAAAAACTAAAACTTCCTCACTAAGTAGGTTTTCAGTCAAGGCTCAGCGACTGGAGATTAGGGACACTTTTGCAGACTTTTGTCATAAGACAGTACCATAAGAGAACCAATTTGGTTCCCTCAAGGATGGTTCTTTAAAGAATCATTTTGTTAGCTGAGAATAATAAGCATGAAGCATCTTTTCAAAGTTTAAAAGTTCTACACCAATTGAAGGTTCCTCCCTGAACCGCAGGTCCAAGCCAAGGCCCTCTATGTTAAAGAGAGCATGAGATTCCTCCATCTTTCTAACCCGCCCCGTTCTGTTTATGACCTGAAGCATCTCTACTTACATAACTATGTTATCATTTACTGATCAGCCGAAGCTCAGGGCTCATGTTTGATGTCATTTCAGCTTTACCTGTAAGTGACCCTGAAGCTCAGCTAGACAGAGAAAGCTGGAAAGTTCAGTTCCCTTATTATCATGTCTGTGGCGTGGCTGTACGCTCCAGTCACTATTCCACCAGTACAGATGCAAATCTTCTCAACAGGAGTGGCACGCAAACTCGTCCAGGCGATGTGCCAGGATTAAGGTCAAAAATACAGCCCTAGAGACAAGCAGGTACGGTAAGTTCTGCAGCTGGTGAATCACTGAAATGTGCAATACTTAATAACAGCAAAACATTTTGACTGTGGCAAGCATAACTAAAAGTGCAACTATGACAAAATGTCAGTAATACATTGGAAGGCCTCCAAATAACAGCCTGGAGTTACCATTGCATAACCTTGGGCAAAGGTAAAGTTGTTATGTACGTTCATGCTCATCTATTGTCTAAATGGCACAGACCACCAGCACGGTTGTTTCGGTCTGAACATGCTTCATGTAGTTAGCAGCTGCATACAAGTGCAGTTAAGATAAAAAAGGTCAAAAGTTTGAGATAAAGCCATATTTGTCGGAAGTTACATAAAAGTCAAGGGACTAAACCATGGGAAAATGTGGGAGTCTGGTGAGTTTTGGTCATTCTGTGGGTTAAAGCTCATGCAAGAGGTTGTACAGTTAATGACCTTCTACACCAGGGCTGCCTAGAGTGTGGCCAACGGGCTAAGATTGATTCGTACTAAAGAGTAATCATACTTAAAAACAATAAATAATGCATAAGTTCAATTGTTCATTCTGAAGTATTTTAATACCTCTTTATTTATTTCATTTGGCCCACTGGAAGTACTACACCCTCGCTCTACAGAGCCACCCTCTTCCAGGATGCTGGGGCCATGTGCTGATGTGGTCGAAGCCGCAGTACTGGTTACTGACCCATAGATGGCTCAGCGTGCAAGCTTTGTTGTCAAAAGCAAGCATTTTTCTTCACAACTCATTGAAATGCAGGCCTTCTCTCTGGAGCCCTATTTGCATGTGCGGTATCTCAGCTCCTTGAGAATGCATTGCTTGTATTTAATTTAACACAAGACAAAACAACCAATTGAGTGCGGACAGCAAACATTCGTAATATCGCCGGGCCTGAGAAGCACCCAGAGAACTACTCAGCCACATATTCACACTCAATCTCAATGCTGAGCAGATGATGCTTAACAGTCCTCCAAGTGCTCTACAGAGTCAAAAGCAGTCAGTCTTGTAATCTTGTTATATTCCCAGAATTGGATTGTCGGAAGACTGATTTCATGCTGTTGGCCATCTATGACCAACAGTTAAACAGAACAGAAAGCTGTAAGTGCTGTACATGTTGGCCTGAATTAGTAATCCATTAGGAACACCTACCACACACCTACCTCACACCTATGCTGATTGGCTTTTTATCAGTCATACCTATCAGGTAAGTGCACATTGTAGGTATTACAGTTACTAGCTGCAGCCTGTCTGTAGCTGGACAGTTTGTCAGGCCCTTTTTAGTTCCTCTATCAGCAACAAAGGACCCACATAGGACCACCACTGACCACATATTATTTATGTGCAGGACAAGTTTCATCTGTCAAATCAAATTCAATAAAACTCCCTACGTCACATTTACACAAACAATTCTGAGTAATATGGATAGAATTTTCAGAAAAACTTTAATGTTGGGCAACTTCTCTATGTGTTTTTGTTTCATGTTTTTGTCTGTACGCATCTTATGAGCGCCAAAACAGAATGTACTAATAAAATTGCTCAAGACCACTTGAAAACACTTTGTATTTGTGGATTATCTAAAATCATCATCAATATAAGTGACACTGTAATGGGCTATGGTTTAAAATCACCTGATCAGTCATATGACCTTATTTTACATACATCTACCTTGTTTATTAGGTTAATGCAAAATCTGCAGATTTGTCATTTCTATAAACTCAAAATATAATCAAAATAGGCATACAAATACATGGATGGGAGCCTAGTTACTGATATGGGCATGGCATGTGAATGTGCACAGGTGTATTGCATGCGGTGGTTGTGCTTCAGCCAAAAACGGTACACTTAACCTACAAGCTAGGTGTATCTGATAAAATAGCCAGTGAATGTAGATACCGGGCAGGGTTACCTAATAACCTGGAAATTTACTGTAACAACTGATAAGTCAGCTGAAGATACAAATGTTCAGGCTCTCTTTATCTCTCAGAGAGTGGTCAAACATGCTCTGGATGTTTGCCTTCCAGCTCACATGTTTTGTGCAAAAGCAAAAGATTGTTTTTGAATACATATAAAAATCAGAATGTCATGAACTGCCACAGCAGAATTTTAGAATAGCTACTGGTTTAGCAATATGGCATAAAAATAATGTATAATATTTACATCTGTATATACTGTTATCTAAAGGGACATGGAAGCCAATACCAATGGTGAAAGCCAAGCCAAAGCGTTTGCAAGGATCCATAATCCAAAACAGCCCAAACCTAGCATGGTCTGCATAAACAGACCTACAGGACAAATAATAAGGTTTACCGGTTAGCTGACTGGCTAACTGATTAACTGAAATAAAGTATAAACACTGATAATAAGAAACAATGATTGAGATTGTTAACCTATCAAACCTAAGGTTTTGCTGGTGATCAATTTAAGAATGCATTACAAGAATAGGTGATGGCCAAGCAACTAGTCCTGGCCAAAGCTGACCATAAACAGACCTACAGGACAGATAATAAGGTTTATTGGTTGTCCGATTAGCTAACTGATTTATTAATGTATAAACTCTGATGTTACGGAATTATGCTCTATATATACTATAATATAACTGAGATTGCTAAACCTATCGAATCAAAGGTTTTGCTGATGATCCATTCGGAGAATGCATTTGAGGAAAAGGTGGTGGCCCTTTAAGCTTCACACGTGTTACAGCACTTGCATGACAATGTTGACCACACTGAAATGTGCCAGTTTGTAGAATCAGGGCTTTCTGTGTGCTATCGTATTTTCCATCACTGTGCAAAGAGATGCACGCAAGCGCCTGCTTTTACTGCTGGATATACTGTGATTTGGTTCCAGTGACCATGCATGCTCTTTCACAGCGCAGTTACGGGTGCTATTCTGATGTTTGTAATTTTTGACTTTTAGCCAAGTAGCTTAGCCAAGTAGTGGACTTAGCCAGAGAGAAGTGTGACATATATTCCTAGTCAGGAATTCTCTTACTTAATAAGGTCATTTAAAATACAAATCACCGAAAAACATTTATACATGTTTTGACTTTATTAGACCATTTACATATCAAATAGACATACATATCACACCTTTGAGAAATCTGTTTTTGCATCAGCCTTTAAAGGTTTGGCATGTTTCTCCACTGAGGCATGGAACCATGGAAAGAAGTGCCGGTTTGATATTTATTACAGATGTGCTTATGGGTAAACAGCGTTGGCTGCATTAATGCATTCTTAAGAAAATCTAACATAGAGATGTTTGCTTTGAGTCAGTTGTTTACGGAGAGATGAGCGTTACGCCCAGTGGTTGGGTACATGCTATATCACAGCTTTCATCAGAGTGTGGTTACCTGCCACCAAGAGAGCTTGAGGACAGCTCTGTAGATGTTGCTGACACGGATAACCCTTGCAATCGAAAGGAGGAGCAAATCTCACTTCTGCTCTGGAAGCAGATGTTCTTTTTTTTTTTTTTTTCTAATTTATTAATTTTTCTAAAGGAGTTAGGCCTGGAGGCTTGATGAAGAAGGAAGGATGTGCACGTTCCCACTCACACAGCACTGTCATAACTGTTCATTTAAACTCATTGAAATTATTCTTGAGGTCAGATGATGTGGACACCTACCTACAAACTGGTTAGAAATACCAGCAGGGGAAAAAATACATTCAAACAGGAAATGCTGTCACCCTGTAGTTTCACGAACATTTCAACAGTTGCCATCAGAGATAGGGGAAGCTGCGGTTAAGAGCGGTGACTTCAACACATTCTGCTACTTCGGTCATTTCTTGGGTGGGATGGGAAAGCCTTAGAAGAACATGTCATGTGATGTACTTCTGCTTTTTGCTGGGGTATATAAGCGAGTGAGTTATTATTAAACCAACTAGTCGTAGCCGATGCAGCCGCTGATGCTAGTGCTTTCAGCTGCTAGCAATACAGCTAGCTTTACCTCACACTGCTCTCTCTTTACTGAGGGTGCTTAGCTTGTCATAGAGGGGTTGCATTTATATGATGAGGTTTAAGGCTACACTCAAACCTCACAGTGCCAAAACCCTTCTTTGGAACCATATCGTAGAGGAACTTCATCTGGTACCTTTAAGAACCTTTCAATAGATAGTGGGAGTGTGAAAAATCTTATAGAGCCTCCACAACTTTGCTGTCCAAAGAAAAACATGTATCTTGATTTTTGTGGATTTTGACTTGGATCAACACAGCAGCTGAACTTACCATTGACTTACATTAGAGTTAAGTTGCCCTCTTCTGTAAAGTGGCCATTTAGGAGATAATTGTTTCTCTTTGGACTGTGATGATATAATATTATGCAATGTAAAGGTTCTATAACAATTAAAGGTGCTAGAACCACATATCCAGGACACTAAACAAGTATATACTGATATTAGGGATCTTCCTGCCAGATCTTTCATTGTATAGTATGCTATCTTAATGTGTTCTTAAGTGTCATGATGCTACGACCTGTCAAAAAACTTTATATTTGGGTGTTAAAATTAAAATACTTTGGATTGTTAAGTTTTTTTTTTACTCTGTGGTTCTTAATACATATAACACAACAACATTGGTCTGAAAAACAACCAAGCAACGAAAAATGAAAATTATATTTTTCTCACTGTGTGCATTTTATGTAGGAACAGACTGTTCCCTTGAACTGAAAGAGCAAAACAAGTGTCGACTTCCGACAATAATTTTAGGGCGCTCCAGCAGAGCAATAAACTTTTACTGCTTGACATTCAAGACAGCAGCCATAACAAACGCAAATACTGAACATTCCCACATTCTTTACAAAATAAGGACAGGTTGGTTTAACACACCAGCCTGATTCATCTTCATCTGCCCAAGGCCTGAGGCGTCCCATGTAAAGAACAAAGGGATTTGTGTGCTATTATACTATTCGAGTGTCTTCACACAACACAGAGATCTCATGCTGCGTTTACTAATGAGTTCCAGTGACTAGGGGTCTAATAACAACACAAAATTAGCAAGGCTTCACAAGGATCCATTAGTTCTTTAACAAATAGAGTGCTTGAAGTTCAATGCAGGCATGGAAAAAGCGTGACATTATTTTTCATTTTGCAGGTAAATAGGCGTATGCGAATAACATGCTCGGTCGGTTTTGTAAGTGAAAATATGTTAACACATTTTCTACAGAAAACACGCGTCTGCATGTGTGTTAACATATGCTAATGCACAGTTACAGTAAGTTTTACTTATCAGAAAATAAGCATACAATTTAATGTGTGCCATGAAATATGATATTATGTAATGTGTTTCCCCCAGTATGTTGAATCCAGCAAATAAACAGTAACTGTGCATCAATTTGTAAGATGGCACAACCTATCAAATTCATACTTCTTACAACAGGGGACAGAATATCACTTCCTACTTCTGACTGTTAGCATTAACAGCTATTTACTTATCAATCTAGAAAATACCTTGCACCATCTGCATCAATCCTAATCCTTTTACGCATCAAAGCATCTCCAGTGGTGGAAAGCAACACAGATGTTAACTCTTGTTTCTTTTGTTTACTGCTAAATGTGGTTTGTTGCAGAGAGTGGGCAGCTGTAGCTTACCAGGAGTGTCAGCCAATGCTGCGTTCACTCTTCCATTTGTTGGTTAATAGTCCTTAATTGATCTCACCAGAATCAGAACCTTCATCATGATTTACAAGAGATTAGAAAATGGGGCAGCAGGGCTACTTCTTCATGCTCTCTTGTTGAACTGATTCTACAGTGACTCACTATCACCGCTTCTGGTGCAAAGTGGTATTATAAGACAAGATAGGCCAGGGCTAGAGAGTTAGCATGTTAGCTTCAGTAAGATGGTAGACAGACATGTTTGACCTACAGTTTTGTATAAATGTTTATTTCCTCACATTCTGTTGACAATATTAGTTAAATTGGGAATGTTTTACATTGGAATGTGTGGAAGTATGTTCTTTGCAAAGAACGTTTTAACATGGCTTGGGTGATCAGCAAAACATGTCGTCTCTGTGAGATGCAGCTCACTGAACATTATTAGTGGTCATTGTACTGATGTGAATGAAAGCTAGAAACCTTCTGTATAAGTATGTTGAATTATTAAGGAATAGTCATGGTATTATTTTGTTCAAATAAGTTCAAATAAGACTTAATTGACTGCACACATGATGAACAAAGTTCAGGCAGGCATCCCTGCTAATTAAAAGTGACATTAATCAGAAACCACTGATATTTAAAATACTTCAGCATGACTGTAGAAAACTTCTTCTGTTGCTCTTGTATGCTGGTGAAGACAAATAGGGTGTGCTCTTTTCCAGGAACACAAGTCTCACAACACATACACATAGAGATTTGCATAACCTTTTAATACATGTGATATTTAGATAAGGTAAAAACGGAGAAGGTTTTATGTCGTTCTGAGGGTTAAAATTCCTGAAAAGCCTGAATATTCCTAGTATTCCATTTATCAAAGCTTTAATATCAACAACTTGACCCCTCAAATAACTGAGCATGGTCTGGCTTCTGACTAGTGTTAATCTTCTTCATTTGAGACACCCTGAAGCTTATTGTACCAGCATTAATACTACTACGGAATTTATGTGGTGAGATTAGACTGTTATATTTTTACATATCCCCGAATGCTGTTTCATAGCCATTGCAACCTCCTTCCCAAGGATGCATGCACTGCTCCCCTAAAACCCCTCCAGTGATTAACCCATGTTACAAAGATGCAGTTGCTCCATGTGAGTGATTGCTTTAAAGTACTTCTACATCACTCAGTGCCTTCAATGAGAGCAGGTTCTGTATGTCATCCGCAGCAAAACACATAACAGCGCTAATGGCACAAATGACTTTGTTCTTGTTTTGTATATTTCTCTGCATCCTCCTTTTACCGGCAGCACTGCACAACAAACCTGTTGAGAAACCAGAACACACCGTGCCCCGGATTCACCTCAGCTTCACCTGGGTGGCATTGCCCGCAGGGAAGAAGGGGAAGGGCCTTTCCTTCGTCTGACATGTTGATTCATCATTTGTCTTTTTGCCACCTGTCTCTACACTTATGTAATATAAAACTGGTAACAAGAAGCAACTCAAACGTTGCCTTCTTTTTGACCTCTACCTTTTAGGTTTATTTCACGTCAATTACGAAAGAGACAATGAGCCAGACTGAGTAAAAACAAGTCTGCTGATGTAACTTATGAGGTCTAATGAAAACATTTTGGAACAGTTTGTTCACTTGGCCTATGTTCTGTTAAGCCATTTCATTTTTTTCTACCAATATATACCTGTAAATACAGCCACACACAAAAGTTCAGGCACCCCGGGACAAATGTTTTGCTGATGTTGAAGTGTGATAATAAATGACTGTGTATTTACTGTATTTAAGATATAGATAAAAACCTATAAAAATATGACCCATGCAAAAGTTTACACACATGAATATTTTATATTTATTGTTTTACAATCAGTTAAATCCAACAAATAGCTAAAATGGTGCACAAAAAATGAGCCAAATGTTGAATTTAAGTTTGTTTCCCTCAGAGTTTCACACTAAATCCATACAGCGTATATTATATATTACAAGATTTTTTATTTTTTGCATATACTATGGAAGGAATGTTAACTATGTTTTAAAGTTTAGAAGAACCAAACTGTAGGAAGCAAGCAAACAAACAAACAAATAAGTAAACATGGAATTAACTAGTGGCCCAAACAAATCAAAACTATCAAACACAGTAGTTGAAATATAAATATTAGAACTATGTTGATTCGAGTGTGCCCAAACTTTTGCCTGCTACTGCATGTAAAATGGACATAGAAATGTTTTGGTTGAAAGGATCACATGAGGTTCCCTGTCTGAGGAAAATGAATGGCCTTACTATGTGAGTCTTGGCTCTTTACCATATGCTTTCTTTAAGATGAAAGGCACATTATGTCCAATGCGGGCACAGAAAATGAACTAGGTCACCCACAACGAATATGCCTTACATAAGCCCTCTAATTACATGCCCGAGTCGTCTGCATGCTTCTCTCATGTGTGTGGGTCCATGCCGCTCTACACGTGACAGTACAAGTATGTTCTACCCATTGCTTGCTACTTTCTTCAGTTAAGCGCTTGTTTTGTAAATGTTCTCATTGGGGTGACCCTAAGTGGCCCTCCATCAGAAAGCATTGTGAATGGTTGACCAGTTTGTTCCAGACATGCTGGACTTGCTGTCTGGCCACCAGTCTTAATCCCATGGTTGGAGGCAATTAAGGCTTTAGGCCGGGCTCTCTCTGTGATGCTGTTGGCTGGACTGACACACTCTGCATGGCAGGGGAGCAGCCGGCACATCAGACCGGTGCGTGTGACCGACCTGGAGAGCGGGCAGCCCGCCTTGCAGGTGCACATGCAGAGAGACTTTCCTCTGCAGGCGTTTCCCGGCCATGCCCAGCGCTTACCATCCGGAGGGGCAGGAAAGGGCACGGCATCCCCAACGAGAGGGTGCCGTCAGCGGATGAGGTCCGTGGCCAGCAGCACGGAAAAGCTCCTTCCTGCCTCCTTCTCCTGCCCACCATGCCAGCATGATGCCGCTAATCTTGTCAGTGGTGCTCACTGTTCTGGGATTACAGTGTCCTGCTGGTCTGGCTGTCTCACATGCAAGGGCACCTGCCTTGACACCACAAGCACCACTGGCTAGCACATGTGCTTAGTCGGTGTGACAGTACTTCCAAAAGGGATAGGTCTCCATACAGGCTTTACAGAACAGGTATATTTTAAAGGTGTCAAAGAGAGGTTCCACTTGGTTCTCTAACGAATATTTCCTAAAGGTTCTACACTAATTAAAAGTTATTTCATGGGCCAAGCCAAAACAATGTCTGCATGTGCTGTAGTAATGTTACACTAGTGTTGAATAGGTTGGGATACTGAATCTTAAAATACCTTCTGATGTCTGACTCATGGTATTTCAGTCTACACTTACATCAGTTATTAATATGATGTGTACTTTCGAGTCTTTAAACACTAGCATATGTTCTGCTCCTAAAATAACACCACACAAGTATTTTTAGCACCTAAACCGTTTAGGCTGCACACTTTAAGCCATATGGCCTGCTACTGGACGAAGTCTGGGTGACATAAAGCTTTGTAGTGAATGGAGCTCACAGTCATTAAGCAGTTAGTAAGTAGGCCAGCATAGTTTGACCATCTGTAGGAGTTGTGCCCTGTTCCAGGAAGTGGAAGGGCTGGGTGTCAGATAGTGCTTCCTTTGCAAAAGTACAGAAGTACACCGCCTGTTTTCTTTTCTTTTTTTTTTCTTTTTTCTTTTGATTTTTTTTAACAGACTTTATTGCCGGTTCCCAGCTGTGTTACATAACAGCTCAGTTACAAATTTAGACCCGGAGACTGAATATATGTAATTAATTAAGTGATTAAAAAACGTCATGAATCAAATCATATTTATTGTCATCTCACTTTTAGGCAAGTGTGAAGGTGAGTGAAAATCTTAGGTGGGTAAACCCAGGCAGTATGTAAAAATAATAAAATAAAATAATACATACACGATACTAAACACCATAATATGTCTTTTGAGCCAAGTACAGTTTTACATAACATTGACATAAAGTTATGAACTGAAGCTATGATATACACATACTGTATCACTGCAATAACATCATGTGTAATATCATATGTAATATAATATATGCAATTATTGGAGTCTGAAGTAGATAAAAGAGATGATTAATATGATAAATATGCATCTGTTTTATCTATGTTTAGCAACAGGTCATATGGCTTAATGCCCACATATTTATGGATATATATATATATCTAATCTTGGAAATGTAGCAATTGTATATTCACATTAAATAAAATAATAATGTGATTATTATGAGTAAAACAATAACCACAATCAGTTGTACGACCTGTGTCACTGGCTAAACTGACTTACATTCAATAAACCAAACCAACTCTAACACCATTTAAAGAGAAACGAATGAGCTGTAATTGTGTATTGTTTTCCAGCAGTATGAAATGGCAATAACCCACATGGCTAGTTCACTATGACTTGCATCTTCTTTAAAGACCAGTAGGGGAGCTCTAGTCTGTTTCTCTGCCTTTCTGGATCAAAGAGGCCACTCTGCTGAGCTGGAATGTCCTATGTGAAGACTCAGACAGGACGTGCAGTGTTTGGAGTTCCATATAAGATATTAAACCTTCACATACATGCAGAATACCTGAAGGCTTACAGGACAACTACCATTCTGCATACCCTCATCAGCTTGGCTGGACTGCAGACGCAGGCTTCATGGAGGTCATTCTTCATAGAGAGCAAATAAAGAGTTATGGCTTAGAGGCTTTGTTATGCAACACAAGAGTTATTGCATAGTCTTTTGTGTCTTCAGTGGTGGAAGGATGACAGCCAAGTTCATTTCTAGTTTCTTTTCCACTGACAAAGTGAATAAGAGATAGTGTTGTGTAATTGTTTGATGGAGCCAGTTTGGTGTTTTATGACACCTGACATCTTTGGATGTCACTGGAGGTCAATTTCAGTCGTCAAGTATGAGCATTATGTTATGGGTTCCATCAGTGGAACTTTCAGGCAGGTAGAAATAATAGGTAATTGCTGTACAGGTTTCAAAATGTTCAGGTCCATACAGTCCATATATGGATGATATGCCACACATGCATAACTACATATGTCCACCTTTTCAGCCACACTGCTCCACCAATTCACATACTGAAGTTCTAAGCAGTGTTTTAGCTTTGGGTGATATTTGAATCAGAACAAAGGGCTCGAGAAAGGTTGGAAAATGGTCCATTGGGTCACTTAGGGTGCATAAACCCATACAAAGTTAGAAATGGGCCATGAAGGACCAATATAATATGACATGATGTATATTAAAATTACGCTTTTACTTAATTTATATGTGTTTTGTAAATGAGGTTTGATTTCAGGATTTCCAGTCTATTTCCACCCTAAACCTGAAACCATCCGGAGTGTAGACAGGCATAGACACGGCTGGTTTAATAACACCCAGGGTCAAAACAAGGCACAGGTAAAGCTCTTGAAAGGGCCAGGAAGGGTAACTGCTGTTTCCCATGAAAGTAAATGCTATAATATAGGAGCTTGAAATAGAAAGCAAAAGTGTTGCTTCTAAACAGACTGCTAATCCAAATGTCAGGCCATAAACAAACACGTAGCAATGAGAAAATGACTGTTGCACCCTTTCACCAGGGTACAAGACATTTTGTTCACATCAGCATATTCTACTTTTGCTTTATTTATGCCCACACCGAAGGTCGCTCAGCAACTTAACGCTTATCTTCAAACTCAAAGATATCAGCTCCAGATAATTAAAAGAGAACTGCAGCCCCAGATAATGCTGCATCAGTATGACTAGATATGTTCTCTGTTGACATAACACTGCCATAAACTTCACCAGCTTCGTGTCTGCTGAGCTCTCAATGACCAGGAATTCCTCATGCTAAGTCTTGAAAGAGTCTCTTTTTCCCCGGCGCTAACCTGTTTTGAACTGGTTCTTTTTTTTTTCAGCTAAAAACCTTGGCTGCTGGTCTTGTTTGTCTGCTGCGGCACTCCTGCGATGCACATGACTGGAGTTTCACCTGAGGTGGCAGCTTTTTTTCTCCATAGGCAGAAAGCTCATTGGACACCTCAGTACTGGAAACCCTCAAAAGTCTGGGCCTGAAGCCAGCGAACAAATTAAAAGTGCCAGACCGTTCCACTCAGTCATCCACTACATTAAATATTGACGAACAAATGGTAATTAATGATGCTCTTTTGCAGCATCATAGCATCTGAATGTCAGCAGAACTCAATGGAAAATATTCTGCTTAGTGAGAAAACATGCAAAGGTCTGTTCTGTCCTTGTAAGCTAGGATGTCGCAAGCTGCTCCATGCCAAGCAAGACTACAAGATATCGAATGGCGTGACTTAAAGATGTAAACACCTTCTACTGCTTCACTTTACCAAACATAGTTTAGGTTTTGGCTTGTCTCTTGTCCCATTGTGCAGCATTCTGTTAACAGGCCTTGTATGCCAAGCAAAGGATATCGTGCCCATTAGATTAGATTGATTCTTGGCGGGCGGCTTGATTACAAATGGGTTCTCTGTGAGGTGGATAATGAGAGACTTCAGGTCCTCGTTAGCTGGGTTGCCAGACAATGCTACCCCACCCAGAAGCTGACTGCAGGGCTTCCTTCATAGACTCAACAGCAGTTTGAGCCAGTTACCTTACCATCTAATTTAGTCTCGTGTCTAGCCTTTAGCTATGTTGTGTTAAATAAATGCTATATCTTGGATGGGGTCCACAGCCTAGTAACATACAAATCAACCGTTTCCTTTGATCCACTGTACAGAGGAGATAGTACAAATTCTCAATCAGGGACTGTTTTGCTTGATTTGGTGCAATGGAAATCCCAAATCTCCATTAGCATCTTCTTTTATTTTGGTCCATGGTTAACTGCGTATCGTCATCAAGATCAAAGATTCCAGGTTAACAGCTGTCTTATGGCAATGTCCGAAAGGTTTTTTTGTAATTTCAGCAGCTGCCAGGTTCAAAATGAATTTTCAGTGTTAATAGGTTGTAAACAGGTTGTGTAAACAGTGTAAACAGGTTGATGTTAGGCGGAAAAAATACTGATATATATATATATATATATATTGATTGACAATTCTTTACCCCTCAAATTATAAAACTTCAACTCAATCTCATAACTACATGGGGAACAAAGTGGGATGTTAGTGATGGGCAAAGGTTAGAAAGTCAAAGCAGTCTAAACCCTGAAGCTTGAAATAAATAGACCTTTTTATTGCTATGGATTAAATTAGATTAGATTCAGCTTTATTGTCATTGTGCAGAGCACAGGTACGGAGCCAATGGAATGCATTTAGCGCTTAACCAGGGCAAAATCTAGTGTTGTTTAAATATAAGGTGCAGAAAAGTAATCATGGCAAGTGATTGTAAGGTTTACAATATGTACAGTTATGGACAGTGGAGCGGTAGAAAAACACAGATGTTAGTATAAATGTAATAAACATGTATACAGAGTGATTGGAGAGAACACCATGTAGATTGTTGACACTTACTCTTATCTCAAATATCTCAAAAATTCTTTTGGTAATAAAAGTGCTTATTTTAAAGCATCACTTCAAAAATCATTTAACCTACAGCTTTTATTAATTTATTTATTTTATTTTAAGATATATATTTCTCTGGGACTGAAGCATAAAGGGCCCAATCATGGAAAAATTCAATGTCAGTGTTTTGACAGAACATTAGACTAATATGTAACATTCACCACTCTGTCTATACAGTCCATATATGGAATTCATTGCCTCTATGATTCAGCAAGAACCAATTTAGCCTACAGCAATGGTTCTCAATACCAGGCAGAGAATCAGAACATAACTCATTTATCTCAGATAGATCTCACACGCACAGTAACAGAAACAACCTGTTTCATTCTAAGGGAAAGCATACAAAAACTATGAGTAGATCAAAGGAACAATAATACGCAATATGTGCCCGTTAATGGTTAACACCCACAACATGTGTAAATTATGTAAATCTCTTTTCTTTCATTTCATTGTTTCGTTCAAATAGGTCTGGTGTCAGTAAAATTATGTACTGTCAGCAGTAATGCAGTCCAGGAAATGCTGTCCCGGATGGATGGGGTGGAAAAAGACGCCCTCTCAGGATGCTGGGATAAGCTCATCTTTCAAACACAGGAAAAGACACAGAGATAAAAAGAGTCGCCTTTTCCTTTCGCTTTCACTCGTTTTCACACGGAATTAATCACATGAGCTCGACATATAGGTCAGAGGAATAGGGAAGATTTGAAAATGACATCACGAAAACAGTGAAAATGATTTGAAAATGACATCACAGTAGCTGCCTTTACACATTACATCACAACATTCTCTAATCTGCTGAATTGCCTTGGAAATCCAATGACGTGCTTGAGATAGCCAGGACCACTCATTTGGGCAGCTGATGTAAGATTTTGTAAGAGCCCTTCTGATGGTTTCTTATGCAAGAGCCTGTGTGTCTTTCATTAGGAGGGTGCGAAAACTAAGAGGAGCAATCCGCATCAAGTTGCTTCTCGTCTCCAGCTGACGTAAGACATTTAGTAGTCCTAGGACAGCTATGTTGCGTCAGGAAATGTTGCATCTCATGAGACAAATTGAAACATAATGCAGGCAATTACAGTCTGCACCAACTAAACCTCACCAATGATGTACTTCAGTCTGGTAATAATTGGAATCTGCTAGCAGCTGATTGCTCTTGATAAGCATGTGCTCCAGCATTATTGTGTATTAGCGCTGAGATGTGACGGCACTAAACCATTGCTCTTGACTTTATGACTCATGTATGATCTCGGAAAGCTCTTTGGATTCTGTGTAGGATCAGCTCTTCATAGTTTAATAGAATAGACTTTTTCCTGCTACTACCATAAACAATCCAAATAGCTATTGCATTAATGAATGGTCTTTTAAGAGCCCCACTGCTTCCTTTTCCAGTAGAAAAAAAGGACTGTTTTATTTTTCACAGCCCTGTGTCTGGGTTTGGGCCAGTGACCGTCCTCTGAACTTGCATCTGGAGCGAAAGACAAGCCAAAGATAGCTGAAATGTTTTTTGACTCTATTAAGCCAAGTTTCTGACCTTCCTCAAGCCAAGCTGAGTGTCTGCGGTGCTCTTATTGCCAAGCAGTGTTCTGTCCCTTGCAGTCTTCTAAATAGCTTTGATGTCCATTTAATCTCAGAGGCACTTAAAGACTTTTTGTCCTATTTTTTTTGCAACAGCAATCATAAGTAATTCTGCCGTGTAGAGAATATCCACATCTCATTCGCTGATTACGTTATGGCAAACAAACTATATTCATTAGTCAAATTAATCAAACAAAACTTAATTATTAAATTAGCTTGGCCATTGCTGTGGAATCCCAAGCTATTGTTATATAATCCCAGGTGGGTCTTCAAGCCTCAGCTGCCCATCTAGCAGGGGACATTCCCAGAACTTTGGCTAATGTTACCTACAAGTTCAAATAATATTTTTAAAGAAATTGTTGTAGTATAATATTTAAAGAACGCTTTAACTGAAATGTTTAGAGAATGAAGTCTATGTTACATGATAACATAAAAAGAACGTTCTCAGCACAACTTTCTGTTTTACGGCTGTTACTAAGCCCTAAAATGACAAAATGTTTTTAGAGAACATTCTCCTACCTTGAGAATGAACATTCTGGGAACCAAAAGAACGTAATTGAAAATAGTATTGCATATTCTCCGAGCATTTCTAGCTTGCTGGTCTATGCTAAAGTATTCCAGGCTCGTCAGAGGACTCTCTCTATGTGGGTCAGTCAGTTTTTATGTTTTTTGCATTTTGCTGTTTATTTCTATGAGGGGGAAAAAAATCATATGTGCTTAGAGAAAGCTACACATGCAATCCTGCCCTAAAGTACAAACTACATTTAGACTATAAAGACCTACAAAGCTTATTGGTTATACTGTCAAATCCTGTGACCCATGAAAAGGGTCCAATAAAATTTAAACATAGGTTAATAAAGCAAACAACAGCTGCCAAGCCAACTTGTCAGCTCTTCCTAGTCTTTGGTCACTCAATAAATAAATAAGTAAATAAATAAATTAATAAACAAATAAACAAAAATGGTGTAAGTGGTTTCTAATGAGCCCTAATCATTGTCCATGCCTGCTTGGTAATAATTAAGCTTTGAAATTGATATGCTGTAAATGTAAGGGCTATGTGTTTTTTATTGGGCCATTGGATCGTAAAATTAAAAACAAATATGTCAACATAACATGCTGCTCGGCGTATACAAACTTTATTTGCATCATATATATCGCTGCTTGAGCCACCCAAATCCTATATGAATTCCTGAAACCTTTATTTACAGCGTTTAATCCCCCAGTTTACGTGCTCCTGCTTTGACTGTGCAGTTGGTTAGTTCTTACTGGCCAGTATTTTACTGCTAAATATAGACCTTCATCTCCCAAGGGGAGAGAACTGCAAATAGGACACAGATTGGCTTTTTCCACATCTTGAACCTTTTGCATTGCCAGCTCCTCGCGTCATCACTTGGAGAGTGGAAGGGAAAAGGCAGCCGCCATAAGAAACTGCCTTGTGGTCTATTAGGTGGGGAAAACAGTGATGCATCAGCAGAACTGTTTAAGGGGGCGATTTTAAACTAAGGTCAGTGCAACAGAACCAATAAAAGTCATTTACTGCAGCCTCACATAACATGCTTAAAATATGAATGTGCCAGTCTTTAACTGACTATCCAATAGTGTAAGTATGAATGACATGATGAATGCCTTTATGAAAAGTGAAAGAACATGCTGGGTAAATGAGTGAGGGGATAGACTCAGGAACTCTGTGACTTCATGTTATTACTCCAGTTTGCAGTGAGCCTAACTCAGATTAAATGTTCCTCCCTGCTTAGGCTGTTTTGTTAGTTGCATAAGGCCAAAATGTCTCGCTTATTTTGCCAAAATCATGTAAACACTTGTCAACAATCACTGTTTGAGGGACTGTGAATTATTTACAACCTGGTAGACATCCGCAAATCAATAAATCCATCCATCCATCATCCCAATGTCTGCAATCAAGATGTTCCAGATAGATTAGGGTTTAAATAAGATTGCACCCTGTGGCGTCCTCGGTAAACTGTTGTTTTGATGTGGATTCATCTGATATATTAAAAAGTGCCACTAATCAAACAGGTGTGAAAACGTTATTAAAACCGACCTCCAATAAATACTTACCAAAAAAAGAAATGCCAGCCACTGAGTCACTTACTGCTGATAATTAGAAATGATTTCAGCACTGTAGTGTTGGCAAACAGCTGTAGACTTTGCCCATGTATCAGGGGTGTGCTTCTGCTATACCCTTACATAAGCTTCCATGAAGCTGTGTGGAGTTCCAGTGAAGGTTCTGGGTTAAGAAAGCCACAAAATAGAGGGCAAAACACAATAATTTGGCTCTGCAGAACAGTATCTCAATGTTTTGATCAAAAGCAGAGGAATATCCTGCGGTAAGGCAACATGTTTACATGCACTCTGTTTACTGCACCATGCAGAACTTAGGCGAGCCTTTCCTGAACCCAAACACTTTGTTAAGGTTCACAGCTATAAAACGATTAAAGCCATATGTGGACCATGGCTAGGGATGAAAATCCTCTGGCATGAAAAAGAAACACTACTACTTTTGACTTCCTAAGTGTTTTGGTTTAAGGCTCTAATTTTAGATGGAGCTCCAGTTGCTGTTTTGGAAGCACTGACTTTGAACGTGGAAAACAAAATGCTCATTCATTCGGGAATGGGTGTGTCAGCCGATGAACTATTCCATAGAAATGTGGGTCACAAAATTCGACGCAAGCATGGATGTATGTGGGCCGGTGTTTACACAGGAGGAAAGGCTTGCTACATCCGCGGAACAGAGTGTTATCAGAGGTCTGAGGCAGAGCCAGGATTGATGCTTTATGTGGCAAGAGCTAATTGATTAATCTGTCTGCAAGATGTCAGAAGTCTGGACCCGTGTTGCTAAATAAAGTCCGGGCCACCTTAAGCTTGTTTAGTCCTCGTGGTTTTAAGATCTTAGGGCGTCATCTTTGGACGTCAAGAGTTATTACTGTCCTTTTGCTGTAATTGCATTTACATTACACTCAGGAAAAAGCCTTTCCACAGAACAGCGCACAATAACATCAAACACAGTTTATAACCAAATATGAGGAAAAAGTTCATATCCATGGCAGTCTTTATTAATAAGCATGACGACGGATGGTTTTGTGGTCATCGCTTTTACCTTTTTGAAGTTTCTGAAGTTTTTCCACAGGCCGCCTTAAATATTTATATATGTGTGGCAAAGTTTGGGGACCCGTGGAAAAACTTTGAGAAATAAATACAAATCATCTTTAATGTACAATTACTGTTCAGTTACTGAGTACATAAACGTATTGGATGTGCACATATTTCACTTAAGCTCTATTCGAACTGGAATAGTTTTATATGGTAAGGTGCGGGTTAATTTGAGTGATTACTGAACAGATCTATGATTTTACATCTACAGCATTTAGCTGACGCTCTTATCCAGAGCGACTTACAAGGTTAATCATATTACAGGTAGACCAATGTAGTGTTAGGAGTCTTGCCCAAGGACTCTCATTGATTTAGTACAGCGTAGTCACCCAGACCAGGATTTGAACCCTAGTCTCCCTCAGTGACAAGTGGTGTTATCCATTGCGCCACACCAACCACCTTTAATCCAGCATTAATCTGCCATGTCTGTAGTTTTTAGAGGTATGCTAGGTAATCAATTGCGAATTGTCAAGTCAAGAGGCTTTTGTCATTCCATCCATGTACAAGTACACAGTGGAGTGATGTTCCTCCAGGAACAAGACGCAACATGGAACCAAAGAGTATGAAGTGCAATGTGCAGACATGTGTGTAAACAAAATTTAAACTAGAAAACAACAATAAATAGGATCAATTAAAAAGATGTTAGACACGTGAACAGACAGGACAGTGCAGTAGTAGAATGAGGTGCAGAGAGGTTTAACATGCTGTGATCTGTGAGTGATAACACACACACACACACACACACCAGCTACTCCTTCATAGTTGCCTCCTATGATTTAGACCTCCCACAGTAAAAGTAGTCCAGTCTGAATCCACATCTCAGTAAAAGAAAAGGCGCCTCTGTTTCTTTTCTGTGTGAGTGAGGACAAGGCTAATAGTTAAAACTGAGCTTAATTTGACCCAGTTCCTTAATCCTCAAGTTCATGACAACACTACTGATATACAACATCTTTGTTGATGGGTGAAAATGAAATATCTTAAAGGAATCTTTCCTAATTCAGTGTGTTTCTCTCTCATTGGGCAGCGTTAAGGAAGTTTTACTTTCACAGCACTCTTAATAGCCAACAAATGCATGTTTTGTGAAACAGTTTGGTGTATATTTCTGTATAGTGCTGATGTAAACATCTATGCCATGATGTTGTGATCTGAACTGTTTGGGGTAATCTGGGGATCTTTTATCCCACACAAATCTTGCATAAATTACTTTACTAGACCTCTGCTGCTAAAGCAAATCCAGCTGGAATAGGGCTTTAGAGAATCTACCATATGTGTATTTTGACCAGGGGTTTGTATATACGTTTTCCATACTGGTAGCACATATTATGTTTGTGTTTTTCTTCTTGTTAAAGATTACTACTGGTATCATTTATAAAAATTGAATCCACCCTTTCAACAGAAAGGATGGATTGCCTGTTTGTTTCTATGGGCAGAGAGCAGGAAATAGTTCATATCAAATTCCAGCTCCCTTGGTTATCACTTTATGGTAAGTGCCTCTTCAGTTATTTATTGCATTATAGACCTGTATTTCATTGGAAATGTCATGTGGGTATAAATGTCTGGCTCATGAACAGCACCCAGTAGCAATTAAAGCTGATGAAATGGCTAATAGTACAAACGTCACGTTTATTTCTACGGAACTCTTCGCTCATACCTTGCAACACTGTTCTGTGAAGTCACGCATGAATACCAGGTATTTGGCATGGGCTTTGTATTACACTGAGTGCAATATGATACCTTCTCTCCAGGAGTGTGCCTTTGATATATACAAGTGAGTCAATAGGTTTCGCTGTTAACTCAGCCGGAGCGCCTAAAGGAAAGCATTGCTGCGGTCTGTCTGGATGCACCCTTATCTTCCCATGATTCCATCTCTGAATAACAAACTTCAGCAGGGACTTCCTGAAGCTGACGTCTTTTATCTCAAAGGGCTAGTCCATCTCATGTCCGGTTATAACTTTAACTTTGTTCCCTGAAAAAGTCCTAGATCTTAGACGTATTTCAGTTAGTCAAGGTGGTGTGGTTATACATTAACTGAGCTCAGCTCAACGCTGCTGAAAGAAGCCCTCCTCTTTGAGCAGATACTGTTTGTTTGTCCCCAAAACATGCAAAACTCTTTCACTAGCACTCACTATCCATCCTACAGCCGCCAGAGTCTCGGTTGCATGCCATAACAAAGGTGTAACAGAAGCTGATGTATATTTTAGGTATGGGCAGGGTTGAGACATTTGGAGCTAGTGGGAGAAGAGCCAAGTTTGCCCTGAACGCATAAGACATGACGCGAGCTTTTCCATGAGGGGTTCCCTCAGAGTGAGCCTCGGATACAAACACAGACAGCCGCTCTCAGCCATGTGTGTTTTTCTCGTTGAGAAACAAAGGCCTTGGCAACAGCACTGAGTCATCAACAGACAGTTAACTGATTTCAGTTTCGCTCAGCCGAAGCAGGAGGGAACAAGGAAAAACCAGATCAAGCTGGTTTTGGATTGTTGTCTGGCTGCTCATGTAGACGTATAGACCTGCAAGCAAACACATTATCGCCAGACTGACTGATGTTGAGCTGGCGAATGCTTAACTTGCTTGACTTATTGATTCCTTATACAACTTTGCTTTTGGAATGCCCTGTAAGGTTGAGCTTCTTGTACTTTGAAGTTATGATAGTATTAATAGAATAACATATTAACTGGATAAAACATTTTATGGTTTTTTTTTTATGTCATCGCCAGTCTCTTACTGCTGGGACAAAAACAAAACAACGCAGAACAAAACTGCCTTTTTCCGCTTAAGTTGACAAGCATCTTTGACCAGGAGATGTTTATGTTTATGCATTCTCCTCCCACATTACATGGGTGGGATAAAATTGGCAAGTGACTCATGGGTGAAAAAAAGAAAAGAAAATGAGTGGTCAATTTTAGAAACCCTGCAATCGTACCTGTTTATTTAGCCGTAACTTTTACGGCCCTGCCCCGAGAGCACATGAAATGAGCCTTTGTAAGTAGGTGTGAAAATGAATGATTTAGCTGTGACCCGCATCCCTTGCAATACTGCAGCTGTAATAATGCCCAAAATATCATAGCGGGATGACATAATACATTTATGCTGAGTTCTGACACATGGAGTGGGTGTGGGGAGCAGTCGGAAGACATTTAGTCCAGCCAATCAGCCTCTCCGACATATGACTGGTGCTCTTCAGGCAGCCAGTGGTTGCTAGAGCAAAGTTGCTATGCTTGAGCGTTAAGGGCGTAGCGCGGTGGTTTTGACAGCGGAAACTGGGCCTTGGGACAACAGGCCGAGTATAAGATGTTATGGTTGCTGTTTCAATGTAGAATTTCCATGGCTGGAAAAGAAAACAGGCCTCAGTTTAGAAGCAGTACTTCAGAAAACGACTATCCTGAGAACCACCACACAGTCCTGTTGTCTCTTATATGCATGAACGAACTGCACTGTTTCAGTTCGACTGCTGAAATGCTGCAGCACATGGAAGAAATGTGCAGACAGACAGCGTGCGGGTCCACGTGAGTACCCCTGCTGACTGCGTCATTGGGGCTGAGCCACTTCCTGCTCTACTTCCTCTTGTCTTTGTTTATAGCCGCAGCCCGTCTCCATGGAAACAGTCTCCTAGTCCACAGAGATAAATCATTCTTTGGACATGACCACACCAGTAAGGAAACTCTGAGCCAATACATGCTGGGCACAGGGCTCATAATCTGCACCAGGATCTCTCGTTCATAGAAAACTGAGAACTTTTACAAACTCCTGACGAAAAACTAAACCTGGCCGCCTCATCAGCGAGCAGTGGGCAGTAGCCATTTTTGAGAGAATGCGGTCAGGCATTATGCTATCTGGCTATCTTCCTGCAGTGACTCAGGGGCTTCCCCACATTCACCCAAACTCTCGCATTTTCTCCCAACTCTCTGACTGAGCTGTAGGCAGCTACCTAGATGGCGTATTGTTGCCCATGCTGCTGCGTTAGTCAGTGACTTAGGAGGCGATGTGGTGATGAAGGCGCCGAATCACATTTGCGCTTCAAAGGCAGCAGGACGTCACGACGTTGCCAAGATACAGACTGTTTACTGTTAGCTGTTGTGCTGTATTGCTCAAAAAAAGCACCAATATTTCACTATGGCTAGGTTGCATAAGCCAAAGCATCAGTCGACCTTTAATATGAGCTTAAGCTTTAAGCCCATGAACTAAAGCTGGTTTGTAAAAAAATGGGCTTTTTTATAAGTTACTATTTAATAAGTTATAATTTATTAGAAATAAACTGGAGCAATGATATAATGACTTTCATTTTACTGTATTAAAAATAGAGCTGCAAGCTCTCAAATGAAAAAATTATCATCTTCTAAAAGTTTGTTAGTGTTATTATACCTAACCTCCGAAAAACTTAATAAGCATTTTATTATAGGGTTTACGACAGGCCTACAGGCTTCTGTGAAGGCCAGAATTTAAAAACACTGTCCCACTTTATGTTGGATACAAAGTGAACCAAGACAGATAATGTCATATACATGCCCATAGAAGGAAAGAAAGCTTGGGTTATATATATGTAGTGGACAAATATATTGAGATGCAGTCTGTGACAATGCTATGATAACCTAAATCCTTACTGTATACACCGAAAATGTTGTCATAGAGCATATTCAACACAGAGAATTACACAATAACTTGCATTCATTTCTGACCTATATTGCTTATTTTGCCCCCACAGAAATGTACATGTTATATGGGAATGTTCAGAGCTTTTTTGTTTGTGGGGACTGGCTGTTAGTACTCTTGGAGAACTAACAGAGATTCAATTACCAAAGGACTCTCCTGTAGTTCTTCTAGACAGTGACTCCTACCTTTCCCTCATGGAAATATAAAAACATGCAGAGTCTGCCTGGCAGACCTGACTACAGCCAAGAGGATTGCAGTAGAGAGCTGGAAACATCCTCACAGTATTTCAAGTGCTTACTGGCTTCGATGCATTTTGGACCTTTCTTACCTCATTAGCAATAAGGTCGATGATGCACGACCAAACACAATCTTAATGTTGACGTCTAAGTCCCGTCAAATGAGAAACGCTCTGTGTGTGTGTAGCTATTCCAGTCCCTGTCATTGGTGGAGGGGAAACTGGTAGAGAGAGGAGTGACGGAGGAGAGTTGGAGGGTGAGTAGGAGGGATAGAGATGGGGGTGGAGGGGTGGCTGGAATAAACATTCAAAATGTAATCAGTAACCTGTTCTGAATGTAGCTTGTTGGTGTTGCAATAGAAAATAGCCTCTAATCAATACAATCACTTAAATGATCCACTCAAAATAAATAAAACACATTTAAAAAATGTATCCCCATCCTAACAGACTGTAATAATCTAGGCTTTTCACAAAATAGATGAATGGTGGTAAAATTTTTGTTGGAATTTGGCCTACTGACCCAGAAAACACTGTGCCAACTAACACCTGGGCCAACCAACCTTATTTTCACCCAGTACACAAAGAGATGGATACGTATCAAAGCACAGGTTTGCTGTTTTATAGATAAGCTAAATTTCAGAAATAACATCAATGGGAAATAAGACACTGGCCTTTCTCCTCCACTGTGCCACTCCTGCTCCTTCTGCTTCCTTTATGCTAACCTAATTAGCACTGACACTCAGGATTATGGGAAATGTAAAGCAGTGAGGGATACTTATACACTGCCTTCTATAATTGGATCAATGTGAAGTAGCACTTTAGGCAAACAGTAGAATGCTGATAGAAGAGGCAGTATTTGTCAAGCTTCAGACACAGCCCAAATGTCCACGCAATAAGTCCTTCTCGAAATAGGGGTTTGGAGATTGTGTGGAAGCGCTAATGAAGGCCCTGAATGTGTCCCACACAATCTGTTGCGTGTAACACTGACGCAATTGGCCTCTCATGCAAGCGACTGTTTACAGCAGTTTGTCAGTGAAAAACTCCCACGGATTAGACTGTATATAGCAGCGGCTGAATATACCACCTACTCTCAGAGGTGGGTAGGACACTGATGTCTCACTCACTCCGTATGTCGTATTTGTATTTTGCAATCCACCCACAGCACTGCAAACCGAATTAATCCAGTTGAACACACCTTGCCAACCAAACCTGAAGGAATGTTAGTCATGACTCACATATGATGCAACACTTTTCCACACTATCGTCAGACAAAAGAAAAACCAAATAAGGCTTAGTAGTGCATGTAGTAAAGGTATTTACCACCTCACACCTCACAGTTGTGTGGTGTATAAGGTTGTGCACGTGTGTGTATGATCACCACTGCAAACTACTATACTGAAACTGAAAGCAGATTTTGCCCCTGTTATTTCCCAGTTTCACAACTGTGCTGGAAAATTCCCGTTTTCCCATTCTTCACAAGCATGTTGAAGCAGGATTCAGATGATAAGCACCATATGATGTTTGACATTTAAATGTACCAAAGCATAATCCCTGCTTATCATGATTTTTTAAAAACCTTTTTCTGTCCTTTTTGTTTATACAAGGCTCAACCAAATCTCTGCCACCATAGCCACTGGGTGACTTTGTAACATTAGCTCTTCAGAGTCATGTTGATGTCCATGTCACCAATTTGACTGAGGATACACTTGTACAACACTGTCCTCTTGACCTGAAATGGATCCCGTACACTTCACTTAGCACATGGTGAGGGTCATTAGCTCCTTTGCTCTTCATTGTACATCCTGACAGCTGCTGGCTTTGGTTTACATTTGGCAGGCAATCAAGACCTTTGCACGTGCAGCAAGCCAGTTAGTGGTACAGAACTGAAGGGCACACGAATCTATTAATGCTACATAATGCTTCAGTAATGTTGCTGGAGGTTTCTAATGGTCTGTTAGCCTAGGTACCTCTTGTTTAGGTTTTCAGTTTTTTGCAGCCAAAAGTGATGAATACTTCAAAGGTTTAACAGAAAATGGCCTAATGAAGATTATTTTTACCACACGACTCTGGGTAGATTAGAGTAACCAAGTAAGCTTTCTCTTTTGGTTAGGCCTTCAGGATCTAAACTGAGGGCCTAATGTGTCGGATTAGTCCGAGTTTCCGACCCTTTTCCGGGAAAGCTACTTTTCTGCAGAGTTTTATTCCAGTCTGTTTCCAGTAAGCTTCCCCACCCTTTAGTTAACACCTGATCCAGTCGATAAGGTACCTGGGAAGATGTTGATAAGCTGGAGCAGGTATGGCAAATTGTGGTTGAAACTTTGATCTACAGGAAGGTAGCTCCCCAGGGCAGGGTTTGAAGACTACTGGATTAATCACTAACATAATTATATATTAAGAACTGACAGTGAAATCCATTGTTTAGGTTGAACTGGTCGGACCAATTTCAGGCAGAAAACCGTCACTCTAGGCAGCCAAAAACATTGCTATTGGTTCAGCATTAACATGCTAGCAGAAAAGAACATACGTTTTCTTGTTTTAAACTGACTCTTGGAACGTAAGTCCATAACTGAGGGACTAGTTTATTACACATGGAAATTTGGCCTACATGTATGCCATACCTGGTCTTATACACCACCATTTAGGGTATATTGCTCTTGAACTCCTTCTCCCACTTATTGACTTGTCTGTGCAAGTAAATGAAAGTAAAAAGTAAATAACCTTCCCCTCAGTATCTTTTCTTATCAGTCATATACATGGCAACAGCCCTGTGCTTCTGAGATGTTGTTTTTTCACTTTCAGCTTCTGCAGAAGTCCCAAAAATGGCGTGTGATTATGCCTTGTAAAGAGGGTTGGGTCGTGCGTGAAAAGATTTCCAGCTCCACACCTAAAAAATAGTCATGTCACTCTTAGCGCAAGGTAGCAATGTGTTTAAAGGTTGTAACACACACTTTACCCTAAATGTAGCAGAACTGGCACCATCCATTCAGTAACAAAGACATTAATTTTTGGGTACAGTAACTGGCCAGTTAGATACAGTTTTCAAATATTTTAGTGTATATAAGGCTGTAGTGTATTTCTTACAGTCGAGCCAGGATCAACCCAATTATACCCAAGCTCAGCTCCCTGCAGTAATGTCACCATATCCTGGCAATCAACAAGAACGCTGGATACACATTAATACAATTAATAATGCAGCACGCTTTATAGACTATAAAGCTTAAATGCCCATAACGTAATATTTAACAATCTGCTGATTTATACAAAAATGAGGAACAGCAATACAGTGAACTTAATCACCTACACCAAATCAATCACAGTCACACACATATATCCAAGCTTGGCATAAAACATGTATGGACCATACTATTCTACTATTATACTATTAATCTTTAAGAAAATGTAGTAAATGTGGTAAAATGTACAGCAACAGAAAACTAACAACAGTGATGTTTTAGGCTTTGGATAGATCCAAAATAACAGACCTCACAAACAAAATCTCACTTTTAATCCACTCGAATATCCTCACAAATGGAACTTTTAAAGACAGCAGTGTTAAAAACAAGCTGATGCAACAGTTTGCGTGATTGAAAGTTTGATAACATAAGGTGGAGCTTTGCAGAGAGCATAGTAATTTGATTGGCTACAGTGACAGCACTCTCAGACACCAAATCAAACATTATTCTCTTTAAAAAATCGTAGTAAGTATCCTTCCCCCGTTTGTTTCGGTATACCTGTGATTAGCCTGAGTAGGCAGGCCTACTAGGATTATGCCTCTGCAACCACTGAAAATCAAAACATGATTGGTTGACTCCACTGTCCCTTCCTAATTATGTTAATCTAATGTGAGATTAATCTGATGTTAGGCCTTTAGTTCATCTCATATAGAAGAACTTACTTGGCTGTCTATACACAGAAACCACAAGAAGAAAAATCAAGCAAGCTGGAATGTTTTCCATTAAGTATTTCAAGAATTTGACCCTTTTGTGTCAACCTATAACTTTACAGTGAAATGAAAGTTGTCCTCTGTACAACCTTATAAACCATAAACCTTATAAACACGAACAACCTTATAAACCTTAAAACTTGTGCAACTATATTAACCTTAAACCTTATAAACACGAACAACCTATTTAACCTTAAACTTTATCAACATGTACACCCTTATAAACCTTAAACCTTATACACACCAACAACCTTATAAACTACACAACCTTTAGTTTAAATACAGCTAGCATGATGATTTTACTCAAGAAAATGAACTGAATATTGCAGATGTGTCTTTTTCTTCTTTCTCAGAAATCTTTGGGCCTTTTCTGGTGGTGTAAAAGACCCTGAGGGTCCCCCACTAAAGATCTGGGAAATGGACAAAAATTGCCTTGTGTCAGAATGAAATCATCCTCTCCTGGTTCCATTTGCATACTGCATACACAGAATGGAGAAGCGTATGGTGTCACTGCTAATATTTGATGGATCCGAACTGCATCTGAAAGGAGACTTGGAATGTCATTGGGTTTGATCTTGATTAGCCACTTTGTCTTGTTATGAGAGTGACTAAGCATCAAAGCACGAACAATGTGCTTAAATCCTCTTCATCAGGTTACATTGTATGGATTTTCAAGTTAAGCTGGTACGTCCGCAATGTAAGATGAGATGAGAACAAATATGCTGGAGTTGGAATCGACCTTTCCTGGTGTTAGGAATGGCCTGTGTAATGGGGCCTTGATCAAACAGAGCAACAGCTGATCCAACTGACCTTCGCCCTGAGAGACTGTCGAACTCTTTACGTGACAAATAGAGTTAATAGTTGGCTAGTGTATCTTAGAACACAGTCTGCTGTAGACATGATGACTTCTGCCCTTCATATTTAAAAGCCTCATAATTTAATAAACTTTGGACTAAATTTAAGTGTCAGTGGAGAATTTTTTTATTCGAAGCTTAGGCTTAATCTGGGTCTTAGTATGAGGCCCAGACTGTCAGTGTCAGTATAATAATGCTACTTTGGTTTCAATATTTTGCAGGGGATTTCCAGCATTTACAGCAGTCCGCTCAGCAGTACTGATGATAAAGTACACACAAGCTCAATTCCCTCATTCTTTTACACTGGTGCATTTACGAGAAACAGGAAGTGTTACAATCCAGTGGTCATAAAACAATGATGCTTCGGCACATGACATTTTTTACCCAATTAAACAAGGTGCACTACTACCAGTGTTTTTTATGTTATCTTAAAGACATCTGCAGGCTTATGCTTAGAAGATACAATATAAAAATATATATATTTGTCGCACAAAAATACATTTATCTTTATTTTGTGCACAATTTAAAAAATATATCATTTTAATTTTCATGAATGATTATGATTGACAGACCAAGAGAACTCTTGTTATATCAACCTCCATTGCACTCCACTCCACATGTCAACAAAGCTGTTTTATCCTCCTGTAAAGTTCAATTTTGGAGGTTTTCAATGTGGACTGCATAATTCCATAAGTGCTAATGTGTTGTTTGATGTCTTCACTTTCATGCTAATGTAAAGCATTTAGCTAAAAAAACAGGGAAGCCTTTATGAATAGCCATGTCTAAATTTTTGACTGGTAGTGAACACCACGGTATTCCACTTCAGCCTTTGCTGTCACAGGTTTGCATGGATGACCTGGGAGATTTTAGCTTCTCATTTTACATATTGCTTTATGACTCATAACATTCTTTCAGATCAGTCAAATCAATCTAAACATGATTTCACTCAGTTATAATCAGTTTTAGTTATAAATAAGCAATCAGTTTATATCATAACCAGATAACAAGTGATGGGGATGAGAAGTGAACTATTAGCTTTGGATTATTAGCCCAGTTACTAAACACTAAAGTACACAGAGCTTTTTGTAGTCCTTCCCTGGGTCTTGCTAGTGTGCAGTCTGCAGCCATTGCTGCTAGCATAACACTCACAGTAGAGTGAGACAAGCTGTTTAAAAGGCTTCTTACACAGGTGAGTTAAAATGTCATAGTCTATTAGCTCCAAACAGCCTGCACATGTGTTTATGTACCTCTGCGCTGTCCAGTCACCCAAGGGGGCCCTACTGACACACATAGTGGTTAACAGTAGTTTAAGACTTTCAGCCGGTAGCATTGGCCCATATGGCACTGCACCACCTGGACTTGCTCTATGACCCAACTGCAATTAATTGCTCATTTCAGAGGCACTTCCTTTTCATTCTATTGACCTTGTTTAAAATGGTGCCAAGAGCACTAAATTGTTCTGTTTAACCGAGCTATCAAGGTCCATTCGCTGTAAAATGATAGGCAGAAATATTGAGATCAGATAAGGAATGTCTATGGCAGAATAGAAATAAGCCTAAAAAGTTTACTGAGAAAAGTGTTTATGACCCAGTGGCCCGTCCCACATTTGATGGACTCCTCCCATCAAGGTTTGGCAGAGTGATGGCACACCTTAACCTGGAAACAACCTGGTTCATGGTTATGCAATTAAAGGCATGCAACTTGGTGAGCCACAACTGTTGGAGATGGAAAGCGAGAGAATGTATGACAGGTGAAAGTGTAGTCATAAGGGTCAACCTTTATCCCACAAGAAATCCCAGGGCTTTCAGAGGAGCTGTAAAGCCTTTCACTCCACCCACCAATGACTACCTTCAAAACATGTGTGACTGCATGCAGCTTGTTTAAGCATGTGCTGTATTGAGCACATGTCGCATTATTTATGTAGCTTATGTTAAGCATACATTGTGTGTTGAGAATATATTTTTGTGGAGTTTAGCTGTATTTTACTTACATTAGAAAGAAGAAAGTAAAACAGTACACTGTAAAAATGCCTGTGATAAATAACACAGAGAAAATGGGACTCCTAAGAACCGTGGTTGACCACCAAAACTGTCAATCATTTTTTGACAGATGGATCAAGCTTCAGTCTTGCTTCAGGTATAAAAAAATCATAGGTATTCCTGTCAGTCATTCCACTGCGATCTCAATGTTAGCGTGAAGCTAATACTGAGAAAAGGAAGTATACAAAAAAGTGGACAGTGGACATGGCAACCCCAAAGCCCATACCTCTACATCATTTCTGAAGATTAGAGAGTGGAGACTGTGATATTTCCTCTGGTACTGAAAAACAAATAACTTGAGTTGACTGGAAGTGAAATAAATGAAAGAGTGATCTGACTTTACAGTACTACATCAGTGTCTATATTCCTGGCTCTTTGTGTTCTTCATGTTTTCCCTGAGCTGATGTTGGCCTGGATGACTCAGTATATCTAAGATATAAAATCAAAGCACCAGTGTAGAGGCTGGGGGATGAATACATCTGGACTGCATTGTGTTTAGTCTATTCCTATCTGTAGATGCAGGAAGTAGATACATGTCTCAGTTTGAATGCACCCAAATGACTTTACAAGACAAATATAAACAGTGTTTGTTTGTTTTTTGTTTTAAGATTATGCTTTTACAATCCCCTACAAGGGAAAACGTGTTTCTACCTCAGCAAATTATTGCTGGTGTGATCACAGCTCTACACAACTCTGAACACCCAGATAATCCTGGTTCTTTGCATGGTGAAATATGTGTTGTATGTGTTTCTGTATAGATATTGTTATAGCTAAAGCCACATACAACAGATGTTCCAGCAATCTGAAGAACAATTTTACCTTGCATGCAAAAGGCCCCCTAAGTGTCTACATACACCCATCATCAAAAGAAAAGCTGCACAAACAGTTGCATCTAGAGGGAATCAACTGACAGGAATGAAACTTGGTAGGTAGATTTGTCATGGTGAGACATGCGAATGCTTCAAGTTTTATGCAAGGCTATGCATGTGACATAAGGCCTTATTGCTGTATCTGACTGACCCAGCAGCTATGATTGTGGGTTTTCAGCGAGTAGTGATGCCTTTCATGAGTCATCCTGTTAGTACCAGCACCATTGGACAACATGCATGCAGACTGTTATGACAACTGCCTTTAACACTACATCAGACTGCAATGATGTCATGCCAGTCTGTCATAGAGTGACATAGAAAGCAGTGGGTCATCTTCAGTGCTGAGTCCCGGTTTTGTCTTGGTTGAGACCAATAAATCTGTGTGTGGAGGCACCGTGGTGAGCGCCAAGATAAACGTTTTTGTCACGTATCAAAGATTTAGGAGGCCTTGTGTCACGCCACCTCCATTCCTACTACAATATCTCCAGAAACTGTGTTTTAGCTGCATGCATGGATGGATTATCGCAGGGCACAGTTAGGAACCTCAACTCCAAATCGAGCTGTATGAATGTTGCTTTAGCAAACATGGCGGCCCAACACCATACTGAGTGACCCCACTTCTGTATGTGTAGCTATATATTAGTATTAGAATATATTAGAATGTTAGTCTAAGTTTATAATCATTTACTTTTCCTGGTAATCTTTATCTTCCTTCCCAATAGCATTGCAAGCCGACCCTTCTTCTAGGTGCAACTATTCTTTAGAATAAGTGTATATATGTATTTATTTATTTGCATGTAAATATATAAATATACCTACATTTAAATACATCGCTTCATTTCCCCTGTTTTATGTATGAAACCTCTTTCGTTTGAGCTTCTCAGAGATAGTTTCACATCAATACAGACCCCTCAAGTGCATCTGGTTCTTATGTAATATGGACAGGAAAATGGGTGTGTGCTGTAGGTGTTTTGGTTAGCAGGGTTGTCACTTTCCCTGCTCTAACAGTACAGAGTATCCACTGTAATTTATCTATGTATGCTTTATTTTGTTGTTGGGGGGTGTGGGGGTGTGCAATGCAGCCCAGCTATTGCATTTATCACATGGAGTGTGCAGGGCAAAACAAACTAAGCAGCATGCATTTTTCCATTGAGATAATTCCTGCTATTCTTCATCCTAGACAATGCTCCGCAGCCACTTTTTCAGCCAGGAGGCGTTGGCATAGTCAACCGTATTAATAGCTGTGCAAACAGGAGGAAAAGGCATTAGAAAGCCCCCCTAATGATGTGGTAATCAAACGCTCCCACACTGCTGGCATCTTAAAAATGGCCCTCTGCACAGTCCTTGGATCAACCTATTAGCGCTCCACCATAAAAGTACTCTCAGTTCCTCTAGACTCCGGAGGGAATCGTATGTTTACTCTCTGCCTAAAGAGCTGTGGGGCTTGGCTGCCCAAAAGGAATTAGGATCATCTATCAGCAGCCTTTCCCCATGCATTAAGCCCCTCTGTCCCTGGCACAGGGCCTCACTGGCCCTGGGTCTAAAGCTAAAGAGCAAGCGGCTGCATTTAGCCTCTGACTCAGCCTGAGAAACAGCAGCCATCCAAGGGAAGAGGCACTCTCGCCGGTGGAGAAGGGGGGAGACAAAATCCTGTTTATTTCCATCAGTACAAAAATAAACTTAAACATGTTGGGAAATGTTGTAAAAGTATATTGCTTAACATCCGGACACCAAGAAACTCAACCCAAAGTTTTTAGCTGCTGTCTAGGCTATATATGTATACACTATATGTGTTACACTAGAGTGGCATGTCTGCTCCCCAGGATACAAACTTACAACATAAGAGATTCACACTGGAATTAGGAAATATATGACAGTCATTATTCTCACATCTACACCCAGTAGGCATCACACAGGACCATTTATAGCGAGGGTTGATCAGAGCTGGACAGAATGACTCAGCGAGTGTTGACTTAATTTCCCTCCATTTCCATCTCACTGCCTCGCTCTCTATTTACATAATGACTTCTCATCGCTATCACTATGGCGACAGTGGTCACATGAAAATAAACACAGCAGGCAAGGCGAGAAAAGGCTGATGAAAGCATTAAGGGCTGATGGTAGCATGATGGAGAAGCTGCTTTACAGGCCGTGTGCTGGCTGAGGCCAGGCAGGGCGAGGGAGCCTTTCCCAGCCTCATCTCCGGGGCGAAGTGGGTCAGCCTCTGGCCGCAGAGGCCAATCCAGCTAAGCGCAGATGTGTGTCACAGGAGGAACCTGACCTTGGGGTTTAGCTCCAAAACCGCAGGCTGCCTTGCCCGAGTCCTGGGAAAAGACGGCAAGTGGTTGGACCACTGTGCTAATAAGTGTTAGCATCTTTAGAATGGAACTTGCTAACCTTTTTCAAAACTTAAACCCAGTAAAAAAAAAAAAAAAACAAACAGATGTGGCTTATGTAAATAAGTCAATTAAGTGAATCCGACATAAACCCACTGTAGGGTTTATAGACAGACACTTCACAGCTGAGAAAATACACAATAGGCCTTGCAACAGTCCAGGACAATTGCTTCCTTCTGTAGTCCCCTCGAGGCGAATTTGCACTAACACCCATATCCCTCCACTCCAGATGTAATAGAATTTTCTGCTACTCTCCTTAAGATCTAAAACCTTGGAGTGCTTCCAGGCCTCCCTCTGATAATCTTAGAAGATTTTTCGGTACCAAGCCACCAAGGCCTGATGTTATGTCAGAGGCTTAGTGCCCCCAAGACAGGCACAACGTGGCTGCCCACTATCCAAAAGTTCAACGGTTGCACTGCGCAGACGCTGTGCTGATGTCTGCAGCATGTCTTTGACAAAATGTAGAAAAAAATGGGCCTTGTGTTTTTGGCTCGCAGCAATAAAGCAAAGCCAGTCAATTCACCTCTCTCATGAACTTTGAACGAGAAAATCGATTGGCCAGCAAGCTCAGACTGATAATGCAAACAAATCAAAGCATCCCCCTGCTGTCAGGTGCACATCTGTTGCTTTCCAAAAGTGTGAGAAAAACTTACCCGATTTCTTGTTGCACTGTAAAAAAATGGAGAAGGACAGGTGTTAACTCGAGGTTCTGGTGAGATCAGATTGTGAAAGAGCATTGCTTTTGTTCATCCGGAGTGTTAGTTTGCTTCATTTCCATCCTGAAAAGCAGGAAACCTTGGAATAATTCCATGATGCATGAACAATATGGTGATATTAGTTGTTAGTGAGCTAAATTAAATTATATTAACTTGTAATGTTGTCTTGTATATTATTGTATACAACTGTTGTCTTATATATTATATTGTAAAGTGCTTTTCTGTACATATTGTGGGTTACATCAGTGCTTAAAACGTTGACTAACTGCACGTGTCATGCAGTTTCATGAGTATAATCAATCCTTTTGATAGCAAATTTGTAGGGCAGCGTTCATAAGACTACGAGACCAACACAAGCCTGCCATAACAACTGAGATACCTATATATTTACATTTATGGTATTTAGCTGACGCTCTTATCCAGAGCAACTTACAAGGTTAATCATATTACAGGTAGGCCAATGTAGTGTTAGAAGTCTTGCCCAAAGACTCTTATTGGTGTAGCATAGCATAGTCAGCCTGGGATTCGAACCCCAGTCTCCCACGTGTGATGGTGGCTACTTAGCAGGTAGTGGTGTTATCTGCTGAGCTACACCAACCATATACATATATATACATTTATGCCGTATCCAAACATCCAGTGTGAAAATGACTACAACAGCCTTCTGGACAAATAACTATTGTTGGAATAAGCTTTAATAAATGTTAAATGGTCATATCAATTAAAAGATTAATTTAATTAAAATATGTGTTATGTATCCTCAAGAACTTTGTCCTACAGCAAAGTGCTATACCGCAATAACTGAGTTTACTGCATCATCATATGTAAACAACAGTATAAAAAGTTATTGTTTATATAGTGTGTGTAAAGAAAAACATCCTTCAGTGATGATATATGGCCAAACGTATGTGGAAATCAAACCCATTTGTTCAGGTGTTTAGGCACACCTGTTCCTGACAGGAGCATAAAATCCAGAACATAGCCTTCCGGTCTCCGAAAACAAACATTGCCAATGAAATGGGTCAAACTGAAGCATGCAGTGATTTTAATCGTGGCGCCACCTTTGCGCCACCTTTGCCACAGGTCAGTGTACGTGATTTCTGACCTGCTAGATCTGTCCTGGTCAACAGTGTCTTTACTGTGCAATGGAACTTTGGGGCAGTCTTGGAGCAACAAGAATTTTAAGAATAGGTCATTGAATTTACTGAACTTGAAAATTCTGCACGTTCTGCCTGCACATAAGCTACACATACCGTCCTTTTTTACAGGGTGAACCACTGTGTGTTAGACTGTCAACTCTTGACGGCACCACACAAATGTCTGTGTTTGATATGCAGCGCTTGGAATAGTCCTCCCTGGAGGAGCCAAGTGTACATTCAGTATGGCATAAAGGTTTAGGGACAGTGGCTGCGTAGTGTGCCAGCACGTAACAGAGCAGTGACTAAGCTGGCTGCCATTGCTCACTGGCCATCCCAGGTCAAAGCTCAGCACCGCCTCACACCACCAGACTCCACTAAGCTCTCCCTCAGCCTCTGACCCACTTTATGGCGGTCAGTAATTAAGCTTCTACTCCATTATCCTCAAACCAAAGCACACGCTTCACCAGTGCTTGGGTGGGATAGCACAGGTGTGACCATGCTTAGTGTACAGGTGTGGCTGCTTCTAATGAACCTGCTTCTATGCTTTGGGCCAGAGGAGCCTGACTCAGAGAGCAGGTTCAGTGTTGACAAATAAATGAAAGTCTCATTTTCGTTTGATAAACTCCAAATGAATTCTCAGAGCTTACGCAAAAGGAGCCATCAGCTTGACGCTATTGCTGCATCAGCTGGGGAACCGCTGCCAATATAAACAGCAGAACATGGCAGACAAGCAACTGGCACTAAGCACAGAGGGCAGAGTCCAAACTGAGTTTGTCCTTTTCCGGACTTGATGTTTCGCGCACACACGTTAGTGTGCTTTCCACGTATCAGAGTCCACGAAGTCGGAGTGCCTCCAAATATGGACCGCGTGTTGTAAATAATCACCTCGGCTCCTTTTTTCTAAGGCTTGCTCAAACCCAAGACATCAAATAGGAATTTTGATCATGTTTAGATTATATAAGGGCTCAAAGTCATACTTAACTGAAAGCAGTGTTGTGACTGGGATGGTCTGTGTCATCGTAACAAACCGGGATGAATCAGAATCAAATTGTAATTTTGTTTTAACCAGGACAGGGTTGTTTCCATTTATGAACGTATAAATAAAAGTCTTTCCTTGTAATTTCCAGATTTTTGGAAGGAACTGCTCAGCAATAAACCTGTTCTCTAGATGAGCATGCCAGATAAGCATAAGAGTTTTCCTAACAAAGACTGTCTTCGAGTACAGTCACAGGGCTCTTTAGGGGGGTGTTTGACATTCCATGGCAGGCTTTGTTGTTCTGTGGCTCTGAAATTTAGTCTTCACGCATGAATGTGATCGCGAGTTGCCTACAGGTGAGATAGCCAGCTGTGACTTCTGCAAACGCGTTTCTGAAACGGATTAAATGTGCTTATTACACATGTATGCATAATCCTTTGAAAATGTTATTCACTTGTGGGAGCGTGAAGAACTTAGGACCCGCCTTTTTTTATGAGGCTTAGTCAGCAATAACCCCAGCACTGGCAGGCCTGAGGATCCAAGTTATCTAAATGCAACCGATGCAGATGCTATTTTTGGAATTGTAGATGGAAATAATACCAACACATGATAAAACAGCAGACATACTGTATTCTCCCTGTCTAAAGGAAAGCAAGTATCACCAAAATGGCAGCTTTACAGAAGAGCGCCAAAACCTCAGTAATTTAAATGTAAGTCAATGGAACCAGATTCTGAAGAGATTTTGGGCCACATCCATTGGTTTGTTCATTATGAACATCATCATCACACAATGTCAACAGCAACTCAGCAACTGTGATCACATGATACATAAAAGTAAAATGGACATAAATGGAAATACAGGGAAAAAAATCTTGTGGGTTTGTTTGTTTGTTTGTTTGTTTGTTGGAGCTTGATTTTCTCCTCTCTCTCAAAGATAAAGCTTTAAATACTGTTTATCTGATGGTTTTGGAGGCATACCTGATCTTGCATGGTTGCCAGACTAATTTTATCTATATATTTTAATAAGTTTATGTTTTGACTAGAAATGAAATAAATGAAACCTTTTTTGCACTATTTGAAAACATTGGTTGCCATGTATATGGTGTGAACATTTTGTGATTGGACAAATAGCAATGGTCCAAACAAGGAATAAAGTCTTCCTACAATTGCTTTCCTTCTCTTTTTTGAAGACATAACAGATAGGAAAGAAAGGAAAGCTTTAACATTAGAGCAAAATTGCACATCCATTGCATACCCTCAGTGAAAGATAATTCCTGTAACCACACAACTGTGTGGCACAGTATCAGCTGGAATATGGATTTCTCTACATCCTACAAAAAACTCCCTCAGGCATTACTGGCCCTGCTGAGGCCTCCCTGTTTCGCTTCTGTTGCTTTTGAGAGCTGTGCAGACCTATATCAGCAGGGGTGGGTCCTGAGAGACTGTACAGCATCCAGCTGGAGTGCAGCGCTTATGAAACCCTGACCCACATGCATATTGCAATATAAACCACACATGTACAACAGAACTAGAGCCCACTCTTAGAATTAAGAGCTTTTTCCTCAGGATGCATTAAAAGTACAAAAAGTGTATCCTGCTGAACACGACTCAGTGTGGTTCCTGGCACTGAACTGGGTCACTCGATGTGCTTGGCGTGTCACTGAGCAGATATATTAAAGGATCTGACAGAAAAAGGGCAAGGCAAAGGCTGGATGTGCTTTGAACCCCTCCCCTGTAGCTCCCCTGCTGACCAATAGCTGCCCTGCTTTACTGTAAGTCAGTGGCATGGGATTAATCTGCTCTTCTGAAACTTACCAGCATGCTGTCATTTGGAAGGAAAATGAATGACGAAGCCTTTCCTAATAACCCGCCAAAAAAGTGGGAAGTGTCTGTGCACCAATTTATGTCCAGCAAGCAGTAAACTGTAGTAGCCATGATTAATGACAGTTGAATTGTTACAAATTACCCGACATACCTTAAAAGTCATAGTTATCAATTGTCTTAATAAATGTCTGGTGTAATTACATTATTTTTCACTTGTGGTCCTTTAAAAAGCTGGGACAGAAACTCAGTATCAGGCTTAATGGCTACCACATTTGTTTTCATAAGCAGATGAGAAAACAATGTACTTCGAATGTGTTGACAAGTTAATGTAATGTTTACTGTCTTTACGTTGTGCCTTTGCTTGACATCCAAACAAACACTCAAAACAAAAACACTGGGAACGCAGACCTGAATCTGCTAATACAGAATGTAAATCAAATGGAAATGCAATTTGCTGTGTAATTCATTATGTAATAAATATGTAATTACATCATTTTTGTTTAAACAGCTTTGCAAAACAAAAGCTACTCTCCGCTTCTACGGACTTTATGATCTGGGATGCAGCACAGAGCCAACAGACCTGGGAAATCTCAATGTGAAACAAGAAGGTATTTATAATCCCACCACTCCTCCTGAAATAAAGTACGTCGTGTTAAACAATGAGGGACTCTTCAGATTACCTGGAAATTACATTTCCTGGAAACTCCCTTTACTGATCTCAGATACTGAGTCTTAATATAAAAAAGGAAACTACTGCTAACTCTGAGAAGTTCACACATTGTGGTGCAGAGACTTCTAAATGGACACTTGAATGCATGTTATCAAAGCCCAGTGTGAAAACATGGCTGTTTTAGTAAACAAAGCAGTTATGTAATGTCTAGTTACCAAACGGCAATGTGACTGTAAGAATGCTCTTCTGGTTTTGTGTCATGCAGAATGTGTGAGTTTTCATCTAGGCAGAACCAGCACCAAACAGAGATGCCATGGAATCGTTCTAAACAATGCTCGACCTTGTTGTGTGCCAAACCACACAGAGAAGTTGCATGTGAAGGAATCAACCTAACAGCCATTCTTTATTTCCTCCCACGGCCTGGCTTCCATTTGGTGGATAACTTCAGTTTAGATACCAAAGCAGTCAGTATTGGTGTTTCTCCAGTTTCTTCAATACGTGACTGTAGTCTTAACAAGAAAACAGATGGAGTATGTGATCTGAGTGCTTTACTAAATAGGGAACAAGGCACATTCCTCTGCTCGCTTTGAAATGTCTTCTTATTTTTTGTGTAATTATTTGCCACTCAGCATATTGAAACAATATTAGAAAAACAGAATTGTTTTTCTGATCTGTTTTTGTTTCATCTCCTGTTGGTATTAATAACAAAGACTGCACATTTCAATTAGTTTCAAAGAAATGTTTCCTTTATAAGTGTTTGCTTGATCAGTGCAGTCTTGTTGAGTAAAACTCATTGTCTTTTCCATTGGCTTCATACATCATCCATTCACATACTGTTTAACTTGTTTTACTCACTCTTGTGTTGTCTTTGCCTCTTGCCTTCCTTCCTTTGTGTGTGCATCTCTATGCTACTCCATATACTCCATGTTCATTATTAAAAGTCAGCCGTGATGTAATGAAAGCCAGGTTGACATTGACTAATTGCCGACGATGTCATGAATAAAACCAAAAAGGTAAAAGGGAATATGACTTTACAAATCTGTGACAAAGCCCACAGGTCAGTGTGATGTGGATCACAATATTAGCCTTCTGCTGAACCAGAGGACTCTGGAATCTTACAAATTTGTATCCAACTTAGGCATAAGCCAAATGTATATCAAACATAGGAAGCCTTATCTAGATGCTCACCCACAGGTATATTTAGAGCATGGTAACTCCAAGAACATAGAAATGACTGACCTCAAACTTTATAGAATCATAGGCATTAACTACATAACTACATTAACTACAGCTTCATTGCTGATGGTTGGATGTGTAAGTTACCAAGTAACCTGCTGTTTATGTTCTTTATTAGTAGAATAAAACCATCTCAAGTCAAATAATACACAAAGACAGCCTGTCCAGTTCAGTCAAGCTTACTTGTGTGTGATTCCTTTGAATCCACTGTGTACATATTACTCCATTGAGCACAGTTTAACATTTTTACATAATAGATTAAAATAATCAGTTTATTCAATATACTGTTATTTAATTTGTTATTTACATGAAGTGTGTACTCAATCAAGTACCTTAGAATATACTTAACATAGCTGCATGAAACCAGCTTTGTTAAGTAACTCCACCATTATTTTATTCTAGATTTTGAAAGTGAAGCAGAGGAAACTGTTATTTAAGAATAGCAGACATTATAGCATTGTTAATATTGGAGATTGCTTAAAGGTTACTATCCTGACTTGTTTTTGTGAAGAAAGCCATTCTTTTGTGATGTGTTCATACTTTCTTGGCACTGCAGCAAACATAAACATGCAGAGTCAACCCTGTCAACACAGAATGAAAACGGAATGTAAATTGTTGGACCAGCTGTAAAGTTAACTATGTAATCATACAATTGTACATAATTGTACAAATATAAAAGTATAACATGAATGAGTTGTATAGTAAAATAGCAATATGACTCCAGACTTCCAACAATTCATAAGCAGAATCTTCAGAATTCAGTGGGACAGGTTAATGTACAACAGGTGGGCTTTGAAGTGTTGTATGTACTTTCTTTCACTAAGAGCGGAAACCTGTGGTGCGAACGTCTGCAACCCCAGACAACACTCTTTCTCGTGTCTGCTCTGACTGTTATGTAACCCGGCACACTCGTCTACTCTGTGATTGGCTCACAGGGACCAAGGATTTGCATGTCCTGTCCAAAAAGGCAGAGTGATGGAAAGAAAGCTTGAGCAGAGCTTGGTGAGCTGCAGCTGTCCACCTCTCTAACCTTCCTTTCAGATCTCCAGGCTTCCAGCATTCAAGTTAGACAAATGCTAAGTGAGCTAACACGGAAGCTCACAAGCTTGTTTGCTTAGACAATGCTCCCATGAAAAGTCGCCCAAGTCAATAAACGCAAGAATGCAAGTTTCTGTTTTGAGGCTCATATTTGGTTTTCATGCTGGCTTAGGCGGTTTCAACAGTAAAATTGCTCAGTTATGTAAGCTATAAAGTTCCAGATTTGCCTAATTGAATCATGGGAAAGGTATTTTCCTCTTTTTAAGAAAGCCAAATATAGAGCACTTTAAGCCAAGTTGCTTCAGTAATGTACGATGCAGCGTCAAGAATTTACTCCTATATTAAACCCTGAATAGCATTCTATAAATCCTATAGACCACCGGAGTTGCCTGGAGAATGTTTTGACCTTATGTTTGGAAGATTAATAGGCTTTAAAGTCAAATTGGAAGCATATAGAAGTACCTCTGCATCACCCTAATATATGTTTCTAGCTGTAAAATTACACTTCACTAACAGTCAGGCTTTAAATCTTTCTGCAGGTGCTAAAGTGTTTCATGCCCCCAGTTGAAGCTTGTTTGTTGGGTTTGTTGTTCAGCAATGCCTAGGCCCTACTTTAACTATGTGCATCATATTTATGGCATCCTTTGAAAAAAGGACATAAAAAATCCACTTAAAAATTATAGCAGGGGGTCGGTTGGCCCAGCTTTCGCTCCCAGTCATGTATCGTCAGCATGCCTTTCATTAGGATATCCCAACTGGCAGTAAATGAAAGCTGAATATCTTAGAACTGATGTAGGCCTTTTAATGTAAGAAAATATTTAGTGTGTTTCTGACTGCATGATAGCTTCATCACTGGCTTATTCTGAAGAACAGTAAGATTAACTATGATATGAAAAGCTGGGTAATTTTCATATCTGTGTCTGTCATCAGCTTATGCTGAAAAATTATGTTTAAATATGGTCAAAATTTGAAAATTGGACTACAGTGCAGAGAGACTCTCTGGCTTATTATCAGTTCATTAGTGCACATGGCATGTTGGGGCTTGCACATGTGTGAAAGCTCCATAAGCTGACTCATGCATACACAGGTTTTAGAGTGACATGTGCAGCCATCCGGATGACATCATGTTTGGTGTGTTATAACAATTGTCTCCTCGTTTTGATATCTAAGGAAGGCCTTGAAGTGCAGGTTGAAACTTACATAATGTTTTTAACTAATTAAAGAAGTGTTCCAAGGTATAGAGTGAGTGGGGAACCTTTATTTCATAGCATAGAGTTTTGATTTTGGCTGCACCTCACTCAAGAGTTGATTGAAGCACGTTTTATTATGTGGTCTGAACATCAAATTCACTATGAGCATTAAAAACACTAACGTTTTTCAGTTTTAACATTTGATCTAATGTCTTTTTGTTTTGCATCAATTAGATATAAGTTTTAAAAAGAACATTATTATATTCCGTTTTTATTCCATTTACATTTTGCAGTTTTTTTTGGAAACGAGGTTGTAAGTGAAATGAATTCCAATTATGTATTTACCCAGGAAGACTTTTGTGATTTGATTTTTACATATTATTCCAATGATTACCAGCTAAAGCAATCAGAACCCTTGACAAACAAGACAAAAGTCAGTCAAGAAGGAAATTACTCCCAGATGTCCCAGAAGTTACTTTACCAACCAGCCCTGTGCTAACCAATCACATTCAGTCCTACTATTCAAATGGTTAAAATTACTTTATTACTTGGTCAAATGGTCAAAAAAACATAAAAAGATAAAAAAGTGTCTGGTTCATATGATTTAAGTCTGCATTATATTATTTGAAGCTATGACATTATTGTATAATAAATATCAACCATTATTACCATTATGAAAAGTTTCTTTGAGCTTTAGAACAGTAATAAACCTCTCAGCTAATGTTAATGTTCAAATCACTCAGTGTTTTAAATGAAGCTCTAGAAAAGTTCAAAGCATGACCTCAGTGCCCTCAGTTTTTTTGGGATCAGGCACAGTTTTGACGTGTAATGATGAGCTCAGGATGCAGTATCCATTCCCATCAAGGCCTTTTGGGAGTACGCACTCTATGATGACAGAGTCTGAGTCAAGTGGTCTGACCTACGCTAGCACAATTGTTGGCTGTCCATGGTTAAGATGATGTCAGAATGAGTAAAAGGTCACTGTTAGAGAATAGGCCAGGTCAGCTGCTAGGCTGAAATCTAAAAGAGTGCGTTTCAAGCTCGAAGACAACAGGCCTCCATTCATTACGATTAGCCAATGGGATTTTATGAAGACATCTGTGGAAGTAAAATAATTAACTGAACACTAATGGACATTTTAGATGCAAATAAATTAAGAACGCTGTGTTAGAGGGGGTTGGCTGGCTTGTGGATTAATCTTCTTTTGTGAGCTTTATTCACCCACTGCCATTTAGCGATGCTGTCGGCCAAGTAAAGTAAGCTGCTTTAATCACTCCTTTATTCTGATGCGATCCAGTCCAGTAAGGTCAAATTAATGTAATTACACTCTCTTTGTAATCCCAGCCAGGAACTGGTGCGCAAATGTGGTGGCCAATGCGTGGATTAACCCGCAGAATCCAAAGCAAATAATTTTTCTCTTAAAACTCTTAAATGAATGGGTAATAATCACTAGTCTTTGAGCAGAGCTAGGGATAAACATAACAAGTGCGGGCCTTGGAGCTGCTCATAACAAGACTATAGCCTTAGTGCTTTCAATCCACTAGGTCTGCCAGTAGGCCTCGTATAATAAGCGCAGTGTTTTGGTCGGCTGATTTGTCTGGTCTCTATTCTTTGGAAACTCTCTGCCCTCGAGTGTTTTTCCTCAGTCGTGCAGTGGAGCTTTGGTTTTCCTTTTCTGCCCCATTACCCAGGCCCTTACATAAGCCCTGTCTGTTCTACTTTCTGTAGCTGCCCCTTTTTTTTGCCCTGGTCTCTTCCTTTGGTTACAAATCGCTCTGTCTCACTTAAAAGATGAAAGAATATGTTGGGGAAACAAACATGACCTAGAGGAACATGTGACACGAGATTCTCCATTCATTACCTGCAGGCTCCAACGCTTTAAACCCTCAACCCAGTGGAGATCCACCTTCTGCCAGACGAACTGAGCAACCCCCTTTCACAAAACCAATACACACATCTCACACACTCTCCTGCCCGATATGTCGTCTTTCTAATGGACAAACACACAAATGGTCAAACAGCCCATGCTGTCAGTGCCAGGAGTCCTTGAGGCTGTGTTTAGAGAGAGATGGCCTGATAGGCTTCTGGCTCAGCCCTTCCCAGGATTACTGTTTGGATATTTGGAGCTTGTCAAAAAATGTTTTTCATAAATGAGCATGTTTTCTTTGGCAGATTGAGAAAACTTAACATACCAGATTTCTTTGCCAGTTATCTTTGCACTAGCACTAAACGGAAGGAACAACTGACATGAGTGCTACCTTGGGAAAAATGCTATGTAGCTTAATGCGGAGCTTTCCAGTCAAAAGGTCAGATAGGTGCAAGGCATTCATTTTTCAGCGCCTGGAACAAAGACATGAAAAATTCCACAGAAGAAAATGACACAAAAGTCCCCAATGGTAAGTATAATATTCCATCTATCGCATTTAATAATTGGATTAGAATAAACTACAATAAATACCTCGAAAATACTGGGATCTATGTTTATCTCTACCTGAAATTGGGATTATTTGGAATGTGAGAAACTGCAGAAAATACGACCTACTTCTAAAGATGAACTTTAAAGGTATGGAACCATATCCCTGCAGACTGCCTTCAAAAGCTGGGAAGCTGTAATAAAGGCTGGAGACACTAAATACTGAAAACAATTACATCAACATTCAGTCACTGAGGCTTCTCTGTAATTTTCATTTATGCTAAATTATATATGCTGCCTGCTTTTTTCTCCTGACGCAGAAAAAAAAGAATAACTTGTACTTAACCTTCCATTTTGGCTCGAAATGACATAAATGAAAGCGGTAGGCGGTAAATGAAAGTGGTCTTCGACTTCTGCACAGTACTGTAAGTGACTGGGCTCCTTCAAACTACGCAGCTCAGAATGTCGAGAAGTGTTCCATCTATCAGAAGTTGTTTGTGCATGGAACAGATCAGTTCTCTTTATGAGCGAGGCATATGAAGAAGCTGTTTAGAGGCAAAGCAGATCTTCCCGGAGAACGCAGAGGCATCTGTCCAACTAGGACAGAATGTACCGCACAGGCTGAATGGCTTACCCTCTCACATGCACACATGTGCACGCAGCTGTCACTTAACCCTGATGGCTAATCAATGCTGCATTTAGGGCCTGGCTGTTTACCCTGTGTTTTGGTGTGGTATGGTGAGGACAGGCTCTGGATTTCAGTCTTTGGGTCTTTATCTCCGAGTGTGAGTGGGCTACTGGAGTTTGGACTGTTGAGTGATTAGATCTCACTGTTGCAATAAACATGCAGCCTTTCCTTCCAAAAGTACATCCATGAAACATCAGATTACAAAAAGAACATGGCTCGTTTGACATGCCTAGAAATGTATTATTGTAGCATGCAAAAGTTTGGGAACCCCTTTTGAATGTCCCGTTACTGTGCAAAGTTAATTAAGTCGAAGAGCCAACTTCCAAAAGGCATAAAGTTAAAAATGACACTTTATATTAAACATTTTGAGCATGATTAGTGTATTATTTAGAATAATACAAACTTTTAGAGTAAAAAAACAAAGAAGGTCCATGCAAACATTTGAGCAAAAGATTCGAGTTCTCAGATGACTTTTATTAGGGTCTCAGATCTTAATTAGCTTGGTAGGACTATGGCTTGTTCATGATGTAAATTTCAAATCTTTATAAATACCCGGACTCCTCAAATCTTGTCCTTTGTCCATTTCCTCAGTTGACAAAATATGAACAATGGGTATCATGCTGAGATCTGGAAGGCCAGGAAAACTATGTAGGCCTCCTTGAACACTGCTTGTAGGACTGCTAGAAAGGCAAAACAAAACTCCCCTTTGACTGCAACAGACCTTTAGGAAGATTTAGCGGATTCTGGAGTAGTGGTGCACTATACTGTGTAGCAGCACCTGCACAAATATAATCTTAATGCAAGAGTCACCAGCAGAAAACCTTTATTATCTCATCACTGCAAAATACAGCATCTTAACAAGCCTGAAAATGTCATAAAAAGAACACCCCAAAGGTTCAGCATGATGGCGCATCAATGCTTTGGGCTTGTGCTGCGGCTAGTAGCACAGGGAACATTGCACTGATGGATAAAAGAATGTACCAAGAATGTGAATACCACCAGCTGAAAAAGCTAAAGATTAAATGAAGATGGACTTCCTTAAGAGGTGCAAGCTGAAGGTTTTGCTAATTGTGAGGGTGTTACTGACCATGCAGTGTTCAAAACTTTTGCTTTGGGTTATTCTCCTGTGTTTGTCATTCTATAACTGTAGATGGTGGAAATGAAAATTGAATCTTGAATTTAATTTTAAAGAAATGTGCCACTTGGGTCATCTTTTACTCTCTTAGCTCCTCAACAGAAGTTTGAACAAAGTTCGTTAACAGAAACTTTAAACCTACTCCAATACTAAGAACAAAATCCCAGCATTCCTAGGATTTTATTACACCAAAATAACAATTAAGGTGCTCAAAAGGTGTTGAAGGTTGACTTGTCATTCAGCGAGCCTCCGTTGAAATATCTACAACCACCTGTCAATTCCAGCCCTACAGCGGTTCGCTTACGTGACTGTAGCATGTAGGAGACACTTTCACACACACATGTTCCCTCGTAGCTCCCAGGGTTATGCAACAAGGTGGGAGGATTCTCTTCAGGAGCTTGCTGAATCCTCCTTAATAAACTCAGAGTGAGAAAGCAAGTTCACGGTGTATCTTTCCCACACTGTGAACTGTACAGGGCCGTTCAGTGGTTCAAGAGTGTGCTCTACTAGGAAGCTAACACACTAGTGAATGCATGCTGAAGTTTTGGTTGAATTTGCTTCAGTAAGTTAGCCAAATGTAAATAGATCTTTAGTCTTCCAGGGAGTGTGTGAATTTGCAACAGCAGTCAGCCTTAGCCCAGACTTATAGTCTGGGTTATGTGCGTACAGTCGCTTGCATATATGATGCTGACTTTGCACTAAAAATAGCTGGTGAACCTTGGCCACATGCATGGTAGCTACATCTGCCATAATCATGAGAACAAGAGAGGAAAGCCAACAGCAAGGCTAGGCACTTTCGTTTGTTTCTGAGGTGTTCTTCTAAAAAAGGTTTTACAAGCTACAAGCTAACCTAGAGGACAAAGACTACTCAACCTCTGTGTTAAAAGCATGGTAGCTAGCAGCTATTTTCTGTATCTTCTACATTCACTACTCTTGTACGTCACTGCATCCACCATCATCCACCATCAAGTGCTTATGCGTCTTGGTGTAAAAGTAGTGTGTTTTGTAGAACATGTAGTTCATATTGTGGAGCTGAGCTTTAGCATGCCAGTCTGTACCAGATCTATGAGATTCACCAGCATTAATTAGATGAACTGCAATCAGGAAACTAGGGTTGTACCAGTTAATGAGACGGGAGCGGGTTGAATCCATGAATTAATCTAAATGTAGATTTCAGTTTTCTGTGTGTTACTGTGATTATTAGCCCCTTTTCTGTATTTGTCATTAATAGTAAAAACACAGTGAGTTCATTATTTTAAAAAAGTGAGCTAGCTGTCATTATTAGCTGCTAATGCATGCACAGCAAATGTGAAATAATGAGGACATTGAACTTTTTCAGTTAATTATATTATAAACACATTTGAATGCAAATGATAGTGGTAGAGATAATTAGCAACCTAGTTCATGTAATGCTAATACAGGTAAAAGAAGAGAGCCATTGTCACCCTAATGGCCAGAGGACAGCAGAGGTGCTCTGTTGGCCTGCTGATGGCAAGGCTGGCGGTCCACTGGCTATGCAAAACTACATTTTTCATCACTTGTTTTGCATTTAAAGTACAAATTCTTCATCTTTGCCTAATTTCTAACTTTCTATCTTTTTTCTTTCATTCTTATATTATCCTTTGTGAACTAGTTTAGGAAATCACTTCTCATTTTTTGTCCTTGCAGTTGTTTGTTCATTTTGTCTTTATTTTTTTAAATAAATGTCTTTGTACATTTAAACTCTGCTCTAGGAGATTAAAACCTAGTTAGATCTTCTAATCTATGTGGACTGAGGGTGGACCTGCAGTGGCAAACAGTCAGCGAGGTGCCAACCTTATGAAGACAGTGCACTGATATAGGTGTGCTATTTGGGCACAAGTAACCTAAGCTACACAAGTCACATTTTGTGGGAAAAAAAATCACAGGTCAGTGATCACAGTTCCAGTCACAACACAAAGATTCTCTTTGGTAATTCACACCCTGGTTTTCCCCATCCTCAGCCTAGCCATCGTAGTGTAGACTCACATCAGGCTGAGTCATACCTGCTACAGGGCGTCCTAACTACGGGCTTTTGATTGCAATCTCCATGGCAACTTTCTCTCTCTGGTTGATCGGTCATGCCAAATGGTCTCTCGCACACTCAGATACTAGGCTCTGTTATATAAGGGTACTCTGAGCTGCACGCTGCAGGCTCTATCCTGCCTGTCGTGAATAGTTACAGTAGCTGCATTGCTGCACCAGCTCTACCAGAAAAGGCCAAGGCCTTCTTCTAAGCCCACATTATGTTTATATGCTAATCTTATCAGCCTGCATTACTACTGTAGCTGTTTCTCCACTGCAGATCTCAAGAGCACACGTCTTAATCAAATAAAACTGCATGTTGAACAGTTAAAAGGTGCTTTGAAACCTCAGGCACTGGTGTGAAGCATGCAGAAGGATAAATCCCAGCCACTTTTAGACACCACAGTGACAATAAAAGATATTTTATTGAGCCTGTAAATTCGCATAATATGTTAGGGGATCTGTAAATCTCTCTCACTTAAACCTTTTGGTTTGTTCTTCATTCATAAGAGCTTAGCCTTGAGTTGCTTTCAGAGTTGAGTACAGCTCTAAATGCTATTCTAGTTTTAACATAGAGTATGAGCTTTCATTTAGGTTGCTAATTTTACCAAACTCATAGTATAATCAGTATTTTATACTAAATATTAACATTAAAGATATGCTATATTAAATATATTTATGGCTGTTGATGACCATACATTTACATTTTATGATATTTATCTGATGCTCCTTAATCTGGCACATTTACACTATGAAATAATGATGTTGATTAATGTCTATCTTCCCTGTTAATCAAATAAAGTTAAGTCAAGTCAAGCAGCTGAGATCACCCAGGGGCTTCTCAGGGGGCTGGAAGAGGGCCTGGCCAGGCTTGAGGCTGGAAGCGAGGCCAGTGCAGCAGGTTGGAGGCTGGTTCTTCTCTAGGACGAAGAAAAGAGAGTCACATGTGGTCATTGAAAAAAGCCTTGCAAAATAGCAACATACAGTTTACATAACTCAGAGATGCAGCATGGTGTACGTTAAGCCCAGCTTCGTGTACATCTAGTTACAGCCTGAAATTAAAGCACTTACAGCACTAACTCATTCACACATTACAGGAGCAGGCGAGTGAATGATTAAGATATCTGTTAGAATCTATACAAATACATGAAAATCAGAAAATCAGTGCTGTCATGGCTGATTCTTTGTGAACTGTATTTACTGGCATTTACGGATTATATAGTTTCATATTAGCTATTTTGAATGATTGTAAGTTTCACATTTGGAAATACTACATTAGGACTGTTATCAAACACATACAAATGTAACACGCCATATGTTCCAAACAAACCATCCAACCAATAAAGCCCTGTGTTATATAAGGTTCCTGCCCTTGCTAGTCTTGCATACTTCTAATAACCATATTGTAGCCCTGGTTCTACCTCACAATGTTTATATGCTAATCTTATCAGTCTGCATTACTGCTGCCTTCCCAGCGTGCCTCACCAAATTAGAACACAGTGTTCAGTGTGTCTCATGTGCCAACAGTGCTGGCCCTCCAGCTACTGGTAAAGTGAGTGATGAGCGCATCACAACAGAAATAGATCTGCTTAACGATTCAGCATTGTCCCAGCATCGGGACATTTGCTATTGAGGACAGATATAATCATATAATCAAACGTGCTTTGCTAAGGGGTAGTCGCAAAGTCTGGCTGCACTGGTGGACGAGATGGAATCAGACAAGTCCATCAGGCCGCACGGTGCTACAAACGTGAAGCTGCTATATACAGGGTCAACACTTCGTTCAGAGTATTTGCTTAAACCCTGCTTCAGTGTATTTGTTTTGAGTCAACATGGGCCCAGAAGTGTGTGCATGTGCACTGCAAGAGCAAGTTTTTATTATTGAGCATTGGAGCTAGAACAGGTCTAGTAGTTGTACAGGAGCACATGTGTTTGTATACAAGTGCATGTGTGCACTCATGCTCATATATATTCCCATATACTTCTCAAACCTGTGGATTTGAAGTGTTGAGCTTGTTTTCTCTCAAAGATGAAAGCTTTAGGTGCTGTTTATCTGGTGGTGACAGTTTTGGTGGTCTACCAGGTCTTGATTGGCTGTTAGGAGTCCCATTGTCTTTGTTTTTTCAAAATTTAGTTTGTGAAATGATGCGTACAAATGATCCTATCTAATCTCATCAGAAATAACTTGAAGTGAATGGCTGTTTTAACTAGATAGTATACACTCATCATCAAAAAATCAGTTGCATCCAGAAGGACACAGTGCCTCCCTCACACACAGATTCGTTGGTCATCTCCACCAAAGGCAAAAGTGGGACTGAAGATGACCCGCTGCCATTCTGAGTCATTACATGACTGTCTGGCATGGCACGACTGCAGTCTTTGGCAATGTTGACGTGGTGTTAGGGGCAGTCGTCATAACAGCCTGTGTGCATTTAGTCCTGGGCTGTGCAGCCGTCTGGCACCAACAGGATGATTTATGGACAGCATCCCCGCTAGCTGAAAGCCTGCAGTTGTGGCTGTTGGGTCAGTCAGATACGGTAATAAGACCCATCCTTGCATCCATGCAAAGTCGACCCTGAAACTTGAATCATTTGCATGTCTCATGATGTCAAACCTACCCACCAAGTTTCATTCCTGTGGGTTGAGAAGAATCTGGGTACAACCATTTGTGCAACAATTCTTTTAATGATGAGTGAATACATGAAGGATAGCCTCAGGCTTTTGCTTAGCACTGTATACTGTTCTTACATCACACGTAGATGACATTATTATTACATAAAACCAGCCACCATGTGTGTGCGTGTGGCTCTGTGTGCATCTGCAAAAGAAGTCCTGTATAAAGTTTACCACGTCAGCCAGTCTGGTTCTAAGCAACAGCTGGGAATTTAACACCCCTGTTTTCAACCAGCCTTTTCTTCCCTGCAGTCTGTACAAACCAGCCAGTGGCTTTATTATTCTATAGAAACTTAACGAGTAGCTGTTTGTTGCGCACATCTTGAGGGCCCACATGCTTTAATCAAATAAAACTGCATGCATGACAGTTTAAAGCTACTTCACTGGTGTCAAACGTGCAGGAGGACAAATCCCAGCCACAGTTAGACACCACAGTGATAATAAAGACCAATTCATTTAAACTTTATATGGGCAAAATAACTTGGAGGTCTTGGTGGTATTGTTCACGCCTTCTGGTTTGTTTTTTAATTAATGTGAATTCTGTTTAAGCGTTAAAGCTGATGGTGAAAAGATCAGCTATTATACATTATTTAAATGTGAATATAATAAAGATGAGTGATTAAATAATGATAATTGATGTTAACAATTGATCATTGATAATAATGTTAACCTCTAATCCACATTTTAATACACATTTACTATATGTTTGCTGAAATATTTGCTCACAAATTGGCAGTGTAACCATTTCTAATAGTTATCAGTAAGGGGAATTTGCTAGGCATTAAACTCAGATGTCTGGTTCTTATTACCACCACTTCGAACAACTCAGACTTGGAGAGTTTCTGTAGAACTGGGCTTTTCAGATTCAACCTACTTAGAAGGACACTGTTTACATCTGAACCTGTTAATTATGCTGAACCTAGAATTCCTGTTTCCATATGAATAGGTAACCTCTATAAATTACAATCTAAATTTGACTGATTTGATATTATCACAAAATCACTCAGTTGCGGCCGCTCGATATGAATCAAACACACCTATATAATATTAGTATTATGATTATATTATTACAATCAATGGAATGTCTACTGCTTAAACTAAAATTTGATTTCACATTTGGGGTATTGTGCAATACTGGCTTTTTCTTTTCCTGTCATTCTATGGGTGGGAAATCTAGGATTTGTACAGATGTGATGTTCAGTAAAGATTCAGGAAATTTTCCCACAACAAGCAGCCCATCCCTAAAATGTGGTCAGTGTAGATTTGTACATGCAATTTTGTCTCCCTCTCATTTCTGCACATGATTCATGATTCCCATTCATTGACATTTATTTGCCTTTTTCCTGTTTTGCTAAAAATTGCCCTTCATAGAACAGTAGTTTTTCCAAAACACGAGATGCAATATGGGTGTAATTTTGCCAAGACCAGGTGTACTGCCAGTTACATCCCGGATTCTGCAGATGTTGACATTTTGCAGAAATTAAGGCACTAAATCAATTAGAACTTTCTTTCCCTCTCAGAGTCCAGAAGGAAACATGCAAATTGCATGCTGTCACGTTCAGTCTTTTCAAGAGTATTTCTTGAAATGTATGTTGACTTCAGCTTGTTTGTTTGTTTTATATGACTACTTTAGACATTACCTCTTGAAACAGAGCACCACTTTCAGCATCTGGAACATTCTGTCATCATAAAATGTCACGAAGCTGCTGTTTACACTATGTCAGGTTGTTCTGTGGTCGCATACTGCCTCATTAAATACCACAGAACCACCACATGAAGTTCAGAAGATGTACATTGCATTGCAACATCTGACAATGTAGCAAACATATCATTTCATGACAAGCTTCAATGTACTTGTGCTGGGCATCAGATGTGAAAAATATCTAATATGAACATTGGTTCAGTCAGACTTACTGCCTTATTGCTTTCATTTTGCATGTAATACTGTAAATATACAGTGCCTCCGGAAAAGGGTGTGCGTGTAGCCTTTGGGAGATTGGAACATCTTCCCATCTGCAGCTGATAAACAAAGAAACCTACAGTAAGCGTTTCATAAAACGTGTAAACAAACATAGTTGGGATGCAATTTTGTGCTCCAAGCTCTGGCAAATCCTCACAATAGGCCTGCACATTACCTAATGCATGTGTGGCTAATAATGTGAAGCGCAGCGATACAGTGAGCAGCCACCGCTAAACCACAGGAAAGCTGTCAAATCTGCGAGGAACACTCTGTACAATTCAGCAGTGCAGCACTTCCAAAATGGAGGTAATAATTATAATGCTAAATTATATGATGCTACAAAAACAGTGTTAAAGACAGGCGGTCATACCTGCTCAACTCTGGCCTCCACTCCCATGACTCTGCCCAGTGTTCTTAGCACCGCTGGATTAGCCTTTTAACATTTTTGATTACAGTCTGATGTGACCTTAATGACAGGCCGTAATTCTTCCTAAAGACCACCTCAGGCATTGGTTGAGGCAGGAACTCTCTGAGGCGGAGTTTCACACTGAACCTTTACACACCTTTACTATAAAGCTTGTTGTTGTAGCATTAGGTGACGTGTTTTGTTGTTTGTATGTTTTGAAACTTGCCCTTAATAAGCTGAGAAACCATGAGGCTCTGTATGCAGCAGGGGATTTGGGAATTGTGATTAGATTACTTGTTTCCCACTACTGGTTTAGTTAAGGCTGTGGAAATCTCAAGTCCTTGGGAATTCCATGAATCTTGCCCTGCTTTGACTGACACAGTTTCTTTTTTCCAATAGAGGTAGACATGCATGATCCTGAGAAGTGGACACAATGTTATTTTGCTTGGCAGGACTTTAGATGATGATACTGTGTATTCTCTTGCCAGCAGCCACATTACTAAATAGTGAGTAGGAGTTATTTCCAGCTCAAACAGGCAATTACTCTTCTAATGACATTAGAAAATTTATGTAGAAAAGACAAAGGTAAATAAATCAAACAAGTACAAGCTACTAAACTGGAACTGATTAAACGATACAGTGATAACGAGACTCCTAACAATCGTGCAGGGCCTAGTAGACCACCCCAACAGTCACCATCAGAAAAAGAGGACCTATAATGACTTTTCAGTTTTTTCCGTTCCTTAAGTGTGCTATAGTTGTTGTGTATGTAAATGAAACTCTCTCTCCCGTTATTCCTGTTACAGGGTGATATCATCTCAACACAATTCTTATTGTCTACCTACTGGGAAACTTGGCCCACCCTCACAAAACACAGAGAGACCTAAAACAGTAAAGACATAACTCTCTGAAACATCCTGCTCCAGTCTGGCTTGTAAAGATGGATCAAGTCTAACATGTTCTACCTGATTTTCAGGGTCAGACTCTGGCTCAAAATAATACGTCAGAACCGACACCATCGTGTCATAGCCACAGCACTGTCAGGTGGAACTAATAGCAGGTGGCTGATCAGAGCAGAGTGAATGAGCTGGCCAATCAGAGCACACTGGGGTCAACGTGAGACCCAAGAGCTCTAACAGAGTTGTTCAGACAGAGGGTGAATACAGATGTACAGAATGAGAAATACCGAAGCAAGAAAATTTTACATAAACAATAAAATCATGAAAACTGAAAATAAGCAGGTCCTCTTTGATCTTTAACATATAAGGAAAAATCAGGTTCCACTCTCGCTTCAGATTAACAGGTGTTTCTGTCTGTCTTTCCTCTGTGGGAACACAACTCTGAAAGGATGTGTAGCTGTCAGGAAGCCATTCATGGGGTAAAAGAGAGGTGAAAGTACAGAAATGAAAAAGACAAAAATGTAGATTAGTGTCCTTAGAGCTATGGAGTCCAGGCGTCACCATCATTAAATGTGAGTAAGAGTTTTATTTCTTAGTTTAATATGTTTTTGTTTATATATATATATATATATATATATATATGTTGCCATTTCTGTTGGCAAAATGAATAACTTGGCAAGTTGTATGGCAATGAAATGCATTGTGGTCTCTGACTTTTGCACAATGCTGTGTGCAAACACCAGCATGCTCTATGCATAATATGAGACACTATCATTTTCACATTATGCCAAAGATTTATGTCTTGTTTGTAAGCACATTACATCATGTCCTCAATGTTGTTAAATATGAGGGCATTCTGACCGCCAGGTGTGGTTCAGACTGTTATTGATGCATAAACGCAACTCACTTTGCCAAGGTAAGCTGTGCCCATAATGAATATGCCAGCATTACTGACATAGCCCTGTACCAAACAACGTTACATAAATGTCTCACAACTAATGATTGCCTTGATGGACGTGTTTGCACCTTGTTGCCATGTATGCTTTGTAAGGGTTATTCGGAGCCACTATTGTGTCACATTTCCACCAACACACAAATCAAAACAGTTTCATTATGTCCACAACGCTGGGGGTGTGAATTATTGAACCTCACATCTGGAGGGAAGAACACTCCCAGATTTCTCAACTACTATTACTGCTCATGCCTATTTCAGCAAATTTCACAAGTCGCCCAGGGTACATAACAGGATCTGTCGTAATGCAGCTGATTCGTGGGAACTGAATATCCATTGTAAATCATTAGGTTCCGATACAATATGCGGTTTCACCACAGTTTCACCACTATCTGTAAATTTAAACCATTTGTAGGGAGACGGCAGGGTGCCTGTTTTGAGTTTCCTGGTTTTAAAATAGATGTTTCTGAGAGGTAGATAAGGGAGATAACCTGATAAGGTGTTTGAGCCATATGATTTTGCTCTTAGCTTTCTTCATTGTCCTGAAGCTGTTGTTGTGCCCCCTCCCTCCAAGTCAACAGAACAGATTTCCCTTAAATGGTCTCAGGCCAGACAGCCCAGAGCTTGGTTCCTGTCAGGAAAGGGAACTCAGTAGTCTGGCTGATTATAAATAGCCATGGAATAAGCCCATAGACATTAGGTTCTTCCCAGAGGTGGCTGGAAAATGATGATTAAGGCAACCATGTTCCACCGTGTTCAGCTGGTATCATCATACAGCAACAGAGCTCCAACAAGCAAAAGTCCACATCCCTAAAAGCAGGGAAAATGCATTTACTGAAGGAAATTCAGACGGATTGTGTATCCTAAACATTTTTTTTCAGCATTGCTAGTGTGTTGTAGGTGGTTGCGATCAAATCCCAGGTTGTTGCTATGGTGTTGCGAGGTGGTTGCCATGGTATTATTCCAGGTGGTTGTTATGGTGTTGTTTGGTGGTGGATCTAGTATCCCATACTAATGCTAGGATGTTGCAAGGTGGTTGCTATGGTGTTGCTAGGTGGTTGCTTTGGCAACTGTTGTGGTTGCTAGGGTGTTGCAAGATGGCCGCTGTGCTATGCACAGCAATTGCGAGAGTGTTTCCAGGTCAATAAGGTATTCAGGTTTGTTCCTCCAATGGTGTTACTAGGCAGTTGCTATATAATTCCAGGTGGTTGTTAAGGTGTCGTTGGTTATCCCTTGTGGTATCCCTGATAGTTGATAGGATTTTTCAAGGGTTTTTTCTTGCATTTCTCTGCGACAACAAAATGATTGTAAGGATATTATTCCTGATTTTTCTGAACATTCTGAATTTAGAATAACATTGATATCATGCACACACATTAGATATAAACTATTACAGTACAGAATGTTTGCAGAATGTTGAGGTTTCTAAACCCCCTAAAAGGTTTTTTACACTTGCACATCGTCAATACAAAAATGGTTTGTTAAAGAACAGTGGCTCATCTTTAGCATCACACAAAAGAACTCTTTTTGGCACCTAGTGTATAAAACATGCGTCCCATTGAAATTACATCACTGGGTTAATGTCAATATCCATCTTACAAAAAAGGAACACAGACAAGGTCACCTCCTACTTTTGCTTCAATTACGTTCCACTATTTCAGACACAATTTATGCAGTGGTGATGATGACGCAGTATACAGACACAGGCAGCGGAGACATTTGTCTATTGTAACTGTGCTATATATATTCCACTAAAAGGCTTCTGATATTAGACGACGTAAAACAACAAACATTGTCCAACAGAAGCGAACATCCGGCCCGGTGTTTTGAAAACATTTGCTATTAACAGTGCCTGTCCTCGAGGTCATTTCCTGGTCTGTTTACGGCCATACGTTTCCTGAGGGGCATTGGAGACACTGGGAAAGTGACAACTGCAGCAGACCTAGATAACCTAGGGGAAATGTTTATGCCACAGTGGCAAAAGAACCACAAACACTGCATAAAAAAACAGCACTAAACCCTTACATAATCTCGCAACTTAGAGCAAACCCGATTCCAAGTGAAGCCCAGAACTTCTTCCTAGGAATGGGGTGGTCCTAGGGCATCTGTTCAGCGAAGAGCCCCGGCAGTCGTGCCTTTACTGTGGCATGTGAATGTTGTGATTGCGGAGCCGAGATGATTTTACCAACTGATCTTTTAAGCCAGCACACCACCCAAGACAAACCGAACCTCCTAGGGTTGTTATTAAATTTCCCATCATCATCTCCGCTGGCGTCAGAGACTTGTAAAAATAGGTTTCAGATGATTCCTGTGAAAGTCGTCTATGCTGCTATTATCACGAAATGTTATGAAACCTGCCAGCTTTTCAGTCTCATGGTGAGAGGTTGTACCTCCATTTATTCTGAGTGCACTTACGATCTCTCAGGCACAGACAATGAAAACTACAGACTGAAAGATTTCTCTCTCTGCCTGTAGCTCAAAATTCCATTTTGGCAATATTATAACACAGAAAGCAATCATACAAAATCATAAACAAGACTTTATATGCTATTCGACTAATATGATGTATAAGAAATTCCCTTTTTTTTCCTTTTAGGAAACTTCCAGATTTTTATGAGGCTCTGGTCTCCTTCACATTCCTTGAAATGAACCAGTGGTGATTTTGGGGTACAGGGTGTAGCATAGGGCCATTTACGTGAACTGTTTAGGAATTATAACCCTACAACTAAACGTAATTGGACACATTAACCTAATCTTAATTTAAATTGTTTATTTAGTATCTGCTAACCTCCGGGCACTGGATCTTCTCCCGGGCAATGTTCTGCCAAAGCTGTAAAATATTTATTTTCGGCTCCTGATGGTTTCAGGTCTCCTTTCAATTTACTCTACTAATCTCTGTAGTTACTCATCTAGTGTGCTTTGGTTTAATATCTTGGTGCATCTATCATTGTTTAAAGCATTTGGTTGGATGACTGGACGTGAGCAGATGTTTCTACACTCTACATTCTGAATTCATAAGTGCTCTTTTTTTGTCTCCATAGATTCTTCGACTGATCTCTTTGGAACGGGTTAATCTCCGTCTCGTCAGTCTAGATCAGGGATATCCAAGTCCAGCCCCGGAAGGCTGGTAACCAGCAATTTAGTGATTTCCCTGCTCAGTCAGATCTGATTCAGCTCATCTGTTAATTGCTAGGGTCTGTGTGTTTGAGTAGGGGAATTACCCAACTAAGCTAGAAACCAGCTCTCCAAGACTGGAGCTGAACACCCCAGTCTAGAATAAATCTCAGAAGTTTCTGAGGGTACAGTTTGACAGTTATTGCAGCACCAAACCATGTCATTAAGTCTGAGAGAACCCAGGTGTGCAGAGGTTGTAAAAGACTGATCATATGCGAAGGTTAGTGAACGAAATCAATAATCGTTTATTTCATTTGCTTGCTGATTTTAAACTGTTCATTTTAGGTTAACAAAAAATTACTCTGCCTGGTTTACAGTGGTGGTGATAGGGTATCCATGATCATTTTGTTTAGTAGCTTCCATTGGGGCTAACTTTTAGAGGCATTAGAGGCATTAGGCTCTTAACATGTCTCGTTTTTATTACCACCACCACTGTGAACAATTAGCACTTAATAATGTTCTCTAGAATGGACCATTTCACATTAGTCAATGACTCTCAACTATTGTTATATTCCTCCTTTAGATGACATTATTATTATTATTATTATTATTATTATTATTATTATCTAGGACAAAGCTAATTACTCCAGTGCACATCCACGCCATGTTTCTTCTTGTATGCCATACTTTATGATGAATTAAAGTTATTATTTCAGCTGAAATGACCAGATTGATGGATGATACTGATTATTATTAGTATTGACTTCTACGCTAAATGTAAATGCAGCCTCCATCTTCTCTTCCAAACCCCTTTTCTGTGCAAGGAAAGCTAGGACACTGGCATTTCTTTTACAGGTATTAGCTGTCACCACACAGGCCCTCATTTCCGAACTCTCTGCTTTCAAAACAAAGCGTCAGCCAGGAAGAAATATAGACAGGTCATTCTTTGTGTTATGCTGGCTGGGCCTTTGTTTTTTCCTGCTGTGCACCAGAATACAGTAAAGAGTGGTACTGCCCATTACCAGAAGATGTAATCCAATCCTGAGGGTGAGGCTGGAGGTGCCCACAATGCTAGAGAGGCTAGAATAGAGTCTCAGTTGTAGCATTCCTGCCACGTACGTCACTGTAATAAGAACATGTGTGATGACTGATCTATCGAAACGTTTGAAAAACAAAGATTTTCTTTTCTTCTCTGAGGTTAGATTTCCAGACAGAGGGCTATTTGATGATGAAGATGGTATAAACTTTAAATGGAACAACAACCTCTATTGCTATTGCCTTATTATACTGCTTTGTTTGATATGACTCCTCATAAAACATCACCCAGCTGATGCAAAACAAAACTAACTGCAACTGTTATACAAGCCTATGTTGACTGCTGCTGCTCCCAGTCTGGCTATTTTCCTCGTCCTTCGCGTGACACGTAACCTCCATGCCTGCTTCGACTATATGACCTGTGTGTAGTATGAACCTCACCTTGTCCCTTAAGGAGGAGTCAAAGAGGCCACAAGATGAAGGGTAAGTGCTTGGGTAGGAGCTGAGATACTTGATCACTCAGCCCTAGGGTGTCCAACTCTCCGGTCCTGGAGAGTCACACCACCGGTGAAATAAACACCCACCTCAGAGTAACGGTAATAAGTAATTAGCTGATAATTTGATCCAGGTGATTCTTTAAGAAGTTGCTCTTCTGTACAGACATCCTATGCTCTGAATATCCAGCATGCAGCACAAACAGTCACACTTTTTCTGTCTTTTATTGAGCATTTTATTGAGAAACATTCATAGTGCGGGCTAGAAAACATAGGTGACCTCTCTGGTAATGATGCCTCCAAGAGCTAATTAGCTAAAGGCGCTTCAATTAAGGAGATGAGATCGGAAGTACAGGTTTCACAGGTACTTTAGCACCTTAAATTAAGGTGGCATACAAAGGCTGCTTACGGACAAATCTGTTCCTCTCAGGGTTAGTGTAACCCAGTGTTTGTCTATAATTGAAACTTTGTCTATAATCGTGTCATTATTATTGTTATTATGTTATTATTAATAATCAGTGCAGAAATCCAGGCAAATCCAAAGAGTCCACCTTTTATCTTGGACAGTAAAAGCAGAAGCAGTGTAGTTTAGCTTTGGTTTATTATTAGTCATAAAATAAATGAAGGGTGGCCTCTGACTTTTGCACAGAACAAAATTTTATTTTATTATGACTCTAATCAGATAAAACATTATTGTCATCTGCACTGCATGCAATTCACTATGGAATTCTTTATGTAATGATGTTTAAGAACTAAAAGAACCATGACAACAACAAGCCATGAAAATGTGCAGCTCACAATTCCAGGGGGACTATATCTATATCCTACAGAACTATGCTGACTTGCATGGTGCATATACATTACATGCCCATTCTATCTATATGTCACTTCAAGCTCCGATTTCACATACAGAGCAGTCTTCCAGTCTCAGGAAAACACATATGCTTCATTCTGATGTGTTGTGTTATGTAATGGGAACCCTCTCCCCCTTCCCCCAGCCACTGCGACATATATGTCCCAGGCTGCATTCTAAAAGGCCTAGCTGAGTGGAATCGCAGCCTGTGGACGTCCCGTGGTGGAACCGTGACCCTCACGGATTTACCTTAAATCCTCCACCTCATGCTGCTGCCCTTTGTTCTGCCCCATTTGTTTAGAATAAGATGTTCTGGGCTGACCACATTCTTTGCGTGGCTGGTACTACAGTGGGAGAATGTGAAAGAGAGAGAGAAAGACAGCACCAAAACAAGGGATCTTTTGGGCACCACAGGTCACAGAGTGTGCAGAGTACATTCCAAAGCAATGATTTGTGCTCCTTCTTGCAAGGACCGCTTTGATATCAGACTGAAGCAAAACTAAGAACAAACCACTCAGTGAGTTCTGTGGTACATTCAGTGAATGTTAAAGGGCACAATCTTTTTCAAGCGCCTACACTCAGACTCAACAAAACAGATTACACCCTGGAGGCATTGTAGGTTCCTTATTCTAGCATTGATTTCCTTTGTTGTTACTTATCGGAAAGCTTTCGTCTGCTAGCTTTCATAATTTAGTGAGAAAACAAGAAAAACAAGAATCTCCATTTTTGTCAATGTTTACTTTTATGCGTCATGTGAAAACAGCAGATGCCGTTCACACTGTGTAAAATTTATGGACCGGAGGAACTGTTTTCGTTTTGGGAATTGAAACAGTTTTCCGATGTTTTCTTGAGTTTGATTTGCATTGAAATGGACTAAATCTGATGCAGTTGATCCCAGATCCACCAGCGTACTAATCAAAAGAGTTACCGATATGTATACTATACGAAGTATAAGCTACTTGTATTCCCCTCCCTCAGATGAACTGGACTGTTCTCTCAATGCTGTGAGTCCCAGACAAGCCCTCCAGCAAGTATGTTATTTAAGCTTTTCAAGAGTAGTTGCTGGTGCTTGTTATGAAAGTTCATTACACCATACAGTGTATGCCATAACAAGTGATGCACTTTATTTACATTAGCATGCCTACAGCTGGCTGTAGTATTACATAACCTACCTACCGACCTCCCCAAAACCAAGGCTTACAGTATTTTCCCACAACTATACTTTACTTTAAAGGCGTGGTGTGCAAAATGGCAAACAAGACTTTCCTCCACAGCCTCCACAAATACATGCCGAATCATAACGGGAGTTGTGTGACCTCATTATGTGATCTGACACACCCACACAGTCACAAGCAGACAGCATTTGAATGTCTGAAGCACTTGTCTGCTGTTAAATTGTGTTGATTTACATGTATATGAATTTAAAACAAAGCTTGAAAACATGCAAACTGGGCACATAACAAATGCCACCTACCCAGAAAGTATTGCTGAGGTTCCTCTGTGAGGACAGTGTAGATCGGCTACCTGTCTGTATCCTTCTCTGCACTACATTTCCCATAATCCTGTGCACCAATACTGAGAGTGTCACAAGAAAAGGCAGAAGGCACCAGATGTTCTGTGTACATATTTGTGATTCTTCCAAACTAATTTGTGACAATAAACCAGTAAATAGCCGTTTTTGGGTGGTGTCTCAGGGTGGGGGTAGGGAGGTTGTGGTGAAAAGAGTTCTGCGAGGTAATTGTCTATGTATATTAGAAATCTTTTAAAGTATAAATAAAGCTTTTGGAAGAAGCCAAAATCACCACAGGTTCAGCCATTTTGAAAATGCCTAGGTAGCAAACAGCACAGCAGCAATCACTAGGTTAGCTCCCTGCACGTTTTACCTCTAGCCAATATAGATGCATGTACCAAATAGTGGGTTTAGTGGGACATGATTTGTTGGTGGAGCCCCATTAAATGACCCCCTGATTGCAGGTCTACATGTATTAATGTTTCCATAGCACTTTTCAAACAGTTATGAGCACTTTCATGGCAACACAAGCTAACACGGTTAGCATGGGCAGCACAGCCTTTCTTTCCCATAAACGAAGGCTGCACACACAATAGCTTTCCATTACATCCCAATAAATAGTGGATCTAATTACATTTAAAGGTTTAAAATACACAGTTTGAAGAAAAATGCAAATTTGACAAAATACACCAGGCTATTACTGGCTATTACAGTTTCTAAAAGGTCAAGATACTGGAGCGAGAACAGGCCCTCCCAGCAGGTCAGTGGACGTTAAAGGGGCAATACACAAATAAATGCACCCATTTTTTCCACAAGAGCTCACTACCGGAGCAACTACTCAAATACTGATTTCTTTTCCAGCACTGCTGAGATTGGTACAGGGTTTGGGGTGGAGGTGATCTCAAAATAAGCAAGTTTAGCAACATCCCTCAGGGTGTTACGAGTTAACTAATATCGCTTTCAAAATCTTCTTTCCATAAATGTAGCTTCGAGCACGTTTCCACACACTTGTAAGCCTGCTGTGAGAACGAGAACAACCTAAGTTTCCAAGCATGGTGAGTGAACCGAAAAGCTGATTGGGTGAAGTCTTCAGTGCTGGATGTTTTGGAGAATTAAATGGGCTTTGTTGTTCCAGACAATACTACTATTTACTTAGGGGAGAGAATGATCTGACTCAGCTCACCTGCATATATTCATTGTCCAAATTACTCCTGAGACCTCCAATCCAAAACACATCAGATGTGTGGAATGATATCATCTTTGCTTGTTATGTTGCTCAGCAACCGCAGCCTACTGTAAATGGCCTATACTTTGCTATCAGGGACAGTCGTTGTAGCAGCATGTAGTCCTGGTCGTGCAGCTGTCTGCCAATGGTGCTTGGGATTGACTCATGGAGGACATCACTGCTCGCTGAATGTGTGCAACCATGGCTTGGCCATTGGGCCAGTCAAGAACGTCACATGCTATCAAACCTACCCACCAAGTTTTATTTCTGATGTCTCATGGGAAAACAGCTAGCTATCCACCTAATCGGCCTACAGCAGTTCAGCCCCAGTCATTCATGAAGCATTTAGATAAATGTATATATATATCCACTAGTTATATTTGTCTGATTTGTCTTGATTTTGCAAAATCATTTTAGATTTAAACAGGTTAATTACATTTTACAATCTAAAATGATTTTGCAAAAGTGAATTATGACTTTTTAAATTAGACAAATATAATGAGTGGACATGAATTGTAAGATACTGGCCCATTATGGGTCTTATTGCTTTACTAATGCACAACAGAGAATGAACCTACCTGAAACTATGAAGAACCAAATGTTATGATAAAAAAAGATCATAGGAATGATTTATATTGCAGTAGATTCAGTAAAGGAGTGTCATGAGGAAACATAAGCTCAGAAATGAGCATGAAAATTGAACAATGAGGAGTCACTTATATAGGTCAAGTAAACTAATGACAATGGCCATGTGAATGAGTCCGTGAAGGTGTACGGAAGTCATGTGAAACCAGAAATGAGAGTCTCTGGCTAAAGTTAATACAAGGCCATATGTTTGTAGTTATGACTTACGTGCCACAGGTGAAAGCGGGCTGGGCTTTGTTTACTGCTAAATATAGATTAACTTGGCTTGCTGCGGGTTTGCCTAGCATGGTACCTGCAACCTCGCACGTTCGTTCTCTCACCCCGCTGAGAAGGAAATGTATTTGATGCCTTTCCAGAATTCCAGAGTCTCTGCAAGTCAGCCATGCATAATGTATGCTTTATACCAGTCTGATTTGGGGGAAGAGTGTTGATTTCTACACTCTAAAAAACCATTTGACCTTGACGGTGTTTCTCACATCTCATTTTGTGAGTTCAGACTAAGGCTTCAGTCTGTAGTGGTAGTGTGACAGAAGACTGATTGATTCCGGGTGGCGGAAATCTGCAAGGCCGGACCCTTTTCCTAACTGTGGCAGGACTGTCATAGGGCCGAGAAACAGGGAGGAAGGAGATGGCATGAAGGTGTGGACCGTGACTATTTTGTCACAGGAAACGGAAGGTAAGGATGTGAATATGTAGGCCACTGGATTGGAAGAAGGAGTTTCTGACGCGTGCCTCCACCCAAACTTTATTATTCCGTGTTTCTATTTATACTAACGGCTCTAGGAAAATACAAATGGCTCTAGGTTCTCTTCTTAGAGAACCCAAAGTGGTTCTTCTGCAGTATCAGTGCGAGTTTTTGCACGTTAGTTTCTAATATTTATTAAACTGCTCTGTTTATAACAGATTTATAAACAGACTCCCATGACAACAAAGACCGAGCCCTCTCTTTTTTTGCCATAACTTCACTGGAGATTCCCATATAGCTCAGCTGTGGTATGTAAGTTTCATTCATTTACTTGAATAGGAAGGTATAAATAGCAAGGTAAAAGGGTAAAGCTAATAGAAAGGTAATAATAATAATAATAATCATTATAATAATAATTACAATGATTATTATTATTATTATTATTACGTAATATAATTTTTCCTGTATTTTTTTACACCACCACCCTGTGGAGAAGGCCACCTGCCTAGTTGCCCCCATGTACAGTAAGTCTCATAACTCAACATTTGCTGCTTATTTAAATCCTTAACACCTTTATAAGTGTATCATAAACATGGTAGCCTGAGCCAAAAAACTGCATATGGTAATGTGCTTACCGCATCTATGACATTAGACCTTTTCCCCATGTAAACACCTTTCTCATTTCATCTTGCCACCACAGGAAGCACCTGGGAGCAGTAGAGAGGCTGTTTGTGCCAAGCGTGAACCATTTAACCATCTAACATAGTGCAAACATCACATAACGCTCATGATTTTCCATAAAGCGTTTGAGAAGGTTTAGGAAATTATGTCAGCCATGTGCTACAGTGGGGCTTTGCACAAACAGCCTTCTGTGAAGCTATATTTACACGAAGGGACAAACATGTACCATGGGTATGCACAAGGCCCAGCGCAACGTAACTATCCACTTGCATGCAAGTCTGACCACATTCATTCAGGCTCCGATATCCATAGCCACCCACCACACCGCACTGTGTCGAAACAGATGTTGGAGACTTGCATAACAGCATAGATCTCCCAGCTGTTTCTTTTTGTTTCCTCTTCTCCAGCTACACTTGAGCTGCAGCATCCAGCCAGGAAACCATCAGCCGCTCCAATCAGAACATGCATTCCGAACCAATCAAAGCCATTTCCGTTCTTCTAAATGTAATATGGCCAAGGGAAGAAAAACGTTTGTCTTATTCAAGGATATTTTTCATCTGAATTTATCATTTACCTCATCCGAATTGGTCATATAAGCAAGCCATCGTTCGTCCAAAATGGCCTTGTAGATGTTAACAGGGTTTTAATGGGCCTATGATATAAGCATGTTCCATTGTTGTCTTTTTTTTCTTGCACTCTCTAAACGTTCAGCACATTCATCAGTTTGATAACACTCATCACCTCACCAATGAAACAAGTCAATAGTGCTCATTGTACCCTCTGAACAGAGCGTATCCAAGAACTGGAAGGGACACCTTTGAAGTCTGGATCCATGTGAAATGTGACCTAATGGACATTCCCTAAGAGATAGCTGAACTGCATAACCTTTGGAGACTGCCCTGGATGGAAAGCCCTATAAGGAAAGCTGTTGAAAAGGGGTGCTCTTGTTGTTATGTGGAAACCTGCCACTAGGAAACCCTGGGCTCTAGTTTCACCCAGCATACCAGTCTTTGGAGATGTCCCCTGCCATGAATAAAGAGAGACTCTGGCTATGGGCCATCTCAGTCTTTCAGTAAGGCCTGTCACGATACCAGACTTCTGACATCAAAACCAATAACAGCTGTTCTGCCACAATGAATACACTTTAGTAAGAATCGTTTACAGTAGAGGTGATGGGAACCAGACGTCTCCGTGTTATATAGTCAAAAGTATGCAGACACTCCTTTTAATGATTGACTTCAGGTATTTCTGCCACACCCATTGCTAACAGGTGAATAAAATTAAGCACATAGTCTTACAACGTACTGAAGAGGTCAGTGACACCAAATGTGGCACTGTCATGCCATTTCAGCCCAGCTAGATTTGCCCCAGTCAACTATAACCGCTATTGGTGTGAAATGGAAGCATCAAGGAGCAACAACAGCTCAGCTACAAAGCTGTAGACCATGCCAACCCACAGAGAAGGGATGCTGAAAAAGTGTGCCTCAGGAGCTTTATGAAATTGATTTCCATGACCAAGCTGCTGCACACAAGCCTAAAATCAAAATGCCCCATGCCAAGCGTCATAGGGCAGTAGTGTAAAGCACCCCATGTGACTATGGGGTAGTGGAAATGCCTTCTCTGGAGAGATAAATCATCTTTCACAATCTGACAACTCTGGATTTGGCAGTTGCCAGGAGAACGCAACCTATCAGAACGCTTAGTGTAAACAGTAAAGTTTGGTGGAGGAGGGATCATGGTTCTGTTTTTTCCTTTGAGCTAGCCTTTATAGTCCAGTGATGTGTAACGCTGATGCTACAGCATAAATAATACATAATACATTTCAGGCAATTATATACTTCCAACTTCGTTGCAACAGTTTGGGGAAGGCCCTTTTCCTGTAACAGCATAACCCTGTCCCTGTGCCAAGATCCATAAAGGGTCTCCACTGACCCCGATCCCACAGAACACCTTTGGAATGACCTGCAATGTCAAAAGTAAGCCAGATCATCCAACCTTAGGCATACTACAAAAACTTGTAGAATGCCCTCCCAGAGAAGTGGAGCAACTACATATCAATTCCTATGGTTTTACAATGTCCAAGCAGCTCACAGGGGTTTGATGTAAAGGTGTCTACTACAATGCATCTCTGAGTATGCGTACAAATATGCAATAATTTAGATAATTATAATTTTTATGGAGTTTAAATCTAGCATGTACCTTTAAACTAATTCATATCCGAGAGGTGTGAACCATTTTCACTATCAACATTACATCCAGTATAAAATAAAAACTCAAGACATGTAGGTTAACTGGTCATTCTCAATAAAACGGCTATATTTCCATGATAAACAACACTACCCGGGTTCCTATCACAGCTATAAAGAAATACGAGTCTGCAAGTTTGTATACACGCCCTATTCGACGCCAAACCACACTTATAAACTAGGCATACTTTACCCCTTCAACTCTACACATCCAAGATATTTGAGAACATACACAAGTGGGACAGTTCAAGGACATTAGTACCTTGGATAAATATCCCATCTGCATTGGCATAACTATGTATGACAAGTATGTGCTGAAGTAGATCACCTCCTCCTCCTAAGTAAGCAGATCAAGGAACTTCCACATACCATGCTGTGTCATACAAAGCTAGAACAGTCATGGTGCCCTTGCAAGATTTCCCTTAAGACTCTGGTGATGAGTTATATAACTGAAGGGTGGAGGACTACTAAGAAAATGTTCTCATGAGATGTGGCTTAGCATTTCGTTCTTATTTATAAAAGAACACACCATGCCCCTAAGGTCTTATAAATCTATTTCAAATTCCATCTACTAATTGAATCTAGTGCACTGAAGAACGTTAAATCCAAGAGTAAGTGGACTGGAAGCAATAAGAATTTAGTGTAAACATAAGGTTTATTGCAGTGTGCATTCTGTATCCATACATCATTGAAAAAACACTTGTCCATGGACACAGTGAAGCAACAACACCCATGTTTTTAAAGTCTGTGGACCAAAACAAAAGGGGAAAAAAAAATTAAAATAAAAAAAGTTTTCGCCCTGTGTAGAAACACATGGTCCGGGTTGGCTTGTGAGTATGAGGCAAGTCTTTGGTAGTTAGAAAACAGTCAATTCAAGGAGCATGTGGTCCTCCTCTTCAGACAAAACACATACACACAAATCCTGCCAGCGGGTAAGTTGGCATGTGGCATCAAAAAAATTAGGTCTATCAGGAGTGCATTTGCAGCAAGAGCAAAAAAGCTCCTCTCCATCATTCCGAAGCACTTCAATTTACATCGTCTGCTATTTACAGAACCAAGCAAAATGTATACAAACACTTCTACCCCAACAAAACAATCAGCAGTTTATACATAGCACAAACAGGTTGATTTTTGTTCAGTTACAAAAAGTATTTCCCCTATAAGCAGCAAGCCCCAACTGCAGAGAATACAAGCAACTCTTTAAGAATCACATGGTTAAAAATCACCACTGAGGACCAGTGTCTTGCAAAAGTCCAGTTCAACAGTCTTCAAACTACATTGTGGTCTTGTTTATGAGGGACCACCAACGTGAGACTATGAGTTGGGTACAGTCAGTCAAGGACGGAGCCTTGTGTGACCCCTGGTAGCTTGTAGCAGTGAGAATTCCACGTGGGGCTCTTGTGAGACTGGAATCAAGTCTCTTAGGGAACATTTCCTCAGCTCCGCGTGGACGGGCCAAGGACATGCGGGCCATGGCGCGTCACGGCTTCAGGCTGCCGGGACAGCCCCGTCAGACGAGTGCCTTCTCCTCCTCGTTTAGAGGGAGCGAGAGAAAGGCTAGGCCGGGCGCCCCCACAGCATGGCTGGTGGTCCCGTTGTACGGACGTCTACGGCGCTCTCTCTTTCTGCTTAGTCCGAAGAGATTGTCGGATATTACAGAACACGCAAGGCCACTGGAACATCGTAATCTTTCGTTTTTGGTCAGGTTCTTTTCGTCTGTACAGCCAGCTTCGTGTGGAAGTTGCGCATTCAACAACGATGGCGACGACTCAGGAGGTCCATTTCTGGTGAGAGCTGTGGCTCTGCCCGCCCCATGGCAGAGCCACTTATACAGCGGAGCCCATGCAGCTGTACTGGCCACCCTGCTCGGAGGCCTCCAGATCCTGGGCCTCCATTGGCAGCAGGGCCTCCGAGGGAAGGCGCGACTGGAACTTCTCCAGCTGTTCTGGGCTGGCCAGGTTCTTCAGCAGGCTGTTCTCACGCTCTAGCTGGTTGTTCTTCTCAGCCAGTTCCTTTATCTGCTCCTTTAGGATCTCCACTTCCTCCCTGACTGCATACATTAGGTGGTTCTTCACAAGATCCTAAACAAGAACAACAAGAATGCTTAGCTTTCAGTTTTACAGTCACCTTAAATATAGCCTTCAGTCTAAAGCTAAACTGCCATGCTTGGGCTTGATCTTGAAATTTAAGTTTCAGGCTTCAACAAGAATCAACCAAAGGAAGCATGCCACCTATGAACGCAGCATGCAGTTCCACTTTCGTTACACTACCATAGACGGTTCCCGTATGCATGTGGGTTTTGGCTTTGAAAGTGGCATGCTACACTAAGAGTGAGAAACTACATCACATCTATCAAGCATCTACAGGTGTTACAATTCTTGGGCTGGTAACACATTACCAAATTAGGCGTGTCATATTCTAAGGACCAGACGAGTTTTTCAGTCAGCTCTAAAAGTTAAATTTTTTTTTTCCATTATTAGCATTAGGTAGTTTTCTGATAGTGTTCTCTTACCATTGCTTGTTCGATCTTGTTGTCTATGGCCACAACGCTTGCACCAGAGGCACTGCAAAAGGAAAAGAGGGGAAAATTTAGTTCTCTGAAACAATAACACACCACATTTGGGCAAACTAACATTGATGTTCGCAGTGCACAATGATGCACGGTAAACACGGGGAGGGTGGGGGATCAAAGGAGACAAATAGGCAGCAGGCTGCAAGTAAATACAAAGCTCCAAAAGACACTAAACAACCACTTATTAGCTGCTTCAAATTTACAATGAAGGTGTAAACAGGTCACAGTAAAGCCAACTGTAAGCCAATACGGGCTGGTCGACAGTACAGCTGAAGAAAGCAGTAGCAAGAAGTCTAGTAACACGTAACGGATGGCTGGCTCTCATCAGCCACAAACAATCAAACCCACATGGGCATCTCCCAAAACGAGAGTTAAGCTAATGGCAAAGATTTACTCAGAATGATTAAATCGATTGATTTTGCCTTAAACAACAACAACAACAACAACAACAACAACATGCTAGCTCACAATGCTAGGTTAAGTTCAGTCCGCCAACATTAACTCAACTCCAAAGCTAGTCAAGTCCCAACAAAAACACATCTAATAGTTACCTGTTGTCAAGTTTAACAGAAACAACATCTCCTCCCAAGAACGACGAGAAGAAGGAGATGGAGAAGTTGTGCAGCTGATAGACGGCGAGCTCCATTGGCGATTTGAACATCTCCGTGCTCATGTTCAGGACTAAAGCCGTTTGAAGAATGTTTTTCGCCACGTTTGCGACTTGTTAGTTCACTAAAGCGGTTAGACTCTCGGCTGCGTCGCCTCGCTTTGTTGCAAATGCTTATGAAGTAGCGGGCGCTACGGCTCTACTGTGGTTTCAGCGAAACTCTGTCGGCGAATGATACTATTTCTGCTGCAGCGCCGCTTTTATACGAGCTGCCCGGTGACGCCACATGACGCGGGGAATAAATTAGGCAAATGAGCCTGGCGGGGTGACCCCTCCCTGAACTCGCCGAAGGAACACCGCAGAGCAGCAAATGACCCGCAGGTCAGAAACGAGAACATAAAAACAGCAACAATAAAACATGCACTGCAGAGATAAGTCACACAGCGAGCACATAGCGCACTGGGAAAGGCTTTACTAACGAGGCTGGGACAATACTGAGAGGGATATAATAGGAAAGTTCTCCAGCCCTGAATTACAGATTCATTATATCCACAAAAAACAGCAGTTTCTGATGATCCATGCACCAGAAGTTTTATTCAGAAAGTGATGGTATACATACAATTCCTGTCTGGCAGCTGGGACTGTTTATTATTCACTATGACCCTTTATTCCTCCAAACGGGTTTTTCCATGTTTATTATTTTCTCACCCCTCTCTATAGGCTCATTCCCGGCCCCTAGTGGCTAAACTGTATAATTACAACCAGGCTCCTCCATGGCAGAAACAGGGGGAGTAGTCCAAACAGTGGTTATATCCAAAAAGCTCATAGGAACACTATGTTAGACCCTGCCTTATTATTAGACCATCCTTAAAGATGAACATACTCTGCATCTGTTTTAAATTCCTCCATTCCGTTACTGATATATTACTTCATGCATATTCCAATTAAGAAAAGGTCAAGTAAGCATAAACAGTCTCATTATCTAAAAAATCAACTATTTTTAGTACAGTAAAAGGCAACATGTGCTGTCTCCTTTTACTTTTTAATATGTTCCCACTAATAGCACATGGTTCAGGTTCCTTACTGGTTGTATAAATCATGTTAGGCCTTGTCAAGAAAGACTCCAGTGGGCTAAAAGGACATGTCCAGGCAGCAGACTCAGTCACTGCATGAGAGTGTTTTACACAGACTATCAGGACAAGCACATGCTCCTTATTTACCGCACTATTCTACAAGTAGATGCAGAACGTGGCTTGTTAAAGGACTTGTTCAGACTACCACATGCTAGCATGCATATTGTCGCTGGTGGAATAAAACTTAGCATCTCAGTTTGATTTATCATTATTATTTTTTACAGCATTTAAAAATGCCAGCTGCCCTTAACATTCTATTAAAATTCCATTGTTAAGGGACCAATAGAAAGAAGCTATCTTTTTTATTCAAAGTACAGTTACCATTTTAGAGATCCAATGTTTTGTCTTGACAGCAATGCTCAGTGTGTATTAATACACAAGTTTTTGTATTTTTTTTTTTCCAACAATAGACATCCCAGCCTGTAACAGGTTGCCTTGCCTAAAAAAAGCAATGAAATAAAAAGCAAACTAGGTCTGGTTATTCATTACACAGCTTGTTGAGGAAGTATCAGATTAAGGTATTTGGAAAAACGATTTGCTCCAGGTGAATGTTTCAACCGAGCTAAAACTCACACCAGTCCACTTTCAGAGAGTGTAGATCATAAAACCACATATATGATCTAAATAACATCAATCTATAGCTAAATGTATAGCTGAGTGCTTAAAGGGGGCTCCACTTATTCAAGGACAAGACTGTCCAGCTATTTCACACTGTTGACTCTTTTAGAGAACTAGGAGTTGTATATTGATTCATGTCTGATGGTCAGATTACGGAAATCGCAAAGTGGCCTCATTTACATATGAAAAAGTGGAAAGCAGAGTTTCATCAGATGCCAATCAGAACTTTCACTGGTACGTTAGCCTTTGTATAGGTCTTTCAGATTGACTAGTGGGGACCTTTCCCTCTGCAAAAACATTACATTTGATTAATGATCAAGCTGCTTAAAATGAAGTGCCATAAAATCAAATCAATAGCTTTCAATTAGTGAAAAGTAGAATTCCTCATAAATGAGTGAGCGTGCCTGTTGAATAGCTTTAGGCTTAATGAATTTGGCAGATTAGTTTACAGTTATATTGGCAAAAGAACTGCCCCAATGGACGAATGAACTATTCTGGGCCAGTTTTGGCTGTATAACTATAATTGCTATTTCAGTAATTTAAATCCCTCTATGGCCAGAAATACTTTTTTTTGCAGGCTATTATGTTCTCCAGAGTCTATTAGAAAAATCAATGTCACTCTGTACAACCACATATAACCAAATGAACACAACAGGTTCATGCAGGTTTATTTGTAGAGGATGCAATACTGTGGAAGAACCTAAGACCATCCTTCATTTGGTCAATTTGGTCTTCAGGTACGTCCTGAAAAATATTTCCTAAAAAAATCTATGTCTTACGCTTAATGGACACCTGAGACCATCAAATGAAGGGTGGCACTCTATGATACAAAAAACACCAATAACTCCCATCCACACAGAACAGCTTGCTCTTAAAAAATAAGGTGAGACACCATAAACCATACTTTCGGGTCTTAGGAATGTTTGAAGGACAGTTTGGAATGAGATCCGTCAACGAGAAGAACCATACACATGACATACAAGTTCTATACTGAAGACACCTCTTTATTGTCAAATCAAACATTGAGTCCAAGAACCTTCTAGAAACCAATATTTTTAACAGTGTAGAAAATAGAAAGGCCAAAGTTTAACAGGCAAGAAGCAAACACACATTAGTGTCAATAGTACCTGTCAAATTCTGTTTCATGCACACTCTACGCAGCTGCCAGGTTGGATTTCATAGCAGCCCTGCAGAGAGTTAAGTCTTTACATGTTCTCTCCTGGACAGTGGCCTCCTACTGTGCAGTGGTCAGGCTAATTGGCGAGGACTGATTGCTCTGAACTGTAGGTAACAACAACGGTGGCGCAGAAGTAGAGGAGAGGGGAGAAATCCCGTCTTAACCTGCAGGGTTGTGCCTCATGGTGAGATCCCTGCAGGTGGTGCAGTACAGTTAGCCCCGCGGTTCGCTGTTATGTAACCAGCATCAAGGGAATGGTGTTCTTTTTAGTAGCTTGCTGCGAACATGCAAAAGCACAGCATAATATCGCCAGCATAATATTGCTCCACAATTACAGGACTCCCTCTGCAGCAGGCTTATGCTGAAGCAGCATCTTGACAGCCTCTGGTTAGACATATGATGACAGCCGGGCTCCTGCATGTGTGTTAGGTTGGGATGGTATAAAGTATCTGAGTAAAGATGCTGTGCCTACATGGAAAATGACTCACGCCTACATGGAAAATGAATGGCCCTCATATTCGAAAACCACATTTTTAAGACGAGAAGTGTTTGACGCACTATGTGACGTATCTAAACATCGCTCGTATATCCCATATACGGGATCTACACTTCAAACTCTCATTCATGTAAGCTATCCTGGAGTACTTGTACTCTATATGAAGACTGATAGAGAACAGTCAATCAGAACAGAGGAAATCTGCATGTATTTCAGTTTTACAGGACAAGCAAAAAAGGACCAGCCTATTTAGTTCTAAGACATAAACAGGGGTTGCAAAATTTTTATGTTAAAGAACCTCTAGATTAGGTTTTTCCAGGACTATCCAAACAAGCCACAATGCTTATAGGACGTCTCCCACTGTCAGCTGTATGCATCCCAAAGCCATGGCTGATTGTGCAGAGAGAAGTAGCTGCCAGCTCTAACAAAGCCTCGCACATCATGTTGCTTTAACAGAACTGGGAGATTGTACTGTGTGCCCTGTCACCATGTGAGGGTGGAGACGTCTCCAGCTCCCTCCAATAAACAATTGCTTTGGGCTGCTTCAGCGATATGCTTTTAAAGTCCTTTTAAAGCTTATGCTAAACACAGATACGGTGTTAAGTAGAAAAGGCGCAGTGATGAAAGGCCACACTAGGTTACGCTGTAATGTTTTATGTAACAAGACCACTTCTGTTTCCTAGTAACAATGTCAGCTAGCAGATCCAGCATCTCGACACTGATAATGATGTTACAGCTGGCATATTTATTCTATTATCTATCCTTTTTATGTTGCAGTCATGTGAATATATAATTATATTCAAAACTTTAAAATTTCAACTTAGTTTACAAATTATAATCCATGTTCACCTTTTTCTCAATCCTTTAAACTGTAAATCTTGGTTACATGGAGCCCTAGTGTCATAGTGTGCAAAAATGAACATGACTATGATGATGATGATGATGATGATGATGATGATTATTATTATTATTACTATTACTATTACTATTACTATTACTATTATTATTATTATTATTATTATTATTATTATTATTATTATTATTAATAATAATAATAATGTATTTTTGTATTATTACATTGAGTTTTGTTAGCTGCAATATAAAACAATCATATCTTATATTACTAAAACATATCTTACACTGTAAAAAGTGATGCTAGGCTCAATAATACTCAATACTGGATGTTCAGAAGTTCTAAAGTTTCTTCAGTTATTTATGTATCTATTTAAAACAAAAGGCACTTTATATAATGATTCCATATGTCATTGGGCAATATTTCTTAAATCAATTCATGTCATTATATTTATGAAGTTAATGATTAGAAACGTTGAAATTTTCAGACACAGGGTCCTGTAACCACCACTGTAAACAATTCTCATTCGATACGTCTGAGGTAATCTGATGTCAAATACTTTGTTCTAGATAACTAGAACAGTTCTCTAGAGTTTTCACATCAGATTACTCCAGGTGACTTTGTTTACATATAAACAACTTAATTATGGAGAAATTAAAAAATGGTGTAATTCCTCCACACTGTAAAAATGAGTATGCTGAACACCTCATTTTTTACAGTGTGCTTTTTGTATTGTCCAGTGCAAATTGACTGTAACTACCCAGTTCCAAAGAACACTGCAGAACATGAGAACAGTCCATCTGTCATTGATTACAGTAATGGAGTTAGACAGGTAATGAGCCTGTTCATGACACCCATACTTGAACCTAAGAATTTTCACTCCTTGTAGAACAAGCCCTACAAGCCTAACCTTGGGATGCTGGCAGTGGTTAGACGTGCGCTTTTTTTTTTCCACTTCTACTGCACACCCACACAACTAATCCATCAGTTGTCAGCGTTAATGATACTTACACAACCTGGCCTGCTCAGCACTTACCGCCTGCTGTCTCTCCTCTTGAATAGGCTAGGTGAGTAGGGGGGCTGGAAGCTCATGGCTGGAGCTGAATGCAGATTGCAGGATGTAGCGGATAGGTTATCTCGGTGCCAGGCTCAGGCTGTAGCTGAGTATTGTGCAGGATGTTTGGAGTGGTCAGGACGTGGGTAAAAGTGTCCCATTCTCTCAGCTGAATGGGAGGAGAGTGGACAGACAGGGACCCTTTCTCTGCTCAGAAATGTTTTCCTTTTTTTCTTTCTTCTCTGCCTCTACACTTTCTCTTTGACTCTCAATACAATGAGATCAGAATGCCCACTCAGTGAGCAGTGATTCTAATATGGTGAGGAGTTGAAGCAGTAATGTTTTTGCTGAGGGTTTTTTGCAATAAACCTATGTTCATTTTCTCTGATGTACGTCTTATGTACAATTCTGATGGCAACATTTAATTAGACTGTCGTTGTTTTGTGCAATATTGTGATACATCAAGAGTATATGTGGTATATCAGGATATTCTCATCAGCTGGGCCTGTTAAGCATAAGCCTGGGTCTTTAAGATATCAAACATATCCATTTAGTTGGGTGTGTCTCAACTTCTGACTCGAACTGTATATGCAGACATATAGCTTTTGATATATAACCCCAAGACTGACAGTAGAACTAGTCATGTTTTGATTTATAATGGCTTGGAAAAAGTTACTCTAGGCCTCCTGGAAGTTCTAGATACGTTATTGGCTGCAAGTACGAGCAGTACACTGAGCTTTGTGTTTCCAAATGACACCCTGCGGTGGTTATCCTTTTTCCCTTTTCACCCATTTCACCCATACGGTATGGAAACTGTGTATTGAAATTACATATTAAATGAAGTTCAGGGTTACTAAACAGACGAGAGACCAAACCCACCCCGCCATGATTAAATCCTTTGTCTTACTTTCTTTCTCTTGAGCGTCTCTAGGCAGGAATTATCATCATACCCATCTTGAAGACTCCATAAATCTCATGTGTTTGTTCTGTTGCAAAGGATAATTGCATTTTTGTTCACAGGCTTCAGATGACATGTTTCAACAGCTACAGGTCTAATGTTCAGCCTCCAGACAGTATTGTTATGAGTGAATAGCCACAAAACAAGCCACAGGAAAAAGCCTCGATCGTATTCCGAAGAAAGCAATTACGCATTCATACAGCATCATAGTATTATGGTGGAATTATTGGGTCTAAAAAAAAGCTTGTCCTAGCAGGAGCTGCTTATTGAAGCTATAAGCTTCTTTTAATCCATTGAATATGTTTAATGGTCCGAATGAGCTAGGTTTACCTGGATGGGATCAAATTTAAGAACTTGGTTCAACCCCATTAGCAAGCCAATATCCTACATTTTCCTGTTTTTTATCTTGTTCTGAGGTAACACCTGGTGTTTGACCAAGACACATCCCTCTGCCTGTCGGTAGCTGTGTTGTGCTGTCTGTTTGCTGCTTGACCATGTTCTTATGAACCAGACACTCACTGTATCTGCCAGCAAAGCTAGAACTGAACCTTCTGTTCCTCACTAGTAACCTGCTCTACATGTGGAGATGCTGATTTAAGAAAAAACTGGAGTGGGCTCTTATTTATTTCCAGAGCTGTATATATATATACAGTCTCAGTTTTCATGATGAATGGACCAATAGAAACGCCCCAAGATCTCTTTATATATAAGCAGAAACACCCAAATTGAGCTATTAACCCTCAAAACATTTATGCAATCAGGTGTGTGCAGACTTGCAACTAGTAGCCCAGGAAAACATGTTGATCATCATCAGACTCTGCCCTTTGCAGTGGCCTGTAATTATTTCTCTTGAAGCCTGCCACCGTGACAGCTTTATATGAAGGAAGATAAACAGCGCAGTACAAACTGTTCCTTTCCTGCTCTGTGGTGTGCTATGTGTGTATTATAAACTGTCTTTACACTATCCTGAAAACATCTTCAAGTGGCCTTGGGCTCAGCAATACATGGCTCATGTCTGCATGCCCCATCAACAGGCACCAACATCAGAGCTGCATCCAGCTGTCATTTAACTTTCACGCCCACGCAAGTCAATTTTGTGCGGCGGTTATGTGACATAGCAAGCTATCGTGATAGGTAAGGCGTTTTGTGGCCCCGTTATCTGATGACACAGAGGGGACACTTATGTAAGGCTCTATTTGAATAGTTACCAAACAGCCTGTGAGTGTATGCATAAACAGGTTTATAAGGCCTTATGAAGCAGGTGTAGGCCTGCCCCCATCCTGCAGCACTGATATCTGCTGAGATCTCTCCTACCAACTGCAGCCTCCCATCAAAACCGAGGCCCATGCACATAAAACTAGGGGTTGCCCAGTTGCTGGCTATTAAAGAGACAAAATCAAAGAAATTGTAAATGAAAGCTTATAGCCATTCACAGGAATCACTCACACTGCATGCCTAGATTATGAAGGCCTTGCTTCAAATGTTGTTTAGATGTTTTAGCAATCATATATAGACTTGCTTATGCCAAAAATTAAAGTGGCCCAAATTTTCTTCAGCCATTTAAGCGGAGTTTAGCTACCTGATGCAAATGAGGTCAGTGTGATTAGGTTAGATTGGATGACTAGGGATGAGCCCACATTTTTGGACATTAAATAATCATGAAAGTTTAAAAATAGAGTAGCAAAATTTCTGATAAGCAAATCAGAATCTCTTTTTTTTTTAGTTTTAGTTTCAAGCTACTGGGAATGGTATGGGTCATTCCGAGGCCGATTTTCACACCTTATTGCAAACTATACACTGCTCCAGGAAACACACCCGTCTGTGTGTTGGATCTTTGGCAGTTAGCCCTGGTTATTGTAGCACTGAGGCTTGAAGCTTAAACAGTGTGCACAGGGGACCCAGCTAGGGATCTGTCCTGGATCAGTAAAAGCCTGAGTAACATACAGCAACTTTCAACAAATGGGAAATCCAATTTACAGCTAATATCTGATCTCGTCCTACTGTGGAAAAGCCAGAGTGGTCTGCAGAAGAAAGAAAAGAAACTCTAGCAACAGTCCTTATATGCCTGCTCGGAGGCAGACAGCCCGGTTCAGTTCAGTTCAGTTAGGTGTTGCAAAGTGCTTAAAATGCCTTGCATAGTTGGTTAACTGCAAAAATGTACTAGGTGTGAACATATCCATTATCGTGTCATGGCTGTCGTGCAGTGTTGGCCGTAGAAGTCTGTCTGCATATAAATCTGACCATAGCGTGCAAAGCTGCCCTTTAAGCATGTGGTGCAGCTTGAGCCGTAGCACTTTTAACTCAAGGAAACATCTTTGTGGGGCCTAGAAAGTGTGCCTATTGAGCAAGTTAATGCTGCTGTGACACATGAACAAAAGGTCACAGAGGTCAAAGTCATACATTTGGTGGTTTTGTAAGTTCAGCTGTGCTCAGCTCCCCTACACCACCTCTGAATGTGCATTTTTTTTGTTGTTTTTTTTTTTTTTCAGAGAAATGCTGAGCAATCAAAATCATCCACTTCTGGACCCGGTCTGGGACGCATCAGTTGTGCATAAGTTTGTGATTAAGACAGTATGTGCTGTCTTTTCAAAGTCTTTGGCTGACAGTGATTAGTTTCAAACATGGTTTCTTAAATTCCGTTGCCGGAATTTGCATGTGCCACCAATATGTATGTAGAGTCTTAGCTACTAATAATTAACTAATGTGTAAACAACAACAATTAATCATTAAACACAGGATCATGGGATCCATTGCCAAATATCACCATAATGTCCTATGGATGTGACTTCTCAATACAAAATGTTAATGAATGTAAAATCAAGATATGTTTGCATTCTAGATGTGTCTAAACATGTCAGTGCTAAAAGAAACCCTCTTATATGGCTTAACATTACTGAAAATATGCTGTTCTGAGCATTTTATGTAGTCACCCCTATAAATAAACTGTCAATTAAAAAAAAAATAAAAAAATTTCCGCAGCTTTTTGTATCACCAAACCACATGCTGTAGCACAACCACATATTGACTTCAATCAGCTTCTCCAATCTGATTAGCTTGTATCTATCTTATCACAATCTCTATAGTGTCCAAGAGTGAATCATGCTTCACTATCCAGCAACACTGCACTCTGATAAATCGTCCCTGTTGAAAGATGACTTTTGTAAGGTTCCTTTTTTACAATGACTTTCTTGAATGAGCAGATCTGATTGTTGACTGTATCTTGGAGGTGCAGGGTTATTATCGCTCTTTTAATATGCATTTTGATAAGCATTCTCTCTCACCACATAAGCTTATATAAGTTCTCAAAAGTAGCTATAATTATTCTATACCCAACATGATCTGTTGTGATGCAGAAAATGTACCATCAGCATATGTGCTATATAGTGCTATGATGATCAATAGTGCAGGGCTCCTCCACCTTTTCTGCTCCAATGCCTACCTGATAAAAACTACAAAGCATCAGAACTGGCCCACTAGAAAACAACACATAAACAAGAACCAAGAAATTTTAATAAGGAAAAATGATGGTATGTCCCAATTCAAATGAGTTTGTCTCAAACTAGAGATGTTTAATTAGTCTAGTTTTTATGTGTGCATTAATGTACATGGTTTTTATATGTCTAATTTAACACTTATGTGGTTAAATATGATGTTTCGAGCCCCCTACTGCCTCCACTGGAGTACTTGTCCAAGGACCACTAGAGGGTGCTTCATGGCCTACTGGTGACCCACAGCCCCCAAGTTGGGAAACCCTGCTTTAGTGATTTACAACATTAATGTTATAATGTTCTTATGCACAGATATTATAATGTGTTATGCAATCTGACATTATAAAGTTATATGATTTTGTTTTACAGAGTGTCATAAATGTCAGAATAACTAACTATAAGCAAGTGTGCAGTCTTTTATCAGGAATCATAAGGCATTATGTATGCTATATAACACATTATGAATGCATTTATCAAGCAGTATGTATATAGAATTCATTGGAAGTGTTATCTACTGTATCTCCCTGTCTTTGTAATAACTGTACAGTTAAAATGCTACGCATCTAAAAGAATTTCTCTCTTGCATTTATGGCATATACGCCATGAGGGACCAAGGTTTTCTAAGTTCACCTGACTGAAAGATATTGTTTTTGCCTGGGAGCAGGGTGGATTCTTTCTGGAACTTTGTTCAGCACATCTCTGAGCAGACTACTGTATAGTTTGTTGGTATTGGCCTCCACTGCTTGGACATGAAAATGGATTGCTCCAGATGTGACCGCAGCCATGCAGCAGCAACCATGCTGCTGCAAAAAGGCCCAATTAATAATTGCTTTCTGCAGAGGCCCAGAAACTTCCGAGCGGGTTACTCGCGCGTGAGCACTCACGGGCTGCACAAATCGATGCCTCTCATTACACAATGGCCTCCTATGGGCTCAGCTGCAGAGAGAGCTGCTTCTGAAGCAAGTGGGCCCCGCTGTCACGAAAGCCTTATATAACCATCCCCATCTGCAGCTTGGCCTGAGAAAGTCATGAGTGTCTAGCATCATTTTACTCCATAATGCATGTATGCCAGAGTGCGGCTACCATCCCCATGCACATCAGTTTGAGTGTGGATAAATTGAGTGTGCTCAGTTTTAAGGTTTGACCAAAGCAAATAGCACCTTTAGTAGAAACTTATTGTGGCTAAACAAGAAGCCTCTCTTCATCACTCCATATGTTTACATCAGGGCTGCCTGGCCCTACTCCAGGAGATCTAAATTTTATGTACAGCCTTACTTTTAAAACGCATAACAGAATAACAGTAATAACTCTGGACTCCTAAGGGTTGCAATGTGTGCAAGGTTATGACGGTTACATAATGCAATGCTTATGTTAGTTCTCCTTTTGCTGCCCTGGAGTGGATAACGTCACTGGCCAGCATGGTTGGACTGGAGGAGTGGGGCGCGCCACAGGGACTTTGTTTGGGTGGTCATGGAGCCCCTGCCTTTCCTGCCTTCAAAGCGGCAGTGCTGAGGGCTCGGCCGCTGTGTTTTGGCCTGAGCAGAGGAAGAACGTGCCAGGAGGAAGGTGGGTTGGCGCAATTTTGATGTCAGAGCGCTCGCTCTCACGCAGACCAGCTGGCATCAGCACTCAGGGCAGAGCGAGGCTTCATGGGACTCAGTGTCCGTGCCCAAATTTGCTCATTAGAGCACATCTCCCCTCCAGATAGACTCGGCCGCATATATTCACCTGGGTGCGTGCGCCGCATCTCATTTATTTTCTCAGGTACTGCTCAGTGTCTGCAGCCTGGAGGAGAGCTTGTTTATTTGCTGCAGGCAATGAGGCCTGAAAATGAATGCAAATGTATTGAAATTCAATATTTCTTTTCACCGTGTCTCTTGACAACCACATTTTAATGAGTTCATTACCTCATGTGCACAAAGTGTAATTAGCATAGCGGGACAGGAGTAGGAAAAATGGCAAGCTGCTAGACTACATGGTGTTTTCTGGAAATATGAACGACCGCAGCTGACGTTAATATATTACTGCTCAAGTTAAAGCGGTTCTCTATTTATTGTAAAGGAACTTTTGTGATCAAGCAAATGGCTTAGTCATGCTCCAGTTAGTCACATCAAAGCTTCCATTAATATCCCTGTACTTAGCAAATTGAATAATGTGCAATGACGTGGAAAAGATCAAACCATGCTGGGCTTATATTGCCATTGTCAGTGTCTTTTGCATCGCTTACCTCACAGACCACAACCTAAATAGCAGTGCTATACTTACTCCCTATATACACAGTGTCCTGCTAAAGTTTGGGGACACCTTGCTCTCTTCTTTTCAGAATATATACATTTTTTTGTTGTTGTTTGTTTGTTTGTTTTTGGAAATATGCAATTGTGGTGCGTGTTAGGTGACTCTGTTAAGACGGATCACATGTAATTTCTCCTTCTTGTGATTGGGAAGAAAACATGATTGACTTTAACAGCAGTATTTTGATATCATGCACTTTATTGATCATGTAACCGAAGTTTTGTCATTGCACAGGCTAACTATTCCCAGTTATGGAGTTGCACAGTGCTACTAGCACCACTTGGAGCAATGAGGGTTCAGGAACCTTGGGCCAAACCACAAACAGGTATACCCAGTCAGTCCTGAGATTTGACCCCTCCACCTTCCAGATGCTGGCTCACCACTCCTACCACTAGGCTACTCCACCCTGCTGTCACGACAGGCCTTATATAACTGTCCCCGTCTGCAGCGTGACCTAAGGAAGTCATGAGTCTGACCACTGCCTCCCCAGCACCAGTTTACTCTATAATGTAGGCCAGTGCATACCATCTAATATGTCTCAGTTTGAAAGTCATATTTGGCATCATTCTAACATTGAGCTTATTAAAAATTATATGTTTTGATGGAGCATGGATAATGGATTGTGGATTAAACATGTATTCATCAGTTTCATGGTAGTTACTGAATAATAATCCTTTATACTACGATAAGATAAAAGTTAGATTAATAACAGGCCTAACTGAATAATACATTTGAGGGTTAATAGGTTAACCTATTATAAACGAATTAGCCCAGGGTTATCTCAATGTCATGTAGTCCAAGAAAAGTGTTATCTGACACACTTTGATGAATATGAACCTGAGGGCTTCAAATGATATTTAGTACAGTTGTTTTATATGAACAAAAACAGGTATTTTTCTTCCTCCATTAAAAATAACAGTGATAAATATTGACTGGCAGTGTGCTAGAGACTTAAGAAGGGTTTTAAAGATGCGGCCTCTTGTGCATACAGACTTTACAGCATGCTCACACACAAATGGACATATAAAGTTTGTGTGCGCTTTCTAAATTGGTCTAGAGCATTTCAATGAGAACGGTGAGTGAAAGTGTTTGAGGCTATAAAAGCAGAGGCACGCGCTCAGGCTAGGTGTTTGCTGTCAGGCTGCAAGCTGCAGGCAGGGCAGATTTAGTGCACCTGGCCCAGGCTGCCTCCCCTTACTTCCCTCTCCCTTTCCATCAGGCTGCCCCACACATGCATTCCCAGCCCTGCTTCTGGCCATGAATGGAGCTTAGCTCGGGAGACATTCCAGAGAAAGCAGCCAACTCTGTGCAGTGCTCTGATCTGACTGAAATCCAGCCTTTCACTGCTGGCATGTGTGCTTTGATGTGTTGCACGTATATGCAGGTTTGGAGGCTTTGTATTTGCATGTCTTTGCATGTGCATGTCACTCACTAAATGAGTAATGCACAGAATTGACTTCATATCAAATGTGCAGGCCATTATATGTTCATGGAATATTTAATGTCCATGAAAAAAAGATGTCTCAAGGCAGTGCACCTATCATGCGCATTCTTAGCATGAGAGGATTTAACGGTCTGAAGATATGAACCGGAAAAAAATGATACAAGTTCAGGTAGCCGAGGCAGTGACGTAAAAGCGCAGATCGGAGTTAACCAGGCAGAGAGAAGCATGCAGGTGAAAAGAACAGAGCAGAGATGGAGGTAGCTGATGTGTAGGATTTGCACACGTAGGCAGAGCTCAGAGCCAGCTAGCTGTCATATTATCTCCACAACAATCTGGAAGTGCAGACGTACTGGAGGTGGTTCCCACAAAGACAGAGAGACGCTGGCACACAGCCAGCACTCAAGAAACACGCTACATACACAGGGGTCAGAAGAGGTGAAGACCATACATCAGCCCAGATTGTTGACTACGGGTGCTGTATAGCCTAACTACGCTGCCAGTATAATGAAGAAGTGATCTCTGGCTTGTGCACTGAACTGCATATGAGAAAAATAATTATTTTAATATATATATATAGGGACTAATCTTTTTTTATGGTGGTGGTGCTGGTGTTGGTGTCTTTGGTGTTGGCGTCCTTGGTGTTGGTGGTGTAGGTGTTGCTTTTGTGGGTGGCGATATTGGTGGTGTTGGTGTCCTTTGAGCTGGTGGTGGTTTTGTTGGTGTTAGTGTTTTTGGTGTTGGTTCTGTGGGTGTTGGTGTTATTGTTGTTGGTGCTGGTGCTGTTGGTGTTGTTGGTATTTGTGTTGTTGGTGGTGGTATTGTTGTTTTTGGCGTTTGTTTTATAGGTGTTGTTGGTGTTAGTGTTTTTGGCGTTGGTTCTGCGGGTGGTGGTGTTATTGTTGATGGTATTAGTGTTGTTGGTGCTGGTGCTGTTGGTGTTGGTATTTGTGTTGTTGGTGGTGGTATTGTTGTTTTTGGTGTTTGTTTTATAGGTGTTGTTGGTGTTTGTGTTGTTGTGTTGGTTCTTTGGGTGATGGTATTATTGTTGGTGGTGGTGCTGGTGTTGTTGTTGGTGTTTGTGTTGTTGGTATTTGTGTTGTTGTTGGTGGTATTGTTGTTTTTAGTGTTTGTTTTGAAGGTGTTGTTGGTGTTTGTGTTGTTGTGTTGGTTCTTTGGGTGATGGTATTATTGTTGGTGGTGGAGCTGGTGTTGGTGTTTGTGTTGTTGTGGTGTACAGTAAGGCTGTAATGCTGTTTGTTACTGTTTGATTATTGTGTTCAATCTTCAGACTCTTAAACTTAATCACAATAAAACGAGATATTGACTCCACTTATAACTTCAGCACTAACAAAATGCAAACACTGCCTGACTGTGTGTTTACACACACTGCAATTCTTTGACCTCTCACGCTCTTTGCCAGTGACTGTTACATAACGATGCCTGAGTCATTTTAGCTTTTTTTTCTTTTTTTGTCGGCCCATATGGAAAGTCTGATCCCAGTTCAAACAGGATAGAAGCGGTCAGATCCATTATATGGTAAAATGGAAAAAGTCGACCAGCTCTGAGCGAAGAAAAACTGGCAGTTTCTGTCACCCAGTATGGCACACTATGTCCTCTAACCAGGCTCCAACCACAAAAATAAAAAATAGACCCAATTTACATTTATGCGTTTATGAACGTTTATGCCTACTATAGATGCCTATTATCCATATTTTGTGCGTCTCATTTGGATGTGTTCGGGCTCATTGAAAGGGCTTTTACAGAAGTGAAAACAATGTGAAAAAAAGCCAGCCACACCCAAAGACTTCTTTTATCTTGAAAAACAAGTGAGAGAAGACGTTTTATCACTGTTTCAGCCTAAAACAGACATGAGAACCTGGCTGTTTTATCTTCTTGTCAGATCATACTGCTAATCATATAGATTGTGTGGTTTAGTTATCTATTTGTCAAAGCCTACAACCACAAGGAACAAATACTGTTGGAGTGGCTGCAAAGCATGACAAGTGACAAAAACAGCCTCCCCTAAGATAGCACTGTGCACTGTGTTTACAAGCCCCATTAAAAGTTTGGGTCTGCTTTGCAAGAAGTACTCCTGCTCATTTCTAAGGAAAGCCTGGAAAAACAGCAGAAGCTGTTATAAAGCATAAGAAAAGTTTTTTGATGAATGTCTAGTTGAAGCTAAAAATTTACAAATAAGAAAAGTATGATTTATACTTTTGTAAAGATGGACATAAAACAAACACCTTCATTTGAGCACCAGGCCCAGTGTCCAAGAACCATTGAAGTCACTCTTCTAGTGCATGGTGCCAGCTTAACTTTTCCTGGTTTTCCTTTTGGCAAACCTGGTACCCGGTATCATCTATGTTGGGTTTCCAAGCGAGCTGAGATAATGGTCATCCTAAACATATATACCTCATTGCATCAACTTTGGGCACTTAGAATCATCTAGTTATTTGAATTCCGGTGTAGATTTTCCCAAAATCTCTTACTTATTCTGCACTTTTCTCTTGCTGCCATCAGCCTCTTCTGGATATGGCAGGTTTATTCGGCATTACTAGCTGCTTTTCCACCCTAAACAAATATACTAATGCTAGCTATCAGGTTAGCATACCTGTTTTGTTGTTGCTGTTTTTTTTCCATCAGCGTCTTCTAAACAAAATTTGTCTCTTTCATGCCATCGCAGTTTCAATAGCTGAACCTTTTTGGTGCTATATAGAACCATTTCCAAAAATGGTGAACCATTTTACCATACAGAGAACCATTAGGCATGAAATGGCTACATAAACCGAACCATTGCTTTTACCAAGGAACAGTTTTCCTTTGTGGTGCATGAATATTTAATAATGAATGACAATAGTTATGGTAAAGATGGTCCAAAATAACTTCTCCCCTCCAGCACCATCTCAAGTTCTGCTACAATATGCTAATGCTAACTACAAGCATACTCTGCTTTAAAAAGGTGTCACCAAACTTTTGACAATCATATAAAGAGTTTAATGCTAACTACCGGTGGTCCAAGTGCCCTTACTGTTTGTCATGATCTCCATACTGTGTCAACATATTAAGCTCCTGTAGCCTGCAGCACGCGAGTGTGCCGTCGGATGGCCCGCCCCGTAATTAAGGTGTCTCTGACATGTCTGCGACAGGCTTGCCTGCTGTCTGGTTCGGAGCTATTTCTGGTGTGGCTGAAGGTGTCAGGCTTTGTGCGCTGACATCAGGAATGCCCTCAAGCAGGCGGCAAGGTGAGGCGCTCTGCAGAACTTGCCGTGATCCGTCTGTTTGCTCGGCGGTAAAACGCTGTTTACACTGTCTCTCAGGCCTCTGCCCTTGCCCTTTGTGCTTTTGCATGCTCCATTGATACAGACTGTTGACTGTCCTCAACCCCTATGAGTACATCTGTCAGCCTTCATAGGACAGTACACAGAAGGTGTATGCTCAAAATGTTGGTACAGCAGCTTAGCAAAATGAAATTCCTTTCAGCACTTATCAATGCTGTGGTGATGTTTATTTTGGCACAACACGTTTAGTAAAAGTAGGGGAATGGGCTATATTTGTGAGGTGTTTTTTTTTCTTTGGGTGGATTGATATTTGTCATTTATGGCCCAAATGGAGAACAATCTCCAAAGTACTAGATAATTAAAGGCTATCTAGGTATAGCAAAACATATCCTAACTGGATGAATATTTTGAGTAATAAAGTGATTACAAACTAGATTTTGTTCTGAAGTGACTTGACATCATCTTTTCTCCATATTACGTATCATTTAGAGATTTCTCTGAATTATCTTCCTGTTCAAAGTGGGTAAATTTATATCTACCAACCTTATATTCCACATAATTCTCCAATAATTCAATTTCAAAATTCTATTTCATTTAATTTCAGTGTAAATTGGTGAGGTTGTCTGGGTACTTACCTCACATTTACACAGAATAACCTAATCTTTTTGGAAATTGTTCCACTAATATGTCCAGTGAATTCCTAGAACTTGTTGGGCTTTTCAGCGTAATTTAGCTAAACTACCGTGGTACCAAATTAATGAACTAGGATCTAGTGCAAATACACAGAACTTCAAAAAATCAACACCCTACCCAAAATGCAATATATTCCATTTTCATTTAGACTGTGTAGTACACCGTAACGGAAATCAAATCTCATGCAAGAAGAATTATGTGCAGTCGTTTTATTGTGCACGTATATTTGTTTTACTGCCATAAGTTTAGTTATGGTTTCTAATTTACATTGCCATTAACACCACTGGTTTTATTACACTGCATTATATAACAGTCTGTTAGGACATATATGAAAAATATACCAAGGCTCAGCCGGGCAGTGAGACTACTGTGAGACTTCGTGACCATTGCGCTTCGAACTGTACTGTATACAAACTCGGTAACCAGGAGTTTCCTGGCAACGTGGTGTATAAACAGAGTGCAGGACGAGCCTGTGCATGACCCTCACATGAGGACAGTGATCGGCCACAGAATGGCCCTATTATTAGACAGCTCCCCAGTGACTGGAGCATGGAAGCAGCGGTTGAGGCCCCTCCACTTTTAAGATGCTGCTGAGTGTTCTCTGCTGATGCATTTCCTGAGGAAGAGCGACACGACTGAACTGTATCCAAAACACACAGTATATGGATTCTCTGCAGTATGATGTTATGGAGCTGTGGATATGTCCTGATAGATCATGTTTCGCTCTACTTCTTTTCTATTGGCTTTTTATTTTTGGCTGAGTTTGCACAACTGAAAGTTTTTTACTTGGATCTAATTTTCTGAAGTTTACTAACCCTTAGAACCCTACAAATGTACTTTATGGACAGTTTGAATGGCTCTATCCTATGCCTCATAAGCCATGAGTTTAATCTACAAACATAACATAGGTGTATCATATCTGTAGGTTAACCCTTTTTGACTTATGCAGCATAGGATAGAGTCATGCAAACCTCCCCTAATTTAAAAACCTGTTTTAGGAGTTTTCAGTTGCCATTAATTGCAATCTATGTGCATGTGCAGTTTAAGAGGGTTTGCTACTATTTTATTCGGATAATAGATTGGTTCATGTTATTACTGTGTTATTATTGTATTATTATTGCATTATATTCACCACATTAATTGTCCATTGTTAGGCAGCATGTAGGGTTAATGTTTGTGTATGCAGTTTAATATTAAATTGGTGTCGAGTTTCGGTTTGGAGATGGAAACTGGGTGAAGTGATGACACACACAGTTTTTTATAGTGCCATTAAAACATTTCCAACTCCAGACAGTCGCGTGACGCGACCCCGACTAATGTTCGTGCGAAGGGTGTCCTGTGTCACCGTCTGAAACAGTTGACGGGTCTGTGTGGTGGTGGGGAGGGGGGTAGCTAAGCGAGAGAACACTGAAAGAGGGAAATTAAAAAAATGAGGAAGAGAAAGAGGCGGGAGCGAGGGCTCTCACAGCTGTTGTTCTGCTGTGCTTCCTCTGATAGTGGACTTGGCTGTACTCCCAGTTCTTTAGGTAAACTGTAGAAAACACAATCACCTTGGAAGAGCTTTTAGTAGGAAAAAGTGGTGCCAATGAACAAGACAAGGCGGCAGCAATAAGAAGATATCAGGTGTAACACGGGGCGGTGCTTTTATCTTTCTTTTTAATGGGTTTTCCACAGCTGTTTTACCATCAGTGCACCATTAGGGTCTTACACTCTCAACTTTATTTCTGGATGTGAATTGAAGCAGAGTGATTTTCTGAAGAACCAACTTTTCTGAAAATGCTTTGAAACTTAAAACTTGAAGCTTGTTTTTAATATGTACAGTATATTTAATGCTTAATAATAATAATAATAATTAATAATAGAGGCTGCTTCAGTAAACTGCCCTTGCATGGTTAGTTCTTAATTATGTTGGTGGATAATCCGACATATATGGCCTTCAGTCCAGCTCCTGAAGGCCTAACCAATGGGAGAGCTTACTTGGCTGTATCCACCTAGATACATTCAATTATTCCGATTATGTTCCATTGAGCATTTAACCCTCTGAGAATTTGACAAAACTAAATAATGAAATGAGCTTATTACTGCAAACATCTATAAGCTCAAACACAACACAGATTATTAAATTGAATAAAACTGAAACAGAAATGAGAGACATCTACCTATTTCCATGTAAATTTATTTATTTTTCCCAATAAATGAAATAGGCATCAATTCAATTAAACTCACCTAAAGTAAAGAATTCAATTTTAAATTCCACAGACATCATTTTAGAGATGAAGCACTTGCATTTTGTCCTTTACCCTTTTCACATGTACGCATGAGGTCCATCTTGATCCCCATATTAAAGCTGTCACCCGTCACATGAATGAACATGCTGACACATGGAAAACTGTTAGCCTCTTATCAGTGGATCAGCTTATGGAGCAGACTAATTCTTTAATCTGTTCATCATACGTTGCCATTCGCATCATACGAGTCGTGCTGGAGCAGGACAGCCAAACAGAGGATCTCTGGAATACTACTCCCAATCTACAACTGCCATCGCCCGTGGCTATCCCTGTAGCCATGGCGATGGGCGGAAGATAAGACCTTCTTGAATTTCACTTTACCCTCTGGTGACACCTCTAAAGACGTTCGTCCAGACCGAGAAGGAGCTAATAAGCGCAGGGGTATTTAATGACCTAGATATGCCATGCATTGCAAGACTTTGATCAATTGCCTGCATCCAAAACACTTGACACAAGCACCATCATGAAACCGATGCACCACTTGAGGGCTTGATTAAGATGAAAGCCAGAGATTGGAAGAGGTCTCCAGAGAGCATGCCAGTAAACATGAGCTCGAAGGCCTTTAACAAATCCACACAGTGTTATTTCTAAGCAAAGAATAAGTCGTCTATTGAGGACAAACAGTGTTTTGCAACACTTAAGTGTGAAATCCATTTAATCCACTGTCACATCAAGCACTAGCTAAACAGAATGGCCATTGTTACAGCTGTGTTCTTAACACTGGTTCTTATCACTGTCACCTGTTTGTTATGCAACATGTCCATCTGGCCCACCATTCAAATCAATAGCCGGTGGAAATACAATAAAACATTCAACTCCCTTTGTATTATATTAGACTCCACTTACTCAACGAGACTTTTCTCTTAAATGTGACCTTCCTTTCAGCTTTAGAAGTGATTTTGGGGTTGAATGGGGAACAAAGGATAGGTAAGCTGATACCATCAGACAGATCCAATAACGAGTTTTTTATTTTATTTCATTCAGTACAGAAAATAATCAGAGCCAACAACATACTTGACCTTGACAACCTGCTGTTGTACTGCATGTACAGGCTTTCCCAAGTCACTCAAATGTGATATACACACTCATCACTCAAAGCATAGTTGCACAAACAGTTGTCTCAAAAGGAACTGTCAAGAATAAACGTGGTGGGTAGGTTTGGCATTGTGAGACATGCGAGTGATTCAAGTTTTATGCTCGGCCGGGCAGGTGATGTAAGCAAGGACAGGCCTTATCGCTGTACCTGACTGACCCAACAGCCACAATTGCGGACATTCAGTGAGCAGTGATGCCCTCCATGAGTCATCCTGTTACTGCCAGCAGCATTGGTAGATGGCTGCACTAAACAGGGCTACATGCATTCAGACTGTTACAAAAACTGCCCTTAACACCTTGTCAACGTCACCAAAGACTGCAGTGGTGTCATGCTAAGCTGTATGTTGGTGTGTGTCACACAACCAGAAGGCCTAGTGTCACGCCACATCCACCCCACCACAAAATCTGCAGGGATCTGCAAGAATGTGAGAATGTTCAAGCTGCATGGAACAGAGCTCGAGATGTCTGGCTCGTTGAACCCACACCATACTGAGAGACTTCTGTATGTGTATTCCAATAAATATTGCCCATATCAGTCTACATTCATCATCATTTATTGCCCCTGGTAACCTTTATCTTCCTTTCAATAGCACTGAAATCCGACACTTCCTGATGGGTGCAACTCTTCTTTTGATGATGAGTGTTGTATATGTGTATAGTGATGTACAGAAATGTAATTAAATGTATGAATATCTCTTTCTACTGTGCTGCATGGCATTGTGTAGAGCTGCTCAGAGGTGAATTGGCTCCATGACCATTAGTAAATGTTAAATGTTAGTCCTGGTGAAATATTAGCAGTATATGAATGTTCCACTAATCTAAACACAATTATGAACTTGGAATGTATGTCAGCATGTTTGTGCTCAAAATCAAAAAAGGAAAAAACCTCTCCTTGTTGCGATGGCTGACCGGCCGAGGTTATTAGGAGAATTAATATTTATTTCTCATGATACCTTTCTTTCTTAGAAGACATGTGGGGTTTTTTTGAATCATTTTATGAAACTTTGTGGGATTACAAAGAGCCTTGTATTCTTGGAGTGTTAAAACAGGAACTGCTCAGGCCATACTATGTATAAAGCACAGCCATACATTATGAACAGGAACAAAGACTTCCTCCATTACAAATTTCCATGACCTTATTTTACTCAAACCCTCAACCCACCACGGGCTAACAAGCGGGCAGCTTTATTCCCCTCTCAGTTTTTTTTTCCTAATATGGGCGTTAACTGCATGGACCTGTGTGCAGGCCTACCCTTCAGGTCAGTAGTGGTGGAAGTAGTGGAAGTTATTGTCACAGTTTTACTATACTAGTTAAAACAAACCAAGTTGGATCAATAATTAAATAGTAAAGAAATTAATTACATTTTATAGGACTGAAATCATGTACAGAGAGCCCTGAGTATATACTTCTAGTTTTTGCCTCGGTTTTAATGACCAAGACATGACAAAAATGTAGAAGATGGTTGTCCACCAACTTCAAATAGTAGCACAACTTCTTCTACTTTGCCAATGATATTCAAGATGGGTCTTGGAGGTAATAATGCTTAGTCTTTTTTTGATTGTGGCATCAGGTTTGATACAGCTTCAAATCACAAGCCTTTCAGTGTTGAAAAAACTCCACTCTGAATAAAGTGCACCACTGAATGAAAGAGGTAACACAACTTAAATGGTTATTAGCCTATGGCTTGAATAGCTTGTGTGCTACATAGTTAGCATAATAGCTAATCATGTTAAAGATTTGGTAAGTTTTAAAGAATTTGATCTGTGATGTGCTTAACTTCAGCTTGATTGGCTGACAGCTGCAGCTAAATTAGCTATTGTGTCAGTTAGCATACCTGCTGTTCATATCATGTGCTTGCCAAAAGTTGTTTTGCCTCTTTCCTTCAAACACTGTGTTTACTGCATGTCCATCAGGTTAAACATATTTCTGTAATGACAGACTTGTCATTTGATTATGCCATATTGAATCTGACATTGGAATCCAAGATGTGAAAGAACAACACTGCAATAATGACTCACATAGGACTGAAAATGTAAGTTTTTATAGTTGATGTTCCAGTTAAATATTTTTTTTCCACACTGGTATAGTCGAGCCACGAGTCAGTTAAAATGCCTTTTCTCTGTTCTCTGCATTTCTAAGGGGCTAAGAATGAGGAAAAATTCAAAAACAATGATGGTGTGTTTTTGAGATCTACAGAAATAACTGCTACTGCTAAGGGTTAAGGGGTTCACTGCACCCTACTATCACTTGTATGCTAAACTGGCGAGTGACATTTCCTGTTTCACCAACAGGTGAGATTTTATATGTACATGGTGGGATCTGAAAGATCCCAGACCTTAGCGAAGCATGCTGGTCTGAAAGAAACCGGTTCAGTGCTTTGGACATGGCAGAAAGCAGCATGTTTCACATTCCAGTCTCAGGTCTTTCAGGTTCCTTGGCAGAGCTTAAGATGGACTCTAAAGTAGTCTTCTGTGTACCAGACTCAGCCTCTCTGTTGACTCGTTTGCCTAACTATGAACATTTCCTGCCAGGTTAGCAAGCAGGCTACCCGTCACGAATTGTTTGTCCTATGACATCTCATGGTAAAAGAATGTTGCCACAAATGAGTTAAATGGAATCAGTAATTAGTACTCATCCCTTACAGCAAGCAGAGCCAGCACACGCAAAGGTGCTAGCGGCCCACACTAATGCTAGCCATGCACCTTTGACAATAAGCAGAAGGTCAGGCAGGATACATCTTGCCTGTAATTTTGGCACATTTAGGCTGCTTTTCACCTGGGCCAACGCCAAAGACAATCCCAGCATCTGAGAACTTGGCAGAGGGCGCACTTTCGACAGCAGGCGGCACCGAAACGACTCTAAACGGGGAGCCTGGAAGTGTTGTTTTGCATTCTGAATCTGGCTTTTACTGGGCAAATAACCCCATACTGACTTTTTAAGAGGTCTTGTGGTGACTAACGCTGAGAGGCGGAGAAAATTTGATGCAAATGACAAAAGAATAAATCAACATGTGATAATATGCGAAAGCTGAGAAGGCAGCTGGCAGAGACATGAAACAGGGTGTTTTCAGGACAGGCTGATGATTTCCTGTAAAGCCATAGGAAGGTTGCCTAACTATTGCGTTCAGTTTCTCATTGCCCTCATGCTCATTCTCCCCCAGCTGCAGTAAACACAATAGGAAAACTGGCTGTGAAAGGAAGGACAAATTGTTAAATGCCTCGAAACAGCATGCATTACTGAAGAAGGCAAATCATTTTTAGTCATTGCAACAGTGACTGGGAGTTTGTAATCATTGCTTATTCAACATTTCCTCTGAAATTAAAGGTATTAATTTGCAATTATTTGCTATTATTGCTTTTGTGAGGCTTTAGAAGCTGGAGTGAGGAATAGATTGCATTCTGGCACAGGCCGTGGTGCATCTGTATGTGTCTGATATAAGAAAATGTCTTCACACCTTTTAATAGCAGTATGCGGCATAATAAATGAAGTTCACACACTTTTCTAAAGGGTGGCAACGTTACTTACCAAATTATCTAAGGAAGGCCTGTGTCGCAGCAGCACTATGCAACAGTTACTCAACTGAAATTCGTTCTCTAAACTAAGCTGAAGGCATAGTCTTTCTGTCTCCATCTTGTCATGTGAGGCCTTAAGAAACCTTCCTCATTTTTTCTTCATGCATGGTGAAGGTGTTTTGCTGCAACAGGGGTTGATTTCTGTACGCCATCGAAATCATTGTGCAAGATAAGGTGGGTGGTGCTTATGTAGTTTCCCAACTCTCTGATTGAAATCAGAACATAAAGTTAAAGGCAGCAAGCCAGCATTATTGCTTAATGCTCTATTTGTACACATACATAAAGAAGATAAGGTTCATTCGCCCCAACCTTGGCATATAAAACAAAGTAGAGGGCCTTTATTAGCCGAGTGTAAAAGTAATCGGCAGTCTGGAAATGTAGACAAATAATCGTGATAGTGGACTAGTATGGAACCAGACACCTAGAGAATCACAGTGGTTCTGCAGCTTGATGGTCTCAACTATTGCGTGAGAGTGGCGTTTTAAGTAACTCCTGTAATTAACCATCTGAGGCCAAGAAACCAAAACAGAGTTTAGAGTTGTTTACCGAGAAGAGGAGTTGTTTTGGAGGGAAAGAATCCGTGGCATGGCATTCTCAATTTACAGCTGCCGCTGCACGCACAATGACCTGCACACCAGCGTAAGGTAACGTAAGCCAGTAGGAGCCTACTGTTTCTGTGGTATGCATTTGGAATACAAAGTGCTGGGCAAGTGCGTGTGTAGGGGCATGGTCCTCCAGATGCCAAAGGACAAGCCTGTGGAGGAGCATTATTTGGAGCTCTCCAGCGTAACAAAGGATGAGCTGTGATGGCCGAGTGATTCACTTTTTCCCGTGGGATACGCAGGCAGGGACGCAATGTTCTGAGCCATTCAGGCCAAGCCTTTGAGCAGCCAGGACTTGTCAGGGTTAATCCTATATGGGAGTGTAAACATGGCACCAGCAGGCCTTTGCTTTCGGTAAGACTCATCTGGGTACCACTGAAAGGTAACATTTAGCATACACCCCTAATTTCACCCCTCCCTCTGTGATTGAGTTCCACACCCACAGAGCTGTGGCTGTTCTTAAAATGGCGTCAGTTCTGACATATACGTTTGAACCACAGTTTGGCCCTATACAAGCTGGTAGACCCAATCCACCTTTGTAATCTAGTCTGGAGCGGGACATGGTAAAATTTTTAACTCTCTGTGCATTGCATGAGGCTGTGCCAAGTAACCCTGTAGGCGGACACTAAAGATCGTGTTTCGGGATGACATCACCATGTAATAGAAAATGTACATAACACATTAAAGGAAAAGGGACAATTTTTTTTTTTAAATATTAGGTCCCCTGTATTGAGAATCCTGAACGAAATTAAACATTCAGTTATTGTTTCCATTGGTAGGCAGCGCCATGTTACAGAATATTATCTAAATTGTTCAATAATATCATAAATGATAGGCCAGAGTGCATTTTAAAGTGAGCACTAAAGGTCCTAATTAGTACTGATTACAATCAATTATGATAATGTTCAGTTTTTAGCCAAAATAAAAGTCATTGGCTGTTTTTCTAGTCATTTACATTGCAGTCACATCTATTGACTGTATTTTGGAAATTCTAAATGACACTAAATGCAATAAATAAAAAAATGAGATTGACAGAGTAATAATAATCAGGTCTGTTTGATTTGTGCTCCCTGTGTGTTAATCCAACAGTAAGGAATTTGATCCAAACAAAAACACAGCAGTTGCCGTTTATATCATTCTAAAACAATGTCGATTTTATTATTGTGTTACTCGGGCAGTATAATGGTGCATTAGCCATGTTTATAATGCCAGTAAGGCTTTGTCAGTTCCACTGTCTAGGTCATGGTGAATAGACCCTGACTGCATGAGTCAGCCCAGTACTGCAGACTGCAGTAGTGTGATAGGGTGCTGATGGAGGATAACTGCTGCTGACAGGCCCTTACATTATCTTAATTGATGCCATTCCCTGAGTGTTAGCAGATAAGACTAATGTGAGGCAGCATCTCGCCACAGTCCAGCATTTGGCAACCTTGCCCACCATGTCTTTTGCAAAACACTTGTTCGGCAACCACTACAAATGCTGTGGTGGCTACAAACAATGTAGGCAAACATTGTAGAAAAAAGTGAATAGGTGGCACTACATAGGGAGGGTGTGTGCGTAGTTCCTCCATTTAAACCCCAGCTGTCTGTTTAATTGGCCTGATTCTGTCTGAGGCTTTATTATATGTTAAATGTGAGTGCAGAAACTCTCTTTGTCAGGCATATTTTTTTCTGAAGGTTGGACAGGGCAGGGTTTAGGCCTTTCTAGGACATTGTGCCAGGTCTGAAAGCAAAGGTGAACTATTTCAGTCCATGGCTGCTGCTGCCAGAGGCCATTAAGGTCATGATAAAGAATGTCTTGGATAAAACTAAACACCCTCTAGTCTGAGTACTTGCTTTTATAGACAATAAGCTCATGACTTACACAAATGCAGAATTTATCACTGTAGTATCACGGTACTACAATTACATAAAATGTGGCTACCTGGCTTTTCCCACTTCGGCTTCTTGCAACCTTAATTACTTGTGACAGAATAAGATTCTACGTGTTCAGTATCAAATGCCATTGCGTCTGGCTCTGCATTCCCTTGAGCATGATCAGGCTTTCACTGTCTGTCTGATAAACATCTTTGAAGCCACCCAAAAGGGAGCTTTTCTGTCCAGAAAGCTTTGACCTTAGTGCGTTTCACAAGCTGCTATTGCTATTTACAAGGGGTAGCATTGCTCTGACCTGTATGCTAATTCTCTAGCTTTGTTTTGTTCCTCACAACATTGCTTTTTCTTTCAGAGGACATTTTGTGCTTTGAAGAAAAACGTCATTCTGGTTGTTTTTCCATTGAGAGAAACCCTGAAGCAGCATTTCTTACATGTATTTGTTTTACATGGATGGAATGATTCAATAGCGCATTATGTGGTGAATTAGGCTGCTATTAGTCAGTACCTTCACTTTACCAAAGGTTGGGTCAACCAGTGCAGCCATGTTTATCTTGACTATATATTCGTTCAGGTGTTTTGAGTGTTCCTGTGAATGCCATTGCTGGGTGTGCCCTGCAGACAGTGGCTTTCAGAGCCTGGAGCCCTGCCGCTGTGAACAGAAGCACCTTATACCGGGCAACAAAAGCCTCAGCTGGCCCCCTGCCCCTGGCTCCCTGTCAGCCCTCTACTGACCCAGTCATAACAATGCTGCTATTCAGCTGCTCAATTAAAACGATATCATACACCTCTGTCCATGGTTGTTCGATTATGACAGCTCAACGGAAGCTACCTCACATCCAAACCCATTGACCTCTTGGCCTATTATGAACAAGACATGATCTTCCTGATGAGTTTTATCACAGTTACTATTAGGACAGTAAATTACATCCAATAAAATGACATCCATCCTTTTTAAATGACCTGCTCTTTTAGAATGTTACTGGTAGATTAGCCAAAAGTGTAGACCAACACCTTCTAACTACTATCACCTGCTTTTACTCATTTTGTCCACCATGATTATAGCACTTATATTGGGTTTGGGCTTTGCGGGGTCCAAGATAAAAGGCAATTAATTCTGGCATGGGGTCATAGCAATTTGTGATTAGCCAGTTTATAGGATGGACTAGGTCATATTAGGTTAGGGCCTAGCTTTTTTGTGGCCCTTTTCCACAAAACTGCCCTGTTATTGAATTTCTACATGTTATTCATGAGATCATATTAAATGATGAGTAACCTGTGTCATGCTTTTACATTTCAACAGGGGAAGGATCACCCTTCTGTTCATACTGAGTTTCTGACCCTCTTGACTTTTAAGAATCTTGCACAGGCCTCCTTACTTCTGTTGACACAGATGGGAGCAGCCTCCATGACTTGTGAAAAATTAATTTAGCTGATCTCCTTCCAAGACGTGGCCACCTCATTTAAATAGGCTAAAGTGTCTGAGGTAGGAGGGAGTTTATCCTCAAAGGATTCCAAGCCCTGGATCCTCAAAGCCCCTGATTTCCTCCACCCCATCCTGCAGAATCAGGCTTGCTTTTCTCAAAACAACTTTCAAAAGGAAGTTCCTCAGCCAAAGCCTCAACCGCCTTCCATGACCCCAAAAGCATTTACGTAACTAGTCTGGCCCATGTTCCTTTCAAGAAATACCCCGCTGGTTCACAAAGAATCCATGAAGATGTGCCTTATCCTTCAGTAATTTCTGCTTTTCAAATGAAGCACTGTAGCGCTACTGTTGGCATGAGAACATTTTAAATAACGGGAGCACTGTTGTTTTACGTTTGAGTTTTTTTCTTTTTGCTAGACAACACTGAAAGAGGAATAATATGGGGGTTGCACAATCCCTTGGCATAGTCATTCGTACTGGAAGTTATGAGAAGAAAACAGTCACCAGTCTCATGTGGCAGAATGTAGCCTTTACGCCCTCATCCACAGTGTTCCCGCTCCTCTTTCCACATGTGATGTCTGGGAAGCCCTTTATTACTGTAGGCCACTCCCTCCCGCACACAGGAGACAAAGTGTAGGTCCCCGAGTGTGCTACCATGCTGTTGTTGTTTTTGCTTTGTTTGTGTTGTAGACACGACTGAACGCGTGCTGTTTTTGTTCAGTCCGTGCTGTAGACACGACACCGTCTGAGCCGTTTATCTTTGCGTGCCAGTGGCCGCGTGTTTCTTTTCACAGCTGCCGCTGCTTAACGCTTGCTGCTGCCTTGCTAAACTGCAGTAATAGGCCTTCAGTATTCCGACCAAGAGTGACTCTGTGAAAATAACAGCCAAGTTCACACTTGAGATGGAGGCTGGGGAACGAAATGTTCTGCCCAGTGGTTGGATGGTTGGGCCTGGGCTGTGTTTGTCAGGCAAACAGTTCGGTCAGTATAGAGAGTGTGACGGCAGGCCTGAAGGGCAGCTTTTTCAACAGTTCAGCACCACACGTTTTTATCTCAAGCTGACCTCGGTTCACAAAGGTGGCAGCATTGCTATCTGCAGGCTCCTATCTGCTTGTCATGTGATAGACATGATAAATAGGGCTTATTAGGCTTTAGAACGTGCTGGTTAATGCCTTGTGTCAGCAATTGCCTTTTCCGAGAGATTATGCATGCTAACACGGAGTTCAATTTAATGCTCACCTTTGACCTGAGCCAGTTTAGACGGTTTTACGCTCGTGCAATGGCTTTAGCTTTAAATCCTACATTTGAGCACAGTAATCTGCATCTCAAGATTCAAGTGACATTTTATGTCAACATCTACACTCAGAGCTAATCCTTAAAGAGGCAACCCAAAAGTTATGATCCGTGCATGCACGGCATTCTACACTGCAATGCACCGGCAGCACAACAGCAGCACCGTGCATGTCCAATCTCCGCTAAGCCTAATTTCAACACATTAAATAAACCCATCTGACTTGTTTTTTAGCAAAAAGGTCACTGAGTTCTTTCATGCACAATCCAGCAGAAAGGAGGTGCTCCTGCCAAAAGCCCGGTTACTCCCGGTCCTAAAATCCATTAAAGACACACCTCTTTTATCTCAGTCCCATCAATAACATCGTGTTCACAAAATAGGTAAGCTTTCTGTCCTGGAAAAAATACAGGCCTACCAAGAGTGAATTTTTCTGCTCTGGAGTGAATGACGTAAAAAAAATTATGAAGCATTATGTAAGCAGGTTGAAGAGGAAAAAACATATCATTCCTCATAAAGCATAGAACAACCGTGTTTGAAATGTGCTGGAATGCTGAGCACAATTGCCTTTCCGGTCATACAGAGACGAAAAGCGCTGGGGTATTTATTAACAGCAGCCTTTTGATAGTTTTTCTAGGAAAGACTACTGAAGCATGGTGGGTTGGATAGGCACACAACGATCCTTTCCTTGTGAAGTGAGACTGTGAAATCTGCTTATGATCTTAAGCACCATTGTTTTGGTACAAACCTGCTGTTGCTGTGGCTTAACATAAATAATTCTGCTTATAAAACCAAAATCAATAAACCAATCTTGATCATGGCCCTTCAAGGCCACGTATTATCAGCAGGGCATGTAGATAAGATGGAATAAAGATTAACTGTATCAGTACGATACTATATAATACTATATAATATCGTCGCTGTCCAAAAAAAATCCTGTATCTCCATTGTAGTTGATTTTTAATTTTATACATAATTTGATCCCATGAGCTGACACTTGCATTGTGTAAAAATTTCATGATGAATGAACCAAAAGAAATATCATATAGATATGTCTGGTTCCATTGACTTACATTAGAATTAAATAAGGTTTTTGCCTTGTCCTTTAAAGCTGCCATTTTGGAGATATATGTTTGTCTTTGGACAGTGACGATATAGTTTATGCAAAATTGCATCTTCTATTGCAATAAAGCAATGAAAGCACCTGAGACTGCAATGAATTTACAGCCTCTTTAATTACTGATCTACTTATAACTGTAAAAGTACCAGCCATAAAGATTCCACTGAAGGAGGTATTAATGATGTTCTGATAACACTGATCAACTGTGCATGTTGAGCTGTGGTATATTAGTTGGGAGTTTATATTGCACATAATGGCCATTTACACCATCAGGTTACAGCAAAGGTTAACGCAGAATAAATCATAACCACTGTTAGCAGTGGTGATCTAGTAATTAGCATTCAATAGAACTTTCTACAAATGTCTTATGGTACTTTTTTTAGCTCCTGGTTTACTATTAATATTATTCTTTATACCTGTTTAGCCATATAGTAATTAACGTCAGTCATGCTGGATTGACGTATTTGAGTTTTCAGTTGAAGTGTTTATGCCTAAGCTGTTATCAGACCACGAATTTGCTGGAGCTTAGCGAACAAAGGTGTCCATGATGTCAAGTCTGAGAGTCAGCAGTACAAAAATGTGCTTTTTATGGTTTTATGACCTGTCAAACGTCACTCAAGTCAGAAAGCGCCATAAAATGTTTTGTTTTTTTTGCTCAGGTTGACATAAAAGCACAGATTGTCAGATATATAGATCTCAAAGGGTACTGTGTAATGAGAGCACCTTAGGCATCATTAACATCCTTCTACACCATTAAAATTTAGGTTCCTTAATGGTTCTTGGCTTGTATGGTACAATTCTACAAGAAATCTGTAACAAATGTAGAAGTGTAAGTTCTTCAAACTTTAAAAAAACAAGTTCCTCACTCCCAGTACTCCCAGACAAGACCACATTTTTGCTCAGTTTTGCCCAACTCACCACTCATAGCAAAATGAGATCATCTAGGGGTCCCTGAGAACCAGGGCTTCATCCACTGAAACCAAAAGTGGTTCTCTACGACAACTTTGGATATCTTTAAACATGTACTCCTCACCTGGCTCAAGCTGACTCATTTTCCTTACAAGGAACTATGCCCCCTAGCCTAAACACATCAAACTGTATCAGATTTAATAAGTTGTCTTCGTCTCAACAGGAGTTGACGCTCTGCTTTTGAGAGCTTGGATGTTTTCATTCATTACCTGAATTACAAACAGGTGCCAAATCCTTGCGGGCAACTGCATGTAATCTGTTGTTGACAATTTAATCTGTTACAACTCGTCAGCGGGCACTTGTCATCTGCCAATTGACTTTATGTATGCAGTCTGTCTGTTGTTAGAAATAGGTTTACGAGGTTCTCAGAGAACCTTGTTTAGGAACCAGAAGTGCACCTATTGAAGACTGTCAGCGTGCACATGCCAGATGTTGGAATTGATTTGCAGCTTGGTGTAGTGATTAAGAAGAAGCACATGGCATACAAATAGTTTTACAGTGAGGTGTGCCATCTAACACACTCTGTTATAAGAAAAGAGTGCCTTTAAAGAACTCCCTTGTTGTCTGAGCATTAATCTGTGTTCTTTGTGTTAACTCTGGAGTATAACACACATCCTGTCTGGAAATGAGAGGTAATTAAACTCCCTCCAGGAATTCTGCCCCCAAGGGCTGGGCGACATACTTTATATTGAGGTCCTGGGATGAACCTGATTGATTGGCTTTGACATTGTGGTTATTGTGCTGTGCACGGGAATGTACAAGAAAGGTGATGGTTGTTGAATGCAGTGCTACCTGTCATGCAGTGCTACCTGTCAGATGAGACAGCAGTTTGCATCTGATCCTCTCTGAATAGACTCATTTTACGTAGATCCCTCCCTCTGCATGGAATTTGCAAGGCATTTCACTTTGCTGCACTGAACCATTTTGTTCAGGTGGTGTGTATGAGTTAAGTCAATTCAATGCATTACTTTCTTGAGTGCTGCAGAGTTAAATACCCTACAGATTCCACATACTTTGGGAAATCCACAGTGGAATGTGCCTGTACAGAGAGTGCAGATGGAGACGCTAACACATTTTGGATCTAATGAATGTAATTATTTATTTTCTTCATTTTAACACCCAGAGTTCTCTTATGCCCTCAAACCAAACAGTATGGCAAGTCACTTGAAGCCTTCCATTCATGGGTTAAGGAATCAGTGCTTTGAACTACTTAGTACGTCTTATTTCTGTATTAGTTTGAGCTTACGGCCTGTTTGATAGAAGATTATAGATTTAGTTAAAACACAACTCCGGCACAGTAGAAACAAAACAGTCATTCTCACAGTAATGTCTAACCCCTTGAACCCATCTTGGCAGCTGCAGTGTATTCAAAGTTGTTGCATAACATTTCATGAATAATTAATAATAGTTACCAAACCATAACGTGAATAGCCTCATTTCTAAAGGCTTCATTTCTGGTACCAGTAGCTTTTGCAGTGTGGTCAGAGGTTTTCCCGGACTATTGTGTAAGAATTGCATACCTGTGGAAGAAGAGGAGGATGGACAGCATGGTCTGGTCAATGTTGCTGTTGCAGATGCCCTCGTTGAGCAAGTAGCAGGGGTCCCGGACCACCGACTCCAGTGAGTCCTGCCTCATGATGGTGTTGAGCTTGTCTGTGTTGAGGTTGTGGAAGAGCAACTGGTTACGGAGCTGCCTGAAGTGGTTGATGGAAGTGGGACTTCCCAGGCTGGCATGGCCGGGACGTCCTGGCTCGGGCTCGCAGCCATTGGCCAGGTCCAGGCAGCAGCTGCAGCAGTCCAGGCCGATGGGTGAGCGGCACTCCTCGTCCGACATCTGGACAGGTAGAGCTCCTTTTACAAAGTTGTACGCTCACACCCAGCAGGCAGGGCTGACAGCAGGCGCCTCTTCAGATGAGTTTCTCCAGGAAAGCGCGCTGGTGCAGCTCCTCGAGTGGCTGTTTTGCAGGTGTTCTTGTTGGGAGTCCCAGGTGGTGAGGTGAAAGCTATGTGTCTGTGTAGTTCTTCCCTGAGTGTGACAGCGGTGGGTGTGTGTGCTAGTAAGAGTGTCCGGGTGTGTGCGAGCCACGCTGCTTTTGTGTGCAGGGGGCAGGCGATTCAGCAGGAACGCGCTTGAAAGCAAAACCAGAAGCTGCTTAGCTTTTTTTTCTCCCTCCTCCTCCTCCTCCTCCTCTCCTCGCCCTGCACTTTTCCCTGCCCCTGCGTGCGAGCGCAGAGAGAGACGGAGGGTGGGGAAACCCCTGTGATTGGTAAGAGATTTCACCCGGCACACACACAGCCCCTCCTCTCTGCACTCACACACATACACACACGAACTCCTGAGCTCCACATCACAAATAGGGGAGGAACCTAGTCTGACAGACAGAGAGAAAAAAACAAGAAGCGAGGCAAAAGCATGCTTGTGTACATGTGCTATAGTGAGGATGGGCTAGCATAGAGAGAGAGAGAGAGAGAGAGCATTGCATATAAGTTAGCTTTCCCCATTTCTCAAGTTCACTTTGAGGAAGCTCAGTATTTACAAATGCCTTCTATTGCGCTTACCTAATCAGTCCTTCATTATATGAAATCAGCTGCTGCTGATGGAATGTAATAAACTCATATAACTGCTGCAGAGCAGTAAGACGGTGTTATAGGTGTCTTCTTCTAAACAAGGTTCTAGAATTCCTTGTTACTTTACACTGTGCTTGTGCTGATTTGTCTTATTCCATATTTATTACTATGTTATAGAGTGTTTTACTGCCAGCATTATTGGCTGCTAAAGGATTTAACCACACAGTGCTGTATAAAACGTGTGTGTTTGAGTACAGTATCTGTATGTTCTACATATAACAAGTAGAGAGACAGAAAAACAAAACCAAGACTGGCAGGATCGAACTGGGAGGAAAAAGATAGACAGAAATAAGCTAGATTGAGAGAAACTGAAAGAGAACAAATAGAGAGCAAAAATGAGATTCAGAGAGACGTAAAAAAACACAGAGACAAGAACTAAAAACAGGTAGAGGACAAGAGTGAGTCTGGAGAGAGAAAGAGAGAGAGAGACAGAGAGTGACTGAGATGGAGATAGAATGGAAGAGATAGGTGAAAAAGTAAAAAAAGGCAGAGTGAGAGGCAAACAGACAGGGTGAGGGATAGTTGGAGACAAACAAGACAGTAAAGAAGGAGAGAGAGACAAAGAAAGAAAAGAGAATGAAAGAGAGACAGATTGCAGACAAAGAGAGAGACAGAAAAGAGAGATTGGGACAGAGAGAGGCAAAGCTGGGTAAAGAGTGAGACTGATATGGAGATAGTGAGGCGGAGAAAAGAGAGACAGACAGAAAGGGACAGAAGAATCCACCCACACACACATAAACACAGGCACGCACATGCACAGAGTCAGACAGGCGAGGATGCTGCTTCCTTTCTGTTTACTGCAGTCCATTAAACACGAATGCATGTATGTGTCTCTCTCTGCTTTGTTTATAGCTGGTTATGAAACCCTCTTGGCTTTGGCTTTCCATTCCCACCTCAATTGTTGACATGTACGGTGACTTGTACGCAATCTTCCATGACAAGCGCTTCAGCCCAAGTGTACCGTTCTAGAACCATCGTATAATTACGGATCCAACGTTCTGCCTCTTTGTGCATGTGTGTGTTCGTGCTCCTGCTTGTGTGTGCATGCATGCTCTCCAGACAGACAACAATGTGACGTCTAGAGAAAGAATCCAGTAGAAATGCCCGTATAAAGTCCACCTGGACTGTTTTGCACTAAACCTGTGCACCTATGTAGGAGGTCCACAACCATTGCAATATTCTACTTCAGGATGTTCTGTGTGAAGGTATATGTAGAGCGGCCCCCCGTATCAGTGAGCTAGAGCACACTGATTGTGCAAACAGGGTCACTGTTGTTTTTCTTTTTTCTTTCAGAGAGAAAAGTGCTGTGGTTTCACCTTGATTGACAATGCACGCAAAAGTCAAGAGGCTGTCAGAATACCACATAACCACAATAACATCCTTAATACATACACACTTTAAGACTTTCAATAAAATGCACAAAAGTCCAATGAAGCCTCATGAAAACTGACCCTTCGCTCCAAGCTTCCTGTTTTGTGCTGACAGAAGCAGTTTCCATATGTACTCAGGGCTGTTTGATATGTGCATCGGGCAGAATACTGATGTGCTGTGTTATGACACTGACCACCAAGCTCATTCAATAACACTGTCTCCAAAGCTGTTGTGACATATGGCACTCGTCATATCAGTGGACTCTTTGGCCAGACAGCATTTGCTCACAGTGTTATGTAAAAGGTGTTATATAAAGTATTGGTCAAATATGTCAGATTTTGCACTCTGTTTTTCCTGCAGCACTCCAATAAAAAGACTGGTCAAAAGTTTGGGAACACCATAATATTGATTGTTATTAATCCCATAAATAGAGTTTATACACATATGCAGTTTAAGAATAACTCAGTTTGTATTATAGTCCATGTTGTTCCTGCCCTAGGGTCTATTAAACCTGGCATTTAGGCGGTTTATGCAGGTAGCCTTTTAGGGCAGGTCATAAGGCCGTTTCAATCTCTGCCTTTTTTTCTGTTTCAAAGCTGCTAAACTAAACAAGAATGACATACAGTACTACCCTGGGTTTGCTTCCTCGATACCCCTGAAAGCTAGAATATGGATAAAGGGTGAACACAGAATGAGAAATTTGCTATTGTAATTAGTTGTTGATGCTTCTGTGTGTTTTTCTTTTAGCTATATGTATGTTTTCCACTCTTTTGAAGGTGGGATATGAATAACATTACGTTTCTTTTGTAATAAATTAGTTGGACAAAAAATTGCAATGGCTGCCTCAAACATTTGAAAACAGGAGCGCACAAGGACACAGTTCAATTTCCCGGCGCACCATGGTACATTTTGCCATGACTACATTTAATTAAAACTGTATGAAGGCCACATAAAGCAGCAGTAGGTCACATGTGCCTTGAAATTTACATAGAAAAAGTCGGCCAGGTTTTTAGAGAAACAAATGCTAATGTTGCTTTGCTTGCATTTTGCATCTCATATCTTTCAGCTCTAGAAACAGCCAGTTTGTGAAGAGTAAACCTGCAACAAGCATGATAACTGACTGAGCATTATATTTCACCTGATTCATACGAATAGAGTATTTTAAAAATATAGAACCTTGTGTTTATCTGCTTTCCCAGCCACCAATATATAGCAGCACTCTGAGACATGACACAATGTGACCATGCATGGTGCCAGTAAAGCCAAACTATACGAAACTCTATCAGTACATCCATAATCTATCAGCATAAGATACTTCTGACAGGTTTCATCTCTTCTTAATGTTCTTTAATCGTCTACTTTCAGTGTACTCTCAGCATAAACTTGGGAAAGCTCAGAAGTTGGAGCTATGGCTAACTGCAAATAATGTAATATAATGTAATTAAACCCAATAATAATAATAATAATAAAAAAAAATAAATAAATAAATAAATAATAACACATATTTATCCACTAAGTTTTAAAAAGTACATTAATTCCAATATACTTGAGCAAATACTGGAGTTCACATTGTAAGAATCATCATTTACAATAGAGCTAAGCCAAAGTAATAATCTCTCTGGTGACCTCTAAGGTGGACATGTGGACTCGGAAGAGTTCTAGGTACATTGCATTGGAATAATCACTGACCCCTGTTGGTGAACCCTAGGAATAACACAGCTGCTGGGGAAAACACCACCTCCACATGATGCAATAGAGACCTGAGTATCATCATTTCGCCTGTAATCGTTTTATCTGACCAGCTAATAATAATATTATGGTGTACTCTCAGGAGCTTTGCTAAGCAAGTAATAATTAAAAAGGACAATACTGATACATATCCAGAGTAACATTCAAATGTGCTTTGGTGTCTACCTGGAAAACATTAGAGCAGCTAGGCCAGTGGTAAAAGACACCTTTGACCTGAGACAATAGTCAATGACAGATAGACAATGCAGAGAGGCGTGTTATATAAGTTTTGCTGTAGTTGGTTCATTTTGCTTATGTTTTAGTATGTAATGATATAATAGGCAACTACATCATAAATATCCTAAAATAGATTGTTGTTCTGCAGAGTTCTGTTTTAGAGATGTCACACCTTTCCCATTCATCATTCACAAGGCCCAAAGGTTATTTATCCATTAAAAGTCACCTCCCTCCCTCTGCGCTGTTTCAGCCAGCAATTAAAGAGACATAACTCTAAGTGTCTGACAGCAATCTGCTTGTTCCTTCAATGAGCACTTTGAAGATGGGAATGTTGTGTTCTCACCCATGCCATCGGGCCTTCTCTGGAACACGCATCTCTGCCAGTATCAGCATTACCTCAGCCACACTCAAAAGTTCAACTGGGCTTTGTTAGCATCCGTCAGTTTGGATTTACATTGGAAACACTTCGCAACACTGCAACACTTATCGTAAACAACAGATTTAGTTTAAGTAATGATATGATAGTTTTCCCTTAAATACATTAGCAATTCACTTGACATCCTGTTACTTTATTAATATTTCATCAGTAATAACATTTTATTCCTTGATATTTAATGTTTTCATGTTGTCTCGTGAATGTCATGTCCATGTATTGGTTCCACGCTGCCCTAAGTCTTTGTAAAGGGGGTCGAAATGACCTCAATGCATTGATTCATCCAAAATGGTTGTTAGTTTACTCAAATAAAATATTTTTTTATAATAATTTATTTTTCTACATTTTTTATTACCATTTGGAATCTTGTATCCATACTGCATTCATAAAGATCTATAAAGATTATTGGTGACTCCAGCATCATAAAGCCTATATACAAATATTGTCATAATTTTTATGATGCCTAATTTCTGACATACTCTCAGATCTTCCTAGGTATCTTTCAAATGAAAAATTATTTTATAAATTCAAACTAAGTGAACATGTGATGAATACTTTTCGGACTTTAGGTAAAGTGATGTTGGTCTATGAATAAGTCCAGGTTAAAATATGCATAAAACAACTGTAAATAAATAAGATGACCTTAAACAAGAATATTTAAACAGAGGAATGCCAAAATCACTAGTTTGTACTTTAAACAGGGTTTATTTCGTAGATACAATATACTTTTACATATTACATGCTGATATTAATTCATCTAAATAGACGGTTTCTCTACGTCTGCAGAGAGTGTGGAGATTATAAAGCCATTTTGATTATAATGTCACTTTCTGCCATGAAGCTTTATACTGTGGTTTTACAACGTTTTGTAACCTTAACTCCCATATCAGCTGCTGTTAGGCATATGCCTCATACCATCAGCTCATTGTAATCACTGATGCTTTGTTATGTGATAATGTTCAGAACTGAATACTATTACTGTCATTAATCTGAGCAGCGCGGTGGTGCAGTGGCACAGTAGTGGCCTCGACCAGTAGGGTCTGGGTATGATTCTCAGGCCATGCAGTCCTTTTGGTGTGGAGTCTATGGATGTCCTTTTGGCGTGGGTGTTCTCCTGGTGCTCCAGGTTCCCAAAGTACAAAGACGTGAAGGTAGGTGTGTTGTTTGTCCCAAGGTGTGAGTGTGTATGTCTGTGTATCTGCCCTAAGCTGAACTGGCAGCCTGTCCAGGTTGTTTCCTGCCTTTCACTCTGTGAGTGCTGGCAGATGAGAGGTAGTAAATCTCTTTTCACATGGCCTTTCTTCTATGCTCCAAAATACGTTGTAATTTTCTTTTGTCAGCTGTATTGACTTACAGTGTGTTCTTTGATGCATCATCAGCCAACCCAACCCTTTTCATCCTCCTTTTCTACCATTTGCACCTTCCTCCCTTCACCTTCATCCCCTCCCTTTTGCTTCCCCCTACCCTCAATATGTCAGACTATGAGTTGACTAGACGGGGCTGGAGACCTAAGCTGCGCCCGTGCATGATTCTCTGAAGACACGTGAATAAAACTTGCTAAATATTTCTTGATAGAGGAGAAAAGGTTTGACTTTTAACAGTATTGAACTGTGTCTTTTTTACTGTATGCAGATGTGGGAAGTGATGGAATAAACAGGATAAAAAATTAAAACATTTGTCTGTTCTCAAACCCTTAATTCATTTAATTGAGTTGTAGATAAAGAAAAAGAACATACCTTTTCTGTAAAGAAAAACATTCATTTCTTCCCGGGCGTTTGGTCCCCATTTTACAGTCTGTGTAGGTGTGTTAGGTCACGTACTTGAGGGTTAAAAGCAAATGCCAAAAATGTTTGAACTCAAAGGCATTTCTAACACCTGAAAGGTCTGACCGCTGATGAGGTCTGGCACCACAATAAGGTAATGAAATGTGTGGGGTGTGGTATTATTTGTAACATAGCACTGTCAGAAATACTATTAGACTGGGCTGGTCACAGACTGGTGACCTAAGCTGTGGCAATGCATGATTCTCTGCCCGCATGTAAACAGGGCTCGAGAAAAACGTTTCTGTAATATTGAATTGTATCGTAATTTGCTGCATACGTCGGAAGTGATGAAATAAAATTGACGGAATGACAGAAACATTCGAAAGCTGCCTATTCTTCTCTCTACATTCTTAATTGCTTTCATTAAGTTGTAGGTAAAGAAAAAGGGAGTTATAGAAAGCTGTAGATAAAGGAAATGAACATACCTCTTCTAAAAAGAAAACCATTCATTCCAACACAGGACATTTGACCCCATTATGCATCTGTGTAGGTGTGTTAGGTCACGCACTTGAGGGTTAAAAGCAAATGCCAAAAATGTTTTTACTTAAAGGTATTTTTAACACCTGAAAGGTCTGACTGCTGATGAGAGCTAGCACCACAATAATGGAATAAAATTAAATAAAAATTTTTTTAATATAGCACATCAGAAATATAAAAAATCCTCAACATAAACCTGGAGATTATTTTATATACCACGTTTCAGATATGAAATGTCCATAGACGGCATAGACATAGTCTTCATAGATAAACAGGCAGCAATGTAATGGATCGTGTTGAAGACACTGCTGGATTTGTTGTAGGATGGTACCTGTTTAATTAATAAGACATTTCAACAAATTGTACTCTGCCGCAGGTACCTTAGACATATGGTGATAAGAGTCTGAGTTTAAGACCTCACTCATACCTTCATATATCATCTACACCACATGCACATTCACACACTCACACCTCAGGCAAAAAACCATCTCCAGTCCCCCTGAGTTCATGTCTTTGGATTGTGGGAGAAATCTGGAGCACCTGCAGCAAACCCACGCCGAAAGAACATGCAAACATGCTCCACACAGAATAAACTTGGTTTTTCAGCCAGGGAATCTAACCCAGGTCCTTTCTGCGGTGAGGCAACAGTACCATGGTTATGCCTAGTTCAATACCTGTAAAAGCTCATTCAAAGAAATATATCATGCTGATTGCTGAATCCTAGCCTAATGAAAGGTTTAGATAACCTTCTGGTGGAAGATTTCATGTGGGACTTTGTAAAATAGTACCCAATAACTTTTCCATTACCAACATGCACTATACATTATCTATTCAGACCTTGTCTTCAATATGAGGTGTAGTATAAGGGAAGACTAATTGAGGGAGTGGAGAGAGCTTAGCTGGAGTTCTGGGCGGCTTCTGCCTGGAGCTAGAAGGCCGAACCCACCTTCATATAATTGTGGAAGGATTGATAGTACTGAGGAACAGGGAGGAGACAGGGTGGATTCTTGGAGACTGTAAAAACTTTGCCAGAGAGAATGGAGGGTAGGGATGGAAATTATTAGGACATTTGACAATCAGGGGTTCATGGATTGTCCTCCTCCCAAAATTCGGTTATTCCTTAACTTACACATAAAAGATTTACTGGCCATTTTGGAAAATACATCAAATTAAGACATTTTGCTGGGAAGTATATGATTCCTGGTTTCTATCATCTCCACTGAAAAGTTAGTTACTCTACTGACATAATTTACACCTCAGCAGCTGAATTATGCAGAAATTATGCAGAACCCGGTGGAATTGATCTTTGGCTGTAAGCAGTCTTATAGTTCCTTAGATGCAAAATGCTAGAACACCAAAACAGGACTGCAAAAATCTAGAGCTAAAGACCAAGTTCCACATTGGATGGAGAGTCAGCAAAATAACAGTTCCCAGAAGCTTTATCGATTGGGCCTCTGTGGATAAGTTAAGGCAAAGTGCCAAAGAAAATATTGATTTGAGCTACACTATACCTAGGGTCTACACAAGGTGACATAAAAGTCTATGCATGCCTTTCATAACATCTGACACAAACATACACAAGCATGCATAAAGGTTTATTCCAGCAAGTGTCATTGGTCATACAGGTTGTCATGGAGGCTGCTTTCATCTAGCATTATAACGTTTTAGGGGTTAAATTACCTAATTGATATGTGGGCTGTGTGGTATCTATTCCACTGCTGTCGTGTATCAAATGCCTTTAATCTCACATGCAGTTCCTAAAACTACATATAACTCAAACTTTACATTTAGCTGTTACACTGCTCTGAAGGGTTGCCAGATTCTGACATAATTTTTAACATAGTACTGAAACTAGCCTAAAACAGATTATATCTGCACTGTGACACGTGGTAGAAGTAGTTTAAAAGTAATTTAAAAGTAGTTTGAAAAACTGACAATGTATTTATATTAAATTACAAAAAGTTCAGAGAGCTCTCCCAGGCATGTTGAGTTCGGTTGGATGGATGGAAAGAAAATCTTGCTGCAATTTTGTGAAATCATACAATACCGTAGGGTTTGGCAACACAACTGAAACTGAATCTGGTTGAAAATAGGCCAGCATGATGCAGTACTAGCTAGCGAGCTTTGGCAAATTAATAGCCATTACCTATCATTATCATTAGCTTAGCCTATAAACTTAAACAAGCTAGCTAGTTAGTTAGGTGCTAACTACATTTAACACTGAACTGTACTCAGATTTCATGCACAGAGTATGACACTGGTTATGTAATATCTTTTCTTGCAGTGAAGACAAGTCATCCCTGAAATGTTAGGAAAGATGTGGCTTCATGATGCGGGTCTTCTAAGTGCCAGGGCTTTCACTGATAAAAAAAATATTGCTCAATTCCTCACTTTATGTAAGAGCCAAGGAAAATATAAATATAATATAAGGTTATATAACTGGGTATAACTGGGTAATTTCAGTGTTATACTAGTAACATAATAATTCATAAACATAAATAAAGAGCTTAATCAATCAAAGTCGCTTTAGGGCAGGTGAAAACAGAAATAACACAGTGTCAAAGTATCGCCATAGTGATTTATAAATATTATCTGAGAATAAAAGTCATACTGACTTTAAGGTAGTGAGTTACTAAAGGTAGTGTTGTAGTACTCATGTCCTGACTCAGTCTTAACATCATTTGGATTCGGTCTCGTCTCAGGTGAGCGATTTTTGCCTGGATGGCCATTATTTGTTTGTGCTCATTGGTTCTATAATTATTCCATCATTTGATTTCAAAAGTTACAATGCAAGTTTAAAAAAGACTATGACAGAATAAAGATATTTTTATTTAGATTGTATGTTATATTTTACACACGCACACGCACACGCACACACACACACACACATACATACACACATACATATACACACACACACACACACACACACACACACATACACACACACACTCACACTCACACACACACATGCACACACACACTCACACATACATACACTCACACTCACACACACACACACACTCATACTCACACTCACACACACACACACACACGCACACACACACACACTCACACATACATACACTCACACTCACACACACATACATACTCACACTCACGCACACATACAAACACATGCGCACACACACAAACATGCACACACACACGCACACACACACACACACACACACGCACACACACACACACGCACACGCACATGCACACGCACACACACACATACACTCACACACACACACGCACACACACACACACACGCACACGCACATGCACACGCACACACACACATACACTCACACACACACACGCACACACACACGCACACACATGCGCACACACACGCACACACACACAAACAAATACACAAACGCACACACACACACACACGCACACACATGCACACACACACACTATATTTATTTGTTTATTTATTTTATTTATTAATTGTTTAGAGATTCTATGACTCCAGAAAAAAGATAAAATGGAACCTTCAGGATGCACATTTTTACATTAGTTGAGACCCTTGGCTTCTAATTGGCACATTCATCTACATTAATGAAATAACCTTAAATCTGGCCAATCGGGCTAATACTTTTTATTTTGAAATGCTTGTAAGAATATTTTAAGACTAATCAACTACTCTTGGACATTGTTTCATGTGTTTTAAGCAACAATTATATAAAATGATCTCACTATATTGATATTTGTTTATTCTAGAAAACAATCTATAGCAACCGGACCCCCACAGCAAAACATTTTCATCTAGATATAATATAAATAGATATAAATGTTTATATCTAGTTTATATATCTTAGAATCGTAGACGGCTTTTTGTGACCATTGCAAGTTAATTTTAGGATTGTTTACTCATTTCCAGACATTTTTTACTTGCTTTCAGTATTTTTTCAAGTAAAATAGTCTCAGTATATTAGCAGATAATTTTACTTATTTTAAGAAATGAGTTGCCTTATTTCTGCTGGTCTGCCGTGGTGCAGTTGTCATCATGTAACAACATGAAAAAGTCCATAATAACCCGAGTTGGGGACTGCATTAAAATGATTAAACAATAGCTACAATAATAAATTACAGCTATTGTCAGTGCACATACAGTGTATTTCAGAATAGGTTTTAGAATAGGTTGTAATATCTAAATGTTTTTTCATAGGGCCCCAGGCAGCTTCCTACCTTTGCCTAGTGCAAAGATCAGCCCTGATTCATCGGTATCCTGACAAACTGACAAACATGATGCTCAATTTACTTTAGGGCCAGAGAAATATATACATAACTCTACCATACAGCGTCCCGGCATTGCTATAAGGAATCAGAAATCACATATATCCATAAATATGTCTGAAGGCATCTTTTTAGAGCTGCCCAATTTGGTTCACCTTTTCAACCAACCAGATTACAACATGAGTTCTGAAACATACTATGTCATTCCACCCCAGGAAGTGCCATGATGTAACCTAACGCCAACATACATCTACAGCACTTGATGTAGGTGTTATGTCAACTTGATACTGAAGATGACATGCACCCTTAATGATGACTGGAAACAGTAATAAGAAGACTTTATAAATGTTTATGTCATATGTCATGATGTAGGCTTATCTAGGTTGTGATGAAGCCTCATGAACCATCATTTGTACTAAAACAAGATAGTCTCCAAACTACTGACGGCCGGTGTAGTTAAAGATTCTGGACTGAAGTGGTCTGTTTGATGGTCATATGATGTGGGCTTGGCTGATTTGTGTACAAACAGTGTAATAGTACACTGTGAACTATGAGGGCATCCCTGCCATGGTCAGGACTTCTAGGTCACACGGAGGCAGAAATGCGTGCGAGTGAGTGATGTATGAAGGGCGAAAGTAGGTCATTTGGCTTGGATGTACTGCTGTCTCGTGTTTATCCGGTGTGAGTTAACCTCTGGGGTCAGCTGCCCAAGATTGAGAGAGGTGTCCTAAGGATCTAGGGGCAGAGCTGAACACACAGGAACTGCTTTGTTTCTCTCTCTCTCTCTCTCTCTCGCTTTCTCTCTCTCTCTCTGAGTCTACTCTGTGGTCCACTCTAGCCACTAATTATCCAATCAAATGCATTCTAGGCCATGGCTGTTTTCAAACGATTCTCACAGACATCTGTTGCTTCACTGATCAGGACAAACCTTAGCTGTTTTTGCAGAAGCATATTTACTGTAATTTAGGTGAGCGATTCCTTTAATATTTAGCAGTTAGAATTAATGTTCTACTACTGCGGTTCACCACAAAGCCTGTGTGTCTGTGTGTGTGTGTGTGTGTGTGTGTGCACTTTACTCAGGGTTCTCTGGGTTCATCTGGTTCAATCTCAGCTGCCTGCATACAATGCAGCCATATCAGATTGTACGTTGAGATGGATGTTCCGTCTCTATCTCTTGAGATGTATTTGCATACAGCAAGCGTCTGACCTGAACCCGACCTGCTTCTTTACTGTACATGCCAATTTCTTTTCCCCAGGTTATTCAACTTTCAATCAACACCTTACTCTATAGAGTATTTACATAATACTGGTACATCATTGTGCAAAAGTCAGAGACCACCATTCCTATATTCATGATGGACATTTTTATTATTCATTCATCAAACAATACTTTTGTGGAGACTGAATATCACACTATAGCACTGTAAACCTTAATGAGCTACGTTTACTCAAATCATTTTGAGATTTGTTACCCCAAAGTATAAGTATACATCACACAAACTGTACTGTTGCATGAACTTGAGTTTTTAAGTTTCAGCAATTACATTAACATTCTTTTTTTCATTTTCACAGCAGTAATATAATTATGATAATCACAAACCAAGATGTAAGAGAAAATTCCAGTCTTCTGAACTCACCTTCTAACAGCAGTGTTGGAATAGACAGTAATTGTTGTCTTGTTACAAACAAGCTAAAATCGCATTCATGGTTATGACACCCAAAACATGCACTTAAAAGTGCATCCAAAATCGCAGTTAACCCAGATGTAACATGTGAATGTGTTTATTTTAAACCACCATCTGAAATAGAAATATCAGCTAATAAACAGAAATAAACTAACTTGCTGGGAATTCTGGGTAACTTCAGCCTGCATTCTCTTGTCTTTTTGAGTGTGTTCTACTCAGTATAATAAAAGCATTTGAATTTTCAACTTGCAAACAACTGGCCCGGATCAAGAAAATACAGGGGTTGGACAATGAAACTGAAACACCTGTAATTTTAGTGTGGGAGGTCTCATGGCTAAATTGGACC
>JAMWET010002827.1:92500-277500 GCA_024036415.1 Prochilodus magdalenae | reverse complement strand
TTTTTATGAAACCTACCCAAATAAATTACCAGGGTCCTTGTTCAAACTGTGCAATATTCTCTCTTTTTTATCACAATCAATTACAAGTTAATTGAGAAACAGGCTGTAGGCTTTGTGAGCTAAGCTGAGGAGAATATTATCTGTTACTCCATTCTGAGTTCTGGCATCTTAAATGAAAAAAAAACAGCAAGTTATTAAGCATAATTAGTATATATATATATATATATATATATATATATATATATATATATATATATATATATATACCGTCACTGTCCAAAGAAAAACAAGTATCTCCAAAATGGCAACTGTAGGTCAATGGAACCAGAAAGCCAGAGTTTAGAGTTCCCCTGCACGTGAATGGGAAACAGCAGTAGGTTGTCAGTTTGTTTGAAGGAGGGCTGGTCCTGACTAATGTGAAGCCCTAGGCAAGATTTTGGATGCTGACATTTGGATTGTGAAACCTAGGTAATAATAGCACATTAGCCACATTATAGTCTATAACACTCAAAACACAAACAATAGTATGGTACAGCTAGCATTCCTGCACAAAGCATGTATTCAGCTAGCACTTGTTTCAAAAGATTGCATGCTGTTTGCTTTGTCTGCATGGGTTTCCTCACACAGTTCAAAGACAGGTAAATTAAAGGGTGTGTGAGTGAATGTGTGTCTACTCTGTGATGGACTGGCAAACTGTCTATATGATTCCTGCCTCCTGGGCTGTTCTGCCTTCCACTGGGATAGGTTCCAACACCCCATGACCTAAAAGGATAAAGTGGTTTAGAAGACAAGAGAGTGAGATGAGCTTGTGAATGCTTTTTTTATTGTTGTGAATTTCTGCATAAATGTGACATGAAATATGATAAGATCTTAATGTGGGTCATAGCTATAGATAAGTGAACTCAGTAAAACAAATCAAATGTAAAACCGTATATATAGATATCTACTGCTTGCTCAGAAAAAATAAGGTGTGGTTTCATTGTTACAGCCTGGTTGCAACAGGAGGTGGAGTATTTAGGAGGTGGTTCACCTCCTTGAGTCAACCTGTTAGTGCCAGCACCATTGGCAGACAACTGCATGATGCAGGACTATGTGCAAGCAGACTGCAACGATGACAGCCCTTAACACCACATTAATGTCACCAAAGACTGCAATGACATGCCAGACTGTCATGGAGTGACTCAGAATGTCAGCGGGGCATCTTCAGGGACGAGTCAGGCTTTGGTCTTGTTGGAGATAACCAACAAATCCATGTGTCAGCACCAAGATGAAGGGTTTCTTGTCACACATAACATGTCAAGAAGGCCTGGTGTCACTCCATCCCCACCCCTACTGCAAAGGACCTGCATGAGAGTATACAAGCTGCAAATAATGGATTAATTGCAGGTCATCTGTATGTGTAGCTCAAAATATATTGGCCATATCAGTCTAAATATTGTATTGCTCCAGATAAGCTTTATATTTCTTCTGATTAGCATTGCAGTCCAACACAAGTGCAACTATTGCATAAAATGTTCAGAAGGCAAGTGTAAGTTTAAGTTCCCTGGTGAGTGCTAACATCTAATCAAAAATACAGATATGAAATTCCCCTTTATTACCTCAGGATGTGTTTTTGCATATAAACAACTTCATTTGAATTGTGGATGGGATGTACAAGCACAAAGAGCCTTTTAGTGTTTAAGGAACCTAGTATTAAGATTCTATACCAACTACCATTTTTTCCTAGAACCATATGTTTAAGCCAATAACCATTTAGGCCCCATGTATGTTTAAGAGTGCACTTAATAAGATGACCAAACAGAAATCGCCTAAATGTCAGTCAGACAGAACTTGGAAGATATTCTTGTTTCCACAATCTGTTCATCAACTATCCATGGAAGTTGCTGCTAGATGTGTGACAGATGTAATGCAGTGGAAAGTTAATAATGCTTTTATGTTAATAGCTCTACTTGTCTGTTTCTCAGTGGTCATGACAAGTATAGACACGTCCTACTAATCAGCTGAGCTTTCCTTAATACCCACAAAATGGCTGCCAAATCACATGAGATGGCACTCACCCTGGGCTTGTAATCAGAGGTCATCATATGCTGTTGTATTTTTAGCTCACTCAGCATGCTCTTGTTCATTTCCTTCCTCTCAATCATTCACTCTGAACCTTCTTTCTTCTCTGATTGGAGTGAAAGGGGTACAGTACGTGCAGGGATCATAGCCAAAATTATTTTAACAGTACAGATTTGTAGCTGTCCCTGAGTGTCCAGACTGTTCAGTTTAACAGGTTTTTGACAACTTTGGCCTTTTTTGTTTTTGTATGCACATGTTGATATTTGCTACAGAGAATGATCCTGTCATAGTAGTTCGTAGCAGTTCATAGTCATTTTTTAATCAATGCCATGTCAGAAACAATGGATGCATTTACTTCCTCTAATAATCTGATCATAATTGGATTTCTGCAGTTATCTGAATATTCAAGTGATTGTGACTGTGATTTTTTTAAACGGATAAAGGCCAATTAAGAAATCCAATAGCGAGAGCTGGAATTTAGCTTAGTAATCAGCGTGAAGCTGGTGACATGCTCTACCTGGGTCCAGTTAAAGAAAGCACACAGGAAAAACATGCTTCTTTGTAAAAGTGTTTTTAGCTTAAGGCTAAATTTGGTAGTGTTTAATCCTAAATTGCTATGCTTTAAATGAAAATGGTAACTATATTTAATACACTTATTGTCAAACAAATTGTTGCACCCAAAAGGAGGAATCAGATTGCAATGCTATTTGGGAGGAAGATTACAATAAAGAAAGATTACCATGAACAATACATGATGAAAATTACAGACTGAAATAGGCCATATTTATTGAGCTACACACTCAGAAGTAGTGTCTCTCAGTGTGGCGCTGGGCCACCATGTTTACTAACCCAGCTTAAATATTCTCACACAGTTCCTGCAAATTTTGTGGTAAGGTTGGAGGTGTAGTGACAGTGGCCTTCTTGATGTGTGACACGTGGTGCTGACCACAGTGCCTCCACACAGATTTGTTGGTCGTCTTCACCAAGACAAAAGTGAGACTCATCACTGAAGGTGACCAGCTGTTATTCTGAGTCACTCCATGAGAGTCAACACCATTGCAGTCTTTGGTGATGCTGACGTGGTGTGATTAAGGGCAGTCTGCCATTGGTGTTGCAACATAACTTCCTACAACAAAAGTCACTTGAAGGTTTCACCACATATGGCATATCGCACATATGGCATTACATAAGTGACAGTCATGGAAAATTTTTGCCAAAATGATCTACAAGCAAAGCATCTTCACGTTTAGGGACAACACTGTATGAAATAGTTATGCCTTTATCTTAGCAGTACAGAATTTGTGAACAGGAAATTAACATACTTGTTAGTTATCATAAACATCTGGTAGGCACACTTATCCATAGATGTGAGGACAGTACCATAAGTACACTCTATACAGTGTGGACGTAGATGCAGATGACATCATCTTTCTCTTTTCTACTAAAAGCACATTGCTTTTCATACCAATTTGAGGCTATTTATCTATGCCTGAAGCCAAATGATTAGCCTTTGAGTCCTCCGCATGATTTTTTTCCCCCCCTGTCTGAAAAGCAGGAGGGATGGGTCTCTCAGCCTCCAAACAGGATGACAAACACCCAGCCGGCAGCCTCATGCATCCTGCAGCACGCTGGAAATGCCACATTCATTAGAGAGGGTTTTCAAGCACCCTGCAAACCCCAGCTGCTGAGGCCTTTGTCACCTAGTGATCAATATTTAGCATTTTAATTCCACATGTGTGGCCCATCTAGCCCCAGTGAGTAATGTGAAAGAGCAGAAGGCTGGAGGGGAGCAGATAGGGCACTATTTGGAAGCTGCAATTGTGGAAAGAAAGGCTTCGAATCTGTTTACCCAGTCTTTTAAAGTTCAGGTTCAGGTGAAATGTTAAGTGCCCGTGTTAGCATGTTTCTGTCACAAATCCACAAAAGTGAGGTTAAAGTAAATACTTCAAGTCAGGTTAAAGTAATTGCATCTTTATGTGGATAATTGGTTCTCCTACCATTCTGTGATGTTTGCGAGCTGTGTAGGGTTTAAGCAGATTACTCTAATAATCACTCAGCGGTTTGCTAAGCGATGCTCCCAACAGGCTAAACAAGATATGGAGTGCATAGCGATGCACACTTAAGAACACTAATCCTGATGTGACCTGATGTAGAACTATTTTTTAGCAGAGTTTAAGCATATGTGGATCTACTGCAAGGTCAAATGCATGGTGCCTTCACATTCGCCCTTGGATACTCAACCCCAAACAAGTAATCTCTCCCACTCCCTCTCTTACTCTCTCTCTTTCACTCTCTCTCGCACACACTTCCTCTCCCACTGCTGGAGCTCAGACATCAGCAGGGGGATGGCACAGGGCCAGTCTGAAACGAAGCTGTGTCTTGACTCCCCGTTCTGTGATGAAGCTCAGAGCTCTGAGACTCAGCAACAAAACAACGGCATCCTGGGTCGAGCTGGCACAGAGTGGATAGTATTCGAAAGATTTCTGCCAGCTTAGATTTAGTGTTGCTCTTTATGGCTTCCTCATGGCCTCTTATGTTCTTTGGGAATTCAGTGCATCAAACAGTTTTAGATTTCACCATGATTCGATTAAATGTCTCAATTACGTACATACATTAAAACCATAAAGTGGTAATCAAGTTTCTCTCCTCTACTACAACCAAATGCATTTCAAAAGTGTCTGTCATTACATGATGTCTGTGTCTGAATCTTAAGGCAGCTGTCTTGATGTCATGTGGCCTGCCCTGTCTTATACATAAGTACCTTAGAAGCAAACTGTGAAATACAGGGGGTCCTGGAGAAATTTGAGATGCCATAACTACCCACATGGATGCCCTAGATGTCTCAAATTCAAAATTATAAGGGGATTTCCAAAATACATTATTACTTTATTATGTAATTTTGTTCATTAAGGTAAAATAGATGCTCAAACTGAAATTCAGGAAGTGACATTGTTTTGTTGTGTCACCCACAATCAGCAATCTTATACATTTAATATTCTATTAATATTCTATTAAATGTATTCTATGCAAAATGGGTTATTCAGTTGGACTGTCACAGCCTAGTACCCTTACCATGCCTCTGCAAAAATTTACACTGTAGCTTATTTACATAATCTGACAATCTGCCCCAATTCCGAAAAACAAAATAGAAGAAATTATTTCCAGAAGAAGCCTCTCTGTCATCCGCCATATTTGTTTAGATATAAAGTCACGTTAGTTTGTGAGAAATCCTGTGGTGTAGCAGTTCAGAGTTTTGAAAATTGAAACCATTGTACTCATGGGTAATGTACATAATCTGAAAATGTGGTGTTTCATTCAGGATAGATTGTGTAGCATAGGGACATGGATGAATAACAGTTAATAACAACAAAAAAATTAATGAAAAATATCATGTACAGGGCCTTTAATGTTTTCAATCAGTTAGGTTTTTCAAAATGCTGTAGCAGACCAGGCAAAGGCTAAAATTCCAAAGTACTAACACCAGATTTGGGATTGCTGTATTAGCACATCAAGAGGTAGAGTAGACTTATGCATTTATTACTTATAGGCAAAATGTAAAATAACCTTATAGAATTTCAAATGAACATTACTGAACTTCATTTCATCTCCTGTATTCCAAATTATACTGCTGGGGCATAAAGCAGGGCTAAACGTACTGTAACGGAGAGCATTACTGAGCAGCAGTTCAAAAGGAAACCATGTCTATTGGATAATGCGCATAGCATACCATACACTGTGTTGTGTTGCTGTAGGGTGAAGCAAAAGTGCATGAGGTGTGGAGTTAATGACTAACTCAGCTATTACAGCTTCCACTGAGCCATGCCTGAAGCACCATACCGTAGGCGGGTTTCGAAATAGCTGTTTTTCATTCCTGCCAATTCTCTACCATTGTTATTGATCGCTAATTGACACACAACAAGAAACTGTTCTTTCTGAGCAATCACAGTCAAAATGAAATAATTTGGCGCTCTCTGGAGGCATGCGTACACTGGTTGACCTCTGTAATGGGAAGTCCCTCGTTCATAATGAACAAGAATTTGTGTCAGCCTTCACTCTTTTTTCAAGCTATTTGCAACACTGTTCTATAATGACTGGTAGACGTTTTCAAGTGTACTTAGATGTTGTCTGAAAAAGGGTTGGGACATGAAGTGGAACCTTTATAACAGGTTTATCTGGTTTTAGGGATTTTGTGATGAAATAAAATTGTTTTTACATATTTAGGAAGTCATTTATTGAACCACTGCAAAAATACTGCCACAAAGACCGAACCGCATGTTGTTTTGTATAAACATCCAAAAATCTTTTTTATTGTTGTTGGTGGTGGTGGACATGCAGCACATTTAAAAGCGATGCATGTTAATGACTTGCTATAGTTGGTACACCAGTTTTGCATGGATGAGTCTACTATATTACAGTGCCCTTGAAAGATCATCAGATATGGATCAGGATACAAAGGGGGGCGCCTTCATGAAGCTTGGAGAGATATAATTTGGAGTATGCGATAATTGCTGCGGCTTCCTTTGTTGTCATGTTGTTGCATGATAAAAATCTGATTACTCACAAAACAAGTCTGGAATCATTTGAATAACTAAGACATGCAGGACAATAGATGCAACCTGTACAGCATTTCTGGCTGAATTCCCAAAGCATCAAACACATGGTAATATTTCTGGCACATTCATAGTGTTGTGTTGTGTGAATATCTGTAAAATAGCTCTTGCTTCACAAAGTATTTATTATTCTAGTCATTTAAAAAGGGAATTGAGAGGACTGTAAAGAAAACTACAGAGCATCCAACCCCAGACACAACACACCCGCAGACACACATGCTGAGCTTGTTTATTGGACTACAGGAGGAAGATTTAGCTATCAAAGCAAAAAATAAGGCAGAGTGAGAGAGGAGGAGGGAGACAGATAAAGCGTGAGAGACGTAGAGAAAGAGGGAAAGGGTGACACAGAGAAAGGCTGAGAGAGATCGTCACATTTCATGACATTTTCCCATTTTTTGCCAAACCTGTCCTCTAGACCCAGGAGCTCCTGTCAGTCAAGTCATCCTAATCCTGAACAAAGACAGAGCAATGCCTGGACTACAGGCCTGTGAAATCACACTAGAGACTCTCTCTCTCTCTTTCTGTGCATGTGTATGGATGTGTCGTGTGTGTACTTATTTAATAACTCCAATTGGGCAAAAACATGGATTGGATTTTGTTCCAGGTGGTTGCTAAAATTATTATTTCAGTCAGGACCATTAAATCCATGAAAAAAGTATTATATGGGGTGGTATGACTCCATTCTTCCTGAGCAGCAGAAAGACCCATACGCTTAGCTTAAGATGGGCATCTATCAAGCTAAAACTACTGACAGGAAGAGATATTTCAAGATTGATTTGTTGCAGGTTCGAATTGGATTCATTCAGTATTTTCTGCTGAAGTCAGCCTATTTTATTTTCTTCAAGGCAATGTATTAAAATTATATTTCAAGTAATTTTGGACCATTTTTATTGGTCCATTAATCAAAGCAGTTTGTGTAGCATAGTGGAAAACAGACTGGGGTTCAGTTTCCCAACCCAGACAAGCACACAACACTACACCAATAGAAGTCAATGGGTAAGACTCTTAATGCTGCAGTCATCTTCCTCTGGAATGCTACTGGATTGTAGTTGCTCTGAATTAGAGTGTATGCTAAATGTGTGAATGAAATGTTAATGTAATACAAATGGCATCTGGCATTTCATATAGAAATAGGGCAATTCTGAAAACTGGAGCTATAAAAATATTGAACATTTCTTCTTTAATTTACATATGTAACTTCACATTGCTTTCATTTTTAGAATTCTATCATGTTCGATTTCTAAGCTTAAATACAAAAAATAATAGTAAAAGCTTTTGCTTTTGCCTGTGTGTGTGTGTGTGTGTGTGTGTGTGTGTGTGTGTGTGTTTGTGTGTGTTTTCTCCCCACAGAGTGTCAACACTCCTACACATGTGACTAAGAGGGGAAAATCACAGGGTTCCACTGGACACAGCAAATAACAGAGTAGGGCAGGTGAAAGCGAGCGGCGGTGCTTCATCAATTACTCAGCGCTCTGCTCAGTGAGCACAGAACAATGGGCACTTAAGAGTGTTCATTTTAGAGAGGAGGCTTAAAGAGAGGTTTTAGGCTTGTTCTCAGAATATTCATGCATCTCAGACATGTCTTTTTCAATAAGGAGAGATATGGTGAGCTTGTGGCAAAGGACAGGAATGAAAAATTGTTCCCCGCTTGTGCTTTAACTACTTCTCCAAACTTCACTCTGACCATTGCTAGCGCTGCCCTAGCTTTGCTCCGAGTGAGGGAATCTGAGCAAGTGAGTAAATGCATTGCAAGCACGGAGCAGAACTGAGCCATTCATTAATTCAGAGCTATGCTGCAGGTGCCTGGCTACAGCTTTCTTAAAGGGTAATTTAACACTTCTTGTGCTTAACTTTTAGTGAAGCCAACTTTAAGGAGAAGATGTTCTAAACTTATTACAAGAAGCAGCTGCAACTGAAGATAAAAGTCAAGCCCTGCTAGAGCTATGTTAAAATGTAGCAAACTAACTCTATCAAGGTCAATGTGTTGCAGCTGGGAACTGTGACTATTAGAGCTAAGCCTTCAGTTAGCACCATAAATGTTGGTCAAAACATGAGACAAAAATTATATTAATATTTATGATAATGCTAATATCTGCTAGTGCCCCTAAGAGATTTTAATAGCATTTGCATGACATTAAGCATGGACATCTGAAGTTTTGAAGGCATGCCATGTTTTATTTGAAGTTTGCAAAAGACATTCCATATTGCATTTGAAGCTTGTAAAAGACATACGATAACATGTATTAATATATGCTAATAAAGTTTTTTTGTGTGATTTCATGGGTACTGAGTGGGAAATTCAAATAAATCAAGAGAGCATGCAAACACAGTAATGTCATTAAACAAACCACAGACGCATATTGGTTATATTGTGAGTGTTTTGGTTTACTCTTTGTGGCTTGTCCTTTGCTTTCTATTAGGACCCTGTGAACAAGCTGGAAGTTTTTTGCTAGCTACAAAGACTCAGCAGACCGTACATAATGTTAGCATTACTGTGGTACTCAGGTAATTACTGTAATTTTTAAGTTACTACTAACTTCTTTCTGTTATTTATTGCTTCATGCAGAATGAAAGAGATCTAAAATAGACCATTATTTTTATTTCTATACCAAATAATCTCACCATGCTGATCAATAATTTAGCTTTACACTTCTTGAAACAAGCAAAATGACTTGCTAATATTGTGAGATATTTTCACTTAAATTAAATTGTCTGTACATAAATTAAATAATCTTATTCTATTATAGAATTAATGAGATATATATTATGAAATTACCAAATTGTATATATATATACAGGGAGGAAAATGAGTATTTGAACACCCTGCGACTTTGCAAGTTCTCCCACTTAGAAATCATAGAGGGGTCTGAAATTTTCATGTTAGGTGCATGTCCACTGTCAGAGACATAATCAAAAAAAAAAATTGCCTACGGGGCAATTGCCAAGCAGCTTGGTGAAAAAAGATCAACTGTTGGAGCAATTATTAGAAAATGGAAGAAGCTAAACATGACTGTCAATCTCCCTCAGACTGGGGCTGCACGCAAGATCTCACCTCGTGGCGTATCAATGATCCTAAGAAAGGTGAGGAATCAGCCCAGAACTACACGGGAGGAGCTGGTCAATGACCTGCAGAGAGCTGGCACCACTGTTTCCAAGGTTACTGTGGGTAATACACTAAGACGTCATGGTTCAAAGTCATGCATGGCACGTAAGGTTCCCCTGCTTAAATCAGCACACGTCAGGCCCGTCTTAAGTTTGCCCATGGATGATCCAGAGGAGTCATGGGAGAAGGTTCTGTGGTCAGATGAGACCAAAATAGAACTTTTTGGTCTTAATTCCACTCGCCGTGTTTGAAGGACGAAGAATGATGAGTACCATCCCAAAAACACCATCCCTACTGTGAAGCATGGGGGTGGAAGCATCATGCTTTGGGGGTGTTTTTCTGCACATGGGACAGGACGACTGCACTGTATTAAGGAGAGGATGACCGGGGCCATGTATTGCGAGATTTTGCAGAACAACCTACTTCCCTCAGTTAGAGCATTGAAGATGGGTCGTGGCTGGGTCTTCCAACATGACAATGACCCAAAGCACACAGCCAGGATAACCAAGGAGTGGCTCCGTAAGAAGCATATCAAGGTTCTGGAGTGGCCTAGCCAGTCTCCAGACCTAAACCCTATAAAAAATCTTTGGAGGGAGCTCAAACTCCGTGTTTCTCAGCAACAGTCCAGAAACCTGGCTGATCTGGAGAAGATCTGTGTTGAGGAATGGGCCAAAATCCCTGCTGCAGTGTGTGCAAACCTGGTGAAAAACTGCAGGGTGTTCAAATACTTATTTTCCTCACTATATATATATATATATATATATATATATATCCTCAGTTTAGCTCCGGTGGTCCAATTGGAAAGCAATAAGAAAATATTCTAAATCATTCTATCAGCTGTTATAACAACAAACATTATGATTACATAAAATGAGAATGAACTTAAAACTACAAACATCACTTTTTATTTCACAAAAATCAATAAGCTTTCTCTCAGGCCTGAGTTCCCCATTAATGTGACATAAACAATGTGGATTACAACTGTAATACAGTTTTTCTTACTATCCTCATTTAAAAAATCAAATATGGAGCATTTTTGTCCTTCATACGGGACATGTTGTCCTGCTACCTTGTTCATTTCTTGTTTTAGCTGTATTAATGGAACATTCATTTTTTCACATTGACAATGGTTGGCAAGCATGACAGATTTTAAAGGACCTACTGTGCCCTCTGTAATCCTATGTCTCACTCATATAAACGAGTAGAGTAATCTAAAGACAACAGCCAGCCGTGTTTGTGTTGGTTGAGCAATGGTAAGTCTACAAAATTAAGATTACATTTTGCTCAGTGTGAAAGAGGCTTAAGGCTCCACGGTCCCCTTTATCACACCATAGTCCTTCCCTACAGTTCATTCTTTCAGATGAAGTCAAGTGTTATCAGGGCAGAACAGGTGCTTTGTGACTAATTCTTCTCTGTGCCCTTCAGATCCACCGATTCAGAAAAGCGCCTGACTCTCCTGCTGGGATAATAGGGACATGCATGTTAGCATCACAGCCATATCAAATATTTAATCCCCAACTCTCAGTAGATAAAACACACTGAAGCATATTATTACTTATTACTCAGTCTGTTGGTGAGAGCTGGACCTCAGTTTACCAAGGAGAAAACACACTGTGAGGTAATATTAGACAAGTAGATTAGATATTTAGTGGCCATTAAGCAGTAGCTGTATGGATTAAACCTGTGCTAGAGCTGCCTGCATTCGGCAGAAATAACATTGTCTCTTCTGTAAAGCCATCCATGTGCAATAATTGAAATTTTAGGGGGAGGGGAGCTGTCAAGCAGTCATATTGGTTTCATGTGAAAATTAATAATTTTCTCAGTATTGCAGCATGTTAGAGAACTCAGTTCTGGGGAAAGTGTGCTTCTAGACTGAGTTCTTATTGGGTGGACAGGCGAGACGGAGATGGAGGAGAATTGGAATTTGCCGGAAGGTGGAACACGGACCGGCTTGTCAGTCTGAAGCAGCTTTTTCCCCAGTCTGCTGGCAAGAGATTAGCCATCTTCCCTTAGCCGTGAAACAGCCCCTAATCCCACTTTCTTAATCCCACACGCCACACAGAGCAGGCCTGTGTTGATTCACTCCGCCTGCCAGAAGCTTGCATGCTTAGGAATTTTCTACACAAGATGAGGAGTTACATTTCTCCAGGGGTTACTGCACTTCCTAAGGCCAAACATGCATTGTGTGATGTTGAGATTTATCTTAAAAGTTAATTTGCTGGATATTTAATACTGCGGTTTTACATTGTATCATAATGTAAGTACTTTAAGCCTGTCATATTAATGGTTTAGTTGTTTAGCATGTTTGCCATCTTTTAGTCAGTTAGCAAGCTGGCCAGCCTAGCATTAACATTAGCATTAACGTTAGCTCACCGTGTTTATCCAACAACATAAGCATTGAACATGAGTGAGGATTGCTGCATTACTGTGATCATCCAGCAGTTTTCTTGAAATAGTACAGTTCTGTATGGTATATCTACTTGAACTGCCATTTTGGCTGATTTCATTTATCGAAGCATATATGGATTATATGTTTTGACATAAGGTCATTATGTCTGTCACAAGCTTCTGTTTTTTAGAATCTTTAATGTAGAACAACAACAATAAAAAATTAGAACACTTAGCTGGGCGCTAACAAACTACAAGTCCTGTAGCAAGCTGTACCCTTCCCCATCACCTTAAACACATTTCTCTCTCTTTTCTCTCGCTTTGTTATTTGAAAATAATTTTAGAAGTCGACATGTTGAATCAATGCATAAAATGCCCCCAGTTTTAACAACGTGGAGCTTCTTGTGAGAAAAACAGGCATGGGCAGAAGTGGATCTATAGAGTGCTGTGACTTCACAGCTGATCTGTATATGAATGAAAAAAGGTGAATCAAATGAGCACTCTGCCAGGGCATGCAGACTGAATCCATTTCGCTGCAGTGTGGCAAATTTCACAGAACGAGGGGCGATGTTCCTTTCCCCATTTTGCTGCCTTGCCAAGCACAAGGCCTACACTGGGGAGGAGCAAGATAAGGGACACCGTAATTGCTGGCCCTTTTTCCCTCTTTGATGGGGAAAAAAATAATACCGCACACTGCATACATAATTTTCTGCCAATTATTACCGACAGATGAAAGCATAACCCTTGAAACACCAGCTGAGATACAGTAGGAACTGTTCTGCCTCACGTTTGTTGAAGCTTTGTGAATGGTGCTCTACTAAAGAGACAATTGGATTATTAATAAAAGGACTGCAGCTTTAATTGTGATTAAATTTTTGTAGAAAATCTTGTTAAAAGCATTACAACAAAAGACTCCAATATAATGCTTTGATGACTTATAATTGTGACAGTTGTGATAATGTTTTTTATGCTGTGTTAATTATACAGAGCTATTAGCAATAGTTACAACAATTACTTCATTATTTTGAACACAACAACATGTACTTAATCAGTGACAGTAAAACAGATGATATACCACATGCCATAATTCCAGTTTGCTTCCTTTCTGCCACCACTTCTCGCTAAAATTCAATCTTCCCAGAAGTCCTAATCTACATCTCGCTCCATCAGAGTTAATGAATGACTGACTCAGTGAGAAATCAATCTGTACACTGTGACAGATGAAACCTGTGTGCTTAAATCGGTGGCCCCCTTCTTCTCCCAGTGACTTACTGCCACCTCCCAGAACCTGCTCTCTATAATCACATAAATATGCTCTGATTAATGTCTTATCTCACTGTTCATTTTCTCTTCTTTCACCAAGGATGGAAAGGTTGGAGGAAGCTCATTTGAAGCTGAGTCTTTGGAAAGTCTTTCCAATCTGACAGAGAATGAGAAAGAAGCTTTTGGATTAAGGTAATTAAAAATGGTATAGGATATTACAGCATCATTTTATATTCAGTTAATCCACCAGCATCTGATGGGTGAAGCAAACTTATCCACTAATGTACTGTGTGCTGTATTTGCTTATCTAGCTACAATTTAACAAGTGTCATTTGTTCTGGCATATAGTTTACAATAGTTTACATATCACAGTTTTCTGGCCTATAGTGTTGCATACCTTAAGGTTAGGAAGCACAGCATCTTGTGCACTTGTACTATTTCTCTGCTCCAAACACACTTAAGCTGATTAATCAGTTTATTAACAGCCCAATATTGTAAAGCACTGAAAAACTTGGCCAGGTTTTCCCTTTTGTACTGTAGACTAGAATCAGTGTTTCCTCATAATCTACAATAGATAGATAGATAGATAGATAGATAGATAGATAGATAGATAGATAGATAACTGATAGATACCTAACTGGGTACGTACTGGCTCAGCAATATTATTATATTATTATATGTTATTATAACTATTAAACTATAAATAGTAAAATTAGCTATGGATAAATATATCTCACTTTACAATGAGACAAGAAAATATATAAAAGAAAGTCTATGTACAAAAAAATACAGATATAAATGTGTGTCTAAATACAATTTATTGAAATATAATTTAAGAAATTGTGAACTTTAAATTAGTTGTAAACAAAAATGAACTGAGTAGAAGAATATCCAGAATTGATCACACTCTAGTGTTCTGCAATACAATGTTTATTGTTTGACAAAACTAAGTAACCTGGCAACCTTAGTTTTTTGATTCCATTATGCTTCTAACAGTAAGTTAACAGAACAATAATCAGCGTTTTACATTCGGTTTGACAGTTTTAATGTCAATAGATGCAACATTTCTTTTAATGATTAAAGTTGATTGAACTAAACAACTCTAATGCAACCAAGTTACTTAAATTTCTAAAGTTAAAACACTGATTTACCTTGCAGTGTGTCAAGATCAAATGTGAAGAGAAACAACTTAAATGTAAAATTGCAACGTGTAATTGCAGTATATTATTCGCCAATTTATTCACCTCTGTGTTAACACAATTCTTAAAATATTAATTTAAACTAAACAAAATCTAAAAATACTAAATGTTCACGTTATATAAGCTGTTGCATGAAAAAAAAAACTTTATGTACTGGATTCTTTCAAAAACATAACTCAGGCAATGTAAATCACAGCAATCAATCACAGTTCCGCATGTATTCATTAAAAATACCAGGAAAAATAAATTAGTTTTATAACTGAAACTGAAGATACTCATTTCATCTGATGCTCAAACACAACTCTTTGCTTAAGTCAGGCTAGGGGCCTAAGGAAGTGATCATGGAGAAAAAGATTATTAACAGCAGATTAGTTTGATATTGGCCAATGGGTATTATAACCAGTGAAGGGAAATGCACTTTCCTCATAGAATAATCTCAGTTTAATTAGCAGTCTTGCTTACTTATCAGAAAATTGCTTACCATGCACTTTATATAGTGGTTATATATCTGGTTAACTTGAAGCAAATATTCCCCACAGTCACAGCAAATTGGTTCAGCTGACTACTTGTTGAAAAATGTTTCCTATCAGTTGGAAGTTTTCATGTCCGCAGGTGTTCAGACAGCCCTTGCATTTGGGGAATACCACTGCTTGAAGGTGCACCCATTGTTGACAAAGATATTTTACTGTGCACACATATCTTACATCATCTTCATAGCATGCATTACAACTGTGACGCTGTAGAGCATGGTCATAACTAGCATGGAGATACTGCAGGTCAGTTGTTTTTGGAAGGTTTTATTTCATTTTTAGGTTTTTATTCCATCTTGATAAAGTGGTAGCCTACAATGCAAAAAAAGTCAAGTCAATGTCAAGTCTACCCAATTAGCACTGTCTAGTTCTGGGCTGGCCTCTGAGGAGATGCGGTCCACCTTGTAGATGTAGTGCACAGGCAACTGTTGGTTGGATAGTTTTGGGTTAAACATGGGGACCAACGACCAGGAGGGAGAACATGGACCTACAGACTAGACTAGAAGGAATACAAAACCTACAGACACGGAGACAAAATGACAAGTATGGGAACAAGACACCAACATGGGAACAAACATCAAGCAAGAACAAAGGGGACAACATGGAGTATAAAACAACAAGGGCTAGTGAGACACCTGGGAAGGGGCAGGGCAAGAAACAGGTGAGGGGCCTGACAAGAGGGCGGAGACAGGAGGAGCAAAAGACCGAAACAAACAGAGGCACATGGAACAGAGTGACAGACTGCACATGGACATGACAAGACAGAAACAGGAAGCCAAATAAAACAGACAAACATGAACAGGACATGACAGGGTGTGACACCCACACCATAATCTGATATTGAAGAACAAGACAAAATGGGGCCAAGAAAGTAAGCAGTGAAAGAGATGTGCTACAGTCTTGTAGAATTACAAAGCTGATAAAATGGGCAGGTACTCCAATATAATGTTCCAATATAAGGCTGTATATTCATTTTGAAGATGAATAACAAAACACATTAAGGAGGTCTTAATCATAATATAACATTGATATCTGTAGATGTAAAACCCACTTCTAACAATGTATATCATACAAAAGAGAAATCAAAGTGGTCTATAATGCGGTTTGGGGCAAATCCTTTAAGAAAGCAAGTGAGAATTGGAAACAAGCTCAAAGCGAGGTAAATATGAACCATGTAAAATTAGTTTATCGGTTTCAATGTGTAATTTTAGCCAAAAATAAATGGTTAAATAAATATATTAAGAACAAAATCTGGCAATACACATGAGGAATAAGCAAATAAACGAAAAAAGAGACATACAAAATCATGGATGGATAAAAAATAAGAAATTACTTGGTGACCAACATGGGAGAAAATGATTTATATACTATGGGAAGTCATTTTCTGCAAAATGGAACTAAAATTTGGATCCTAGTTACAGCACTGTTCTCTAGTAAATGCACATGAGCTTAAAGTGACCATGCCGAAAGCCAAACACGTATAAAGCTCCCTAATGTTAAACTGTGGAGTAAAGACACTGCGTCCAATTGAGAGATTTAGCACCAGTAAATGCCATTTAGAAGAACTGGAGTGATGCAGAACTAATCATCAAACATGATTACATTACCTTAAACACAAGCAGCACTATGCAGTGTAACTATATGCACTTTTTGACTACTGAAGCATATCTGCTTAAATGTAAAGTTTTGTTATAAGTGACGACTTTAATTTGCTTTGTGTTGTTGAAATCGAAACCAAGAAGCAATTAAGCAAGGCTTAAATTAGCATAGATAAATTAATAGTATGTTTTTTATATTTCCCTGCTTATGTCTGTTTCAGTGCCGGAAGTGGACCAGTACTCACCGGTACGCTATACCAGAACTTGTATGTTTTACTATTTGGCATGCTGGGACTTCGTCATGCACACCAGCTTTTCCTTTAGGCTGCTGGTGTTGTATCTAATTCACTTTCCCCTCACATTCATGTTCCCTTTCACAAATCAGTGGTGCGTTTCCCAAAAGCATTGTTGAACAACTACCATAGTGAAACGATAGAGAGACTATTATTTTGAATAGCAAATCAGAACTGAGCTCATCAAATTATTCATGACCTTACCAAAAAAAAAAAAACAGCTCTAGGCTCTAGGACCAGATCATAGGGTGTAGGTGTGCATTTTTTATTACCACAACCAAAGTGACATACCTTCTCTGTAGATTTCAGAGAACAATTTGCAAGGCCAGAAATGGCACAAAGTCAACAGGAAGTTGATAACATTGGCTATGTTCCCAAGCAATTTCAGCTATTTATGAAAATCTAGATGTTTGTTACTGGGAGCCAGATTACCTTAGCTTGGTCATGGCCGCAGGTGAAATCAATGCTTGTCCATTTGTAATTTCACTGTTGAGTAGTGAGATGAAACAAAACAACATTAGCAGTTTTAAGCAAGAACCAATCATTGTTAACATATTATGCAGTGCATTCGGGTGTCTTTGCATTGTCATGCTATAGATCAATACATGATTAAAGCTACAATTCCCCCAGAATAAAGCAATCAGACTTGTTTACGTGGCCATCAAGCTGACAATAAACAGCCATTTTACAGGGCTTTAAACAAGGTTCAAAAACAGCAAATCTATATCTCTCTACGCTCTGTTAGTACTTTGTGACTTTTGTAGTTGGGGTAGCTTGACCAAAGAAATCATCCAGTACCTGTTCTGAGTGCCGGGTCTCCTTCAGCTGAGCGATAGTGGGAGCTAATAGAGCAGTCTACACTATTGCTGCTAAGCCCCTCTGATCTGAAACAACAATATGCCATGGCACGGGCCGCAGAGGCAATGCACGCTGAATCTAAAATGACTCTTCTGCAGCACCGGCTAGAGAGAACGCCATTGCCTCCTCATGTCCTGATGTGAACCTTCTTGAGCAAATTATGTAACATTCATTTAAAGACTTGATGTTAGGAAATGTCTAAATGTACATACAGATGACAGCCTTTTCCCCAAATGAGAAATGCTTATTGACCCAACTCAGCTTTGCAGCAATGAAAATCTCTCAGGCCAGTCAATGCTTAGCCTTCTAGATTGGAGGCTTTTTTTAAAAAGATGTGGTTTAAATGGCTGTCAGAGCTAAAATCTCTTATTTATTTTTCTCTTCAGAAGATTTCTTCTCCGCAAGGCCTCCTTTGCCAAATAAACCAGCGAGCGGTGCCACCAAACCCTCAGTTCTATAATCAATAGCAACAAATCATGTACTAATCCGAGGATTTTTTCCCCTTCCAAGACACTTTGTTGACATAAAAGTAAGCAGCTTACACTGTAGAAAGGAAAAACTTGGGCCTGTTTTCCAGTTCTCTGTCACGCTGTGAAAAAAAGCTCTCCTTAGCTGCTTTGAGGTCGTTATTTCTGCTTTTTGACGTTATCTGTGATGCAATCCCCTCTATCGCCTGAAACACTCCTGTGCCTCGGACGGTTTTTGAAACGCTGGCAGATATGTGTTCAGATTTCTCTGGCGTTTCAGAGAGCCTTTGATTTAGACAATGCAATCTCCTTCACAAGTTATTAAATTCAGTCCTCTGGACTGAAAAGTAGGATCAAGTTTAATGCATTTAGGACATTATTTGTATTGTGTAAGTATTGTGTATGTGTCTACAATGACAGTATCCTGACACAAGGTACACACTGACATTTCCTGCAGATGCTTTTTCTCTGTACTGTTGGGTCCATTATTGTGTACGCTGTTAATCACTTAACAGTGTAATTGTGGCAGATGGGGAGATTTTTTTCCAACACTAGAGAAGAGAGGCACTCCTATGGGGACTGGAACGGATTGAGGTTCAGCTGGCCATACTCTGTGCAGCCGTGCTGGATGATTGCTCAGACGGCCTTGAAAACCCCTTTCTATGCCAAATGATGAATAGCAATAATCAAGACAAGAAGGTATGCTGAGGGTAGGCTTGTGTAATAGTATCATGCCAGACACTGCAATAGACTGCAGAATAGTTGGATTAACGAAAGGCGTGAAGAGGCATGTGTGGGGGGGGTGTGTGGCTTCAGAAAGGAAAAGATAGAGATAGAGAGGCAGAAAAGTAGGTTGTATGTAGAAGCATACACAACTTTTGCATGAAAACTACAGATATATGTTTTCACCTGCCGTTCAAGCTTAAACACACACTGATTGTGGCTTGCCCGGGTGTGATGCATGACAACAAACCCTTTTCTTGGCACTGACCACGGTGCCTCCACACATGGATTCATTGGTCGGTTCCACCAAGACAAAAGCAGGACTGGTCACTTAAGATGACCCACTACCCTTCTGAGTCACTCCATGACAGTCTGGCATGACACCAATGCAATAGATTGCAACACTGACATGGTGTTGGGGGGGTTGTCATAACAGTCTGTGTGCATTCAATCCCGTGTCGTGCAGCGGTCTGCCTGTGTTGTTAGCACTAACAGGCTGACTCATGGAGGACATCACTGCTTGCTGAATGTTGTGTTTGAAAATGTTTAGGTAGGCTGTGGTGAACAAAATGGTCACTTGCCAACAGTGTCAGCTGTCATTGTGTTTACTCTTCCATTTATTAGCTACCTGTCCTTAAACAGCAGGACCTTCAGCACGATTGACCAGGATAAAATACACCTTCAGAGGAGTGCCACTTTGTTCATACTCTCATGTTGGACTGAAGGCGGACTTCATGTTACAGTGACTCAGTATTGCCTCTTAAGGTACCAAGTGGTATTACGAGACAGGAAGGTTTGGAGTTAGCATACTAACTTCAGTAGTTATGTCTGCAACACAAAGCATAGACTTCTTTGAGATGCTATTATTGGTTCACATTCCGTTGATTATTTTAGCAATTAATTTTTTTATTTTATTATATCTTTAACTCAATCCAGTTTGGATAGTATAACTTTAAAGACAATTACTTTTTCAACAATTATTTTTGATTCTTGACATTATTAATTACTAATTACATTTAGATTTCTCTTATAAATGATATAAATTGTGGTTAATATCACCAGGACCATGAACTAATAAGGGTAGTTCATAAAGTCAGCAAAAGTGGCAGCAGCTAACAACTAGGCAGAGGCACAGGCCTTAAATACATACTGAAAGGATTTTTTACCCACAGTGCAACACTGTTTCAGCTCTCAGAAGTTCAGCTGGTGACTCCTTTGTCAATCATTTTCCTTGTTACTGTTTCTGAAATTCTAGGATTTTTACCTGAAGTAGGATAATGCCACTGTAGAGTGATTTCTGGGTAATAATTTTCTTAATAATTTTGTCACTAGTATTATATTTTCTTGTTTGTCTCAAGCTTGTTGGCAGCTTTACCATTTCTCTGCGCTATTCACTACCCCTGTCACTTCAAATACATAGTGCAATTAATAAGCAGTCCTATAAGCAATTTGTCTGATTAGCTACAGTACATGCTTAATAAGGGTTATGTCAGATTACATAATGTACATATTGCGCCTGCAGCAGAAGACATTTTGTTGGTAGGAAATTCTAGTAGTCAGTGCACAAACGTGTCATTATGTTGTTGGTGGTCCCCAATATGATTACTAACTCAAAACCCCAGTAACGTTACAAGGCTGGTTGATTGTGTAGCATGAAAAGGAAAAGGTTACAATTGTAGCACAATGGACAGTTTTAGAAAGCAATATTCATCTGTTCTTCAGTACTTGCACTTGATGGATAAACATACTTGAAAGCATATATTAAACATCACTAATTAGTGTTTATTTCCAAATAACCAGTCACTCTAGTGTCCTAATCATTCACTCTATTAACTGAGGAGTTTAGACAGTTCATATTTACAGTACTTAATGAGCTATATCTGCACGACTGCATGGATTTGTGGACTTAATGGAAAAATAAAAGATCTTCAATGCATTAGTGGTCCTGTTTAAACATTCATAAGTACGTTCTGTGTTCCCAGGACTTACTGCCAACACTCCTGATAATGTGAATGGGAGAGGAATAACTGTTAAACTACTAGAAAACAGGAGTGGTTTCTTTGTGCCATGTTTTTAGGAAAATCTTAAAATTGTACTAAGAAAACAAGTGATGGAAGGTTGTTATCGTTTAAGGAACAAATATATTTGTCTATCAGGTGAACAGGAGGATCGGTGAATGAATGCATACAGAAAGAAGAGTAGATGCATGATTACATGGCAGTAGCTTATGTCCAGAACACAATGATTAAGGAAATGGCAGCTAACATTGAGAAGAAGATTGTGCCATCAATATCACGTTAAAGCAGTGTTTAGATGAAATGGCATTTAAACTGGCTTCACTCTGGGCTGAGAAACACTTTGAGTCTGATTTTGCTTTGTAGTAGGACAGAATGAATGACATGCAGTATAGCTACTTTCCAAGGCAATATGGACTCCTGCAGAGAGGAGAACGTGCTCACTAAAACCAGTGATTGTAGCTCCCTGGGCCTGTGGATGTTTTTCCACACAGATGTCATGTGGATTAAAGATAGGAGTATTTTTTATGAAGTCAAAGAATGAAACGAGAGCATGACGTGAAAGAAAAGAGAGAAATGGAAAGGAATGTAACAGCAGGAGTTGCATATTTGTGGAACACTGGCATGGAAACATTGAAATGAACCCTTTCCATGTCTGGTAATCAAGCAGAACCATAGAGCAATATACAGATAGACTTATCTACACTCCACCCACAAATACATTCTTTCAGGGCATCTATTCCTAGGTCAGACAAGCTTTACAGAATACTGGAAAATATCAAAATATGGGAATTTAGACTGAATTATTGTTACGTTAATGTCCTTATTCTATTTAACACACATGAAATGAATGTAGGTTGTGAATATGTGTATGGAAATATGTGAGGAACTTTTATGAAAAGAAAAGAGTTGAATGTGTAATGTTAAATGTTTGTCCTAGATATAACTATATGCAATGTTGTAGACTGTTTAGGACCAAATCATTCTAATCATTCTAACATACTAATTAACCATTAGATACAAATCTTAATAACTGCATGAGTTCATTTCAAATTATACACCAAATTACGTCCTAAAGTATATGCCCACTTACCCATCAAACCTGTGGTAACCTTTTAGACATACTATTCTATGGGCACAAGATGTGGGAACATTATAGCTATAACAGCCACAAGCTACAAAATCTTTCCACAAGAAAAGTTGGACATAATTGCCTGGCTCACAATCAACATTTCTGTTTCCAGTCTCAGAGGTATTCAGTGGGGTTGAGGGCCTACTGGAGGTCACTGGCCTATTGTAGGTCATTAACACTACATTTCCAAAATGATATCATAGTTTACATGGTCTGTCTGTTTGTGGCTGAGCTGTTGTTGCTCTAAGATGTTTCCATCTACTGAAGTTGACCAGGGAATACCTGGTAAAGAAGAAATTTCTTGAACCACATTGTGGTTAACAGCACCATCCTACGTTGGTGCTGTTTAAAGTCACTAGCACAAACCATTCTTCTGACAATGTTTATGTTTGGAAAGTGTAGTGAAACATTCATTCTCATTTCCAAATTGTATAATATCGATTTGCTAAAACGACATAGTCTAGCTCTGTAGTGGAGAATTTTAGCCCCTTAAACTGATAATTATTAAGTTATTAACCTTTAATGCATATATTATTTGGTAACTACTTAAGTAACTTGGTAACTAAGTTATAGGGCAACTACTATGAGCTCAATATTTAAATTATACAGTTATCAGGTGTAGGTCCACATATTGGCCTTTATAGTTTTATGGGTTTACATTGAAAAATCTGGTGACTCTGGGCTACATTCAAATTACAAGCTTTATTGGTCACCTAGCAGTTTTTGCTCAGATCTTGTCTTGTGTAAACATGTACCCTGAAGTGAGTCACATACAATGTGATTTTTTTTTCTGTAAGCCAACCTGAACTACAACAAATAAATAATCTAGCCGAACAAGCTTCATCACAAAGATAATTAGCTCTGAACTGCTCTCAAATGTCCATTAACAGAGTGAGATGAAGACAAAATAGGATCACACACATTACGATTATGACATTTACAGGCACTAACCTGAAGACAAGAGCTAAATTATCTACGAGATGAAAAGTGGTTTTACTGGTCGGTTGGTTTGTTGTTCATGGTACATGTCGTTATTTTATACAATATACAAAAGACACAGGTTTATTCATGTTAGGGGCATTAATATGAAGCATCATGTTATAAAGATCAGATTTGACCAAATAATCTGAATTAAGCAGTCAGAAAGTGACTCAGATCTTATTCACATTGCTCAGATTTGTGTCACATTAAGGCAAAAATGCCAATTCAGCTTGGTAGTGTGAACACAAATAAAGTGGCTCAAATGTAATTTGAAAAGATCATACGTGTGTGTCTTACGTCATATATCTACTGAAGTTTGTCTTATCTTTTGATACCACTTTGTAGCTCAAAAAGTCATATTAGTCCAGCCTGAGAGGATAAAGAAGTAGCACTGTCCTGAACAGTATAATCTAACCTCTGGTCAATTACGTTGAAGCTACTGCTTCCAATTGCTATAGTACTTGGCAAGTGACTGATGTCGCCCGCTCCCCGAAAGAAACCACATTCAGTAGCAAACCAAAGAAGTGATAGAAAAAAAGGGAAGCAGGAGTTAACATTGGCATTGGTTTTCACTGCCAGAGACAGTCTTGGTGTGTCTTGGTGTGTCTGTCTGTGAGCTTTTGGTGAATAAAGGGGTGAAGTTTGTTGCTAAATAAGCAACAAACTTCCTGAGTGAAATTTACAATGCCACAGCAGCACAGAGGAAAGAACAGAAGTGTCAGGAAACATATAAATAATAAATAAGATCTATATATACAAAAATGACAGAAAATATAAATAGTAGAAATAGAAATAGATTCCTGAGTTTTATTGTTCATAGTAGAAATAGAAATAGACTACTGAGTTTTTATTGCACATTGTAGAAATAGAAATGGAATACTGAGTTTTTATTGCACATAGTCAAAATGGACTATTGTAGAAGTAGACTACTGTAGAAATAGACTACGGAGGACAGCCGATGTTATACAGTCTGACAGCGGGTTAGGGTCAGGTTCTTTAACATGTGTTTGAACTTAGTCCTCATTCTCCTGTCCCCCACCACCTCCACTGGGTCAAGATGACACCCCAGGACAGAGCTGGACTTCTTGATGATTCTGTTCAGTCTCTTCCTGTCAGCAGTGGAGATGCTGCTGCTCCAGCAGACCACTCCATAAAAGATGGCTGATGCCACCACAGCATCGTAGAAGGTCCTCAGGAGTGCCCCCTCCACTCCAAAGGACCTGAGTCTCCTCAGGAGATGTAGTCTGCTCTGGCCTTTCTTGTAGGGTGCAGCAGTGTTGTCAGTAAATCACAGCATTTCCTCTAGACTTTCAAGGCTTCAGGGGTGGCAGGGGTATATACTTTCTGGTTAAATGTTTCCCCCTAATTGCTTGGAGTTTAAATTCAATTGGGTGGGTCATCTTGCAAATTGGCATTTATTAGGCTAAATGTTTATTTGCTTTAAAATTTTCCCTGAAGTTTTCTGTGCTGTACGCTACTAGTCAGGACTGCACACGTATAAAGCCCTGTCAACACATTTACCAAATCCTGCATTAGAGATTTTCCTTATTCAAATAGATTAGAGCTCTGGTTCTGCATGTGCTGGGCTGATGAGAGGGCCTTGAATTCATGAATTGGGAAACAGGGGCTTGAGAGGCAGAAAGATCTTTATATGCATTAAAATGCAGTTTGTTCTTCTTTGGCACCAGAATATATCTGGCACTGTCTGTTAACTCGTTTGTCCATTAATTCACACCTGTCATTACGCATAAGGTTGTACGGCAGTACAAAACAAGACAATATGGAAAAGTGCTGACATCAATTTAGAGTAATGTCGCTGGCTCATCGCCCCACAAGAGGAAGACTGATTAAAGTTTGGTTCAGAGGAAAGTGAGTTTCATTTCACTACAGCACACACACTTTGTATTTATTGCTTACTGTTGTAGAATACTGCGGAGATTGTCTCACCCTTTAGCACTTTTAATGACAAGATTCATGACTTCTTCCTATATTCTGCACCACTGGCATTGCTTTTACTTCAAGTTCCAATGATATGGCTGCCATTTTAGGTATGCAGCCCACACTGTCCACATTTCCATAATTTCAGCAGCGGGAAGGATAATTCTCATAAATCTCCTCCATTTGACATCTCTGCAAGTCGCCTCTAAGGCTGCTGAAAACCGTAAGCCCCGAGAACCTGAATAAATTGGCACGTTTACCTGAAAAAAAAAACAGGGCTGCTTCATCTAAAACCAAATCATTAGCACTGCCAATTGGTCAAATGAGAGACACCACTGTGTTTTAAAACAGCCTTTGCTTTCTCTGCGCTTTACATGGCATTGTGATAAGTTGATGAGCTGCAAGTCGCTGCTATTCACTCTTTTCAGGAGTTGTGAGAGAAAGACAGGCAGGCGTGCTGTTAAATTCTTTGAAACTGCAGTCACAGGGTAAGCATGTGTTCTATTATTCTATGCACTTAACTACATACAAATGAGCCTTAAAAAGTGTGCTGGTTTCTGGGAGCATTTGAAGTCTCTCGTTCCAGCAGGTGCGTCTTTGTGTCCTTGATGTTCTGGGCTGCGACTGCAATCAAAGAAAGCTTCAAATCTCTGTTTGCTTTGAGCTGCCATCACTTTTCACTCAGGCTCCTGCCTAAAACGTAACTGTTCCTCAGGCTTTGGAAAAGGCGGGGGTGGGGGGTTTAGTTTAGGGGGGAAGAAGATTGGCCAATCAAATGAGGAACGCTCTATTGATGATCTTCCAGCATCAGCATTATTATTCCAATCCTTATCCATATCAACATTCTTTATTCTCAACAGAGCTGGCAATTTGGCCGGAAGCGAATTTTGTCCCATATGACAAACTCTTATGACGGAGACATTTCTAAATGTGGACGTGCGTGTGTTTTGTGCTGCAAACTCTCCAATTAATTTGTTGATTGAGAAGCCTTCATCAGAGCTCTAATCCCAGGCTTCGTGTAAGGCAGCACAATGGTGACGTCTCAGCTCTTGAGCATGACAAATATCGTAATTAAAACACTGCAGAAAAGAATAATGTCTCCCTGGGACATGGGGATTTCTGCATAATCTGTTTGTATACATTATTCGAAATAGGCCCCTTGAATCTTCTCTGACAATACAAATAAAATATTCATTGCCTTACTTGACAGGGAATTTATGCAAATCTGGGAAGCGCACAGTAGTAGGATGATAAGTGGGGGCATGTGGATGCTCTTGACAGTTCATCATATGCACTTCCACTAGTCAGGCAGTGCAACCTTTCAGTTCGTCTCTCCTTACACCACCTTGTCTGTAATAGGCCTACACGTAATTTGAAATGTCACTCTTCTTAGACACCTATCAGGCATGCATAAGGGGTGTTTTGTGGCTAGGGAATGATAATAAAGGCCTTTTTAGAGTTATCCATGGACCTCTCACCCTGCCGGTCTTGCATTATGCTGGATGGATTCTTGAGTGGCTCATAATTACAGCTGCTATTCCCTCTGCTGTAACGCAGTCAGGCAGAACTGCCAGGCCAGGTGACATGAGCTTTTAAGCGTAAAAAAAGGAAAAAAGGGTGCAACCCCCCACCATGCCAAAGAGTACGACTACAGGTGCTTCCATCAAATGGGAGGAGAACTGCTTGCCTTGCGAGTTGCCATGGAAATGACAGAGAAAAATGCAGCAAAATCTTCATCCTTTGTTGTTTACTCAAACATATTTGAATGGTCCTCTTCAGCCGAGCACAGGCTTTGAATAGGCCTACTTAAGAGAAAATGATGAAGACGGAAGGCACAGCATTCCCTATAGCTTTTTATAGAGCTGCAGCTGATATTATGATGTAGCACATACTGCATTTTATAATTTATATACTCATGCATATATATGTGTATGTATGCATGAGTCTATAAATTATGAAATGCATATATATATATATATATGACAGAGTGTTGTTCAATGCAGAGACATTTTTATCTCACCAACGTGATCAGCCTTTCCATGAATTGCTTCCACATTATCCGTTTAAATGCCAGACTCTAAACAACAAGAGCTCTCTAATTTATCTTTTCTCATTTCCATTTGACACTGCCATTTGGATGAGCCTCTTCATTAAGACTAAAGTTTTAAGCAGACAGTTGTCTTCGACACAGACAGTCATTAGTGTGCAAATTAAATTTTCATGGATTTTCAGATATTCACATTCCTTGATGGGGCTGAACTTTGCGTGTGTATTTGGCAATCCTGGATACCAGCTCATCTGTTATATAAACACTAACGGCAAATAGAAGACCTCACTAGAGCACATTTAGTTACATGATCACATACAGCTGCATATGGATATACCAGAAAGGAATACAATATTAAAAAACTGGTATGTTGAACCGTATAAAATATTAGGTTGGAACTGTAGAACAACCTAAACCAAAATGAAATGGGGTCTAGCAAATGACAATGGGAGAAACCAATAAAGGAAATAAGCAGGAAACTAAGAGTCAGTGAAAACAACAAGCAGCAAAAGCTTTTTTGTCAAGTAAAATTTAGATTCCTTCATTACATGCATTATTTCAAATGTCTGAAATGATCACACTAAGCTCACTGAAACGGCTGAGCAGCTGACAGTGCTGAGACACTTCAGCACGGAATGGTCTCTTTCCTCTCATGAATAAGTGTAGTCCTGACTTGATTAAAAATGAACACACTCTCAATGACTTTTCAGCCCCACTGGGCTAGAAGACATGCATTTCCTTCTTCTAAAGAAATTGAGGGAAAAGCGAATTCAATGTGTAATCCTGTATACTATGTCTATGAGCAGAGTTGACATTAGGGGGCAGGAAACCAACCAATTTCTTGAAATCCAGGTCAATAGGATTTCCAGGGCAGCAGACATCAAGTTGAGAATGTTGTTCTAAGTTTGCACAGGCCTTTTTTATAGTGGATAAGGCTTCAATGATGTTGATTCTGTCAAATTCTGCCCTCTGACTGGCTACTTAAGTCTACAGTCTGATTGGCTACTTAAATCCCACATTTGGATTGGCTAGATCAATTCTGCCCTACTGAATGCTTAAATACTGCTGTCTTTTTACCCCGGCACTAGTCAAATTCTGCGTATGGACAGCCTACTTGTGTCCTGCAATCTGATTGGCTACTTAAATAATGCAATCTGATTTTAATGGTTTGCCAGCAAATTACAGGGTGACATACACTAATAAGCGAACAATTATTATAGGGCAAGGTTTCTGACTCACTGTCAGTGGGTCATTTTATACTGAAAGGTTAACATAGGGCTAATACAGTTAGCTGTAGCAATTGGTTGTAGGGCTAATTTGGTATGCCCTCCGTAGATTGCATGTTTGATTTTTTTCTAGATCTATTCTTTTGCATTAAATTCATGTTCTAATGTAGGATAAGGCTTAGAACAGGGTTTTTTGACAGTGAGCTGTATGTCAGGATGGGAACGACAGGTTCATCAGGACAACCATAGCATTTATCTGCATTTTGACTCAAAGGGTGTCTTTGAAATGGTATTCTAAAAAAGAAGGTCATGTGCTTTTCCATTCCTAGCCTGACATTTAATGTTTATGTTGTTATTCTGTGGATCTCAACAATGTGCATACAACTGGCAGTGATGTAACTATGATGTCCATCCCAAACTGGTCTACTGGATCCTGCGGTTTGATTGTTCGAGGCTTCATGCTGATTAGCTAGTCAAATTCTCTCTCTGATTGCTCTGCAGTCTGATTGGCTACTTGCTGTCTGTCAAACCCTGCTGCTTAACCGACTATTTGAATTCTGTAACTGATTGGCTTGTTCAGTTATGCTGTTGAAAATACAGTGGGACGACTGACCAGATGATTTAGGAAGACTGAACTTGTCTTAAAATGCAAAACAAACAGGAGTGGTTTCTTGTTTACCTGAACTTATCCCAACTTTACGATGAAATGATACACCAAAAAGACAAATTAATTTTTTTTTTCTTTTTCCTTTTTTTTGCACAACATATTTTTATTACAGAACATGGAGGCAAATCAACAGAGGTCAACTGATAGAAAACATAACCTTAATTTCTCTTCATTTTACATCTTATAATAGACTAACACTGACTCATGTTAGAGACTCTCTGTAATACTGCAACTATGGTAATAAACACACAGCCCTGCCCTTGTGCTTCTCAAACCTGTGCCCTGGAAAGAGACAAATCAGCCTCTTACTCCAGCATTTACTGAGAGTTGTGCTTTAGACATACTGACAAATGCTACACAATGACTTCAGCAATGAGCAAAGGGCTCCAGGTTCTATGAAATGGTATCTACAAAGTCCTAAGCCTAAGACTTTTCAATGCTTCATTAAGACTAAGATTTTGTATGTTTGGTAGCAACTGCTGTATGCATACTAATTACTTTTCTGCAGTCATACTTTAAGAAATGTTCACGAAAATACACACATAGGTCATTTTACAAATGGAATCCACATAATAATAAAATAGCCATAGCCCTATAGGCCTAGCTGACACTGGACAGCCTTACATTTCATCCAACGGTAAAATACACATCCATAAATGGCAATTCATCATATTAACTGACATTTAAGTTATTTAAACGTCTCATATAGCATGATGTGGACATTAAATGAGTCAATAAACTGTGCTTCCTTGAAATGACTTCCAACTCTCAGGTGAGACCTTGATTTTTGATTTTGTCTTTGTGGAATTTAACATATAAATTCTATGTATTTGAGGCAAATAGCTTTACTTTTAATGTATGCGTTCATCACAGTTCTCTGGAGTCCTTGAATTAGGGTGAGGTATAAGCTGTCAGTTTTCACAACGGACCTGTACATGACACACATGACATAAACCCTGTACCTCCTCAAGTGTTCCAAGGTCTTTCATATGTGAGGCAACATAAATAAGGGAATTCTGATTCTGTAGTCACTTTGATTGGTTCCCTTAGAACAGTTTTTACTCTTGTACAGAAAGGCAACCGCTTGGAAATTTGAAGGTTCATTTAAAGGTTAGTACTTTAGCACTTTTCTTACAAAGTTCAACTGGATTGCCTCTTATTTTGGGTAGAACATCTTCGTGGTTAGCTAGAACATGTAGTCCACATGTTTACAAAAAATGTCTTATATCCAATCTCTTCAATGAACGCAATGAACGATAAATAATTAGATTTACTAAGTTTCTTTTCTTTTCTCAAATACCACTGAAGTAAGGAATCCCTTATTCTAGGACAAGTTCAAGAAAAAAAATGTAACCCAGTAAGATTCTGACTTTACACTCCCCTAGAGCCCGTATTTCTGAAGCAATTCCGACTGCCACTGGCGCTTCCTTTCCGGGAATGCCTGTGGAATCTTGATCTTGCGAAAATCCCGAATGCACTGCTTCATCTCCTCTTCAGCGCTGGGTCTCTCCAAAGTCTTCCTCCGGGTCAGTCCTCCCCCACCCCCTTCCCGAAGTCCCACCCCACTGGTTAGGGACTGGAAGAGCTCACTGTTGCGCCTCTTATCTGGAAGCTCCATCCACTGCACAGAGGAGCCCTTTTTTGGTGGTCTGCCTAGGGTGAGGGTACTGGGTGGACGGGACACTGAGTGAAGGGCTCCACAGGGGGCCAGGGACCCTCCCACCACCTCACCACGTGTTGCCAGTACAGGGCCTCCATCCTGGGGTGAAGTAGCCTCAGAATGGGTCTCGGAGCTGGAGGTAGACAGCTCATTAAGGGAAGCTCCGCTTTCACTACCCTTATCCGCCAGCTTCTCAGGCTTGGGTTCCTCACCCTCGGCCCTGGGGGACACTGTCCTGCAGGCAGGCCCTGTCACAAAAACAAGAAAAATGACTAAGATTATATAAGTTTAAGACTAAAAGGAATACAAACCCGATGGTGTACAGATGATTAGCACAGAAAAAACTCAATTTCATGACAACGGAAAGTGGAGACTGCCATGTACCACATTTCACAGCCTGATTAGATCTTATTTACTAACTGTGTTGGGCAGGTAAAGTGAGAAGGTATCAAATATATTTAAATCGATTATTCATTTAATAATGAATGATTGAATATTATTTTAATGTATCTTATAAAACTATAAACTAGATATCCACAGGTCATAATACAGACGTGCTTGGCAGGCTAAAGATTTTACACAAGGGAGAGCTATTTGCCTTCAAACTGCTATTGTGAGATCACTGAAAAAAGAGGGAACCTACATCAGCAGGATCTCATATATGCATGTTTAGTGGTCACAATGTCTGCAGTTTTCTCAAAAAATGACTTTAATCCAGTCATTTATCTGCTGATAACTGCGCCCCTTGCACAATCATGCACATTTATTTATTACTATAGCACTGTCTTTTCTACAGTATACAGGTATATCTGTATTTTCTTGTATATATTGCATTGTATATTTATCCATAGTAACCTGTACTATGTATAGTTTATAGTTAACAGTAAATAATACTGTTGCTGGTACCGACCCATCTAGGTTTTTCATACTGCACAACGCTGTTTTTATTTTTTAATTTGTATTTGTATTTGTATCTGTGCTGTTTTTTGTGAAACCGCTACTGGCTGCTAAATTTCCTTCGGGATCAATAGAGTATCTATCTATCTATCTATCTATCTATCTATCTATCTATCTATCTATCTATCTAAAGGTCATTAAAATGACTTTGTCATTATCTTATTGCTCACAGCTATCAATATTTGAAAGGTTCTTTACAGTGTGTTATTGTTCAGTTAATGATTGTTGTAAGACTACTTGATTAAACATCAAAAGATGTAATAGCTGATTGTAATTTCTCATATAATCAATAGTGACAGCTCTGTTTGTGTGGTGATAGTCAGCTATTGTGCAGAATGTTTAACTGTTTAGGTCTTATAGAACCTTGGTGCTGTCCAGAGAACCAGTGTGCTTTTAGACCAGGTTTAATTAGAACCAAGGAATGTTGAAGGATACATCATCAGTATCAATAGGAGGCGCTGCACAATGGTAGTAAACAGTACAAACAAGATGGTGAAGTGTATACCTATGGCATTTGTGCTATATTATCCAGAAAGCAAACACGGATCAACTAACTGTGATAAGAAGACACAGAAGAGTTTCTCCAGCAGACCACTGGATGTCGCCATTGTTGACTTTTATTTCCTCACCAAGCGACACACCCACGGATGTCGTCACGGTTTCTGCTGAAGAACCTACTATTTTTCAGGTTCCAAACCTACCATATTATTTTGGTGGAATTGTGCCAAACAGTTTAGACATAGATGCATAAACTGGAATGGAACTGTTCCACATTGGTAGAAAAGACCTGGTGATACAAATATAAACCTTTTAATCCATTTAGTAGGTTTTAGACGTTAACACGGTCCAGTAATCTGTGAAAGTCTTAGATGGGAATGCACCCTCCCTGGGCAAACTAATGGTGTTCTTGCTGATATGTAGGGAGGGAGAAAAGATCCTTCTTAGAACAGAAAGAGGGAGACAGTATTCTTCTTGCAGAAGAGGAACAAACCCTGAGCTTTGCTTCTATGGAGGTCTCTGTGTGTCCTACTGTACAAGATATTATTAAGGAAGTATTCTCAATGTTGTATTTGTCTTATTTACAGCATTTGTTGTAGAACCATATCATGTTATTCATTCAGCTGTAACACAAAGGTGCTGCATGTACGGTACTTGAAGGTGTGATTACAGAAAGCCAATAAATACCACAGGGTAGAAGAATGCCTTGCAATCCAGGCATAAATATATTATTGTGAGCTCTTTAGTGTTTCCCCTTAGTTAACAAATCGATTCCTCAGCCAATTATAAAATTCATCATGAAACGAATCACGTGTTTCTGCAGAGATACTAAAATCCCCTGAGCTGTAGACCTCCAAGAATTGAATTTCACCCCTAGCATGGAACCATGAATACACAATAATTCATGAAAGGCTGGTAAAACAATTCTAGCCCACAATTATCTCCATAAAAATATGCCAAAGTCTACTAAATTGCCATTATGCATTAACATGCTAGGCAATAGAATTTATGTAAAAGAAGAACAGCTGTGGATCATAACCATTCATGTTATTTCCATCAGAGTGATAAAGAAAAGCAATCCTTCCTAGAGTTAGTCCTCAGCAGGACAATAAAGCCAGACTGAGTGTGCAAAAGAAAGTAACTGGTTCAGAGGACATTAGTGCTGTGAATTATGTAACTTGGTCCTAAACAAACACAGCAGGAACATGCTGTTGGGGTGCAAAGGAGCAGAACGAGTCTGCAAGAATTAACCTAGAGACAAAGACAACTGGCATGAACCAAGTCAACATTTACAGTACAAAAATGAACAAACAGGAAAAAATTGTTGAAAAAGCAATACTGACAAAAATTTCATGTCATTGCAGTAAATTATCCTTCTAGATGCTTACAATGGTGTTTTACTGGCATAAAGTAAACCTCTAGCTCCACTGAAATTCCCTTAAATTCCAAGACATTCTAGTAGTCTAATCTGTGTCTGAGATTTGAGTTTAATATAAACTGGGGGGAAAAGGAAGAAGAAAAAAACTAATAATAATTGTTGGCCACAAGACTATTCTAATGCTAATCTTCTTTCTATTATCTCTACCTAAGTTTTGCAAAGTCTAGAGAACAGCTACTAATCGCACGCCTCAGTGCCCCCCTTAATGCGATATGCAGCTGCTAATTGGTGATTAGATGTTGATATCCAGGCACAGGGGAAGCAGGGAGGCAGTCTCTCCCCAGGCTGATCATGCCTGCTGAGGCGACAGTGGAGGCAGAGCACAGTACTGCTGGGACCCAGATTTAACATTGGCAAACATCTGCGCACTATACCACTTTCCCTGTCCCCTCTAAGCTGATACTAAGTCCACTAATCTGTCGTAGCATTTTGTTGTAGATCCTGCCAATCAATTAATTCTTTTTACTTATTTATTTTTACGTTTTTTACAAATGACCCTACCAGGCAACCTTACATACTTTAAGATCAGGGCTTATCAGTTATAGTCCCAAAGGCTATAGTGGACATTTCTCTGCTTAAACACACCTGGTTGATTAATTACCAGGCTGGATGTGTCGCAACCAGGGAATCAGAAAACTCTTCTGACGTCCAGCTCTCTAGAGACGGAACTAATGACATTTGAGAAAGACAGGAAAAGAACGAATCTTGTACTGAAGGTTTTGTTCACATACATTGGTCATGCAATATGGGTGCATTTCAAAATAGGTACAGATGATTCCTATGTAAACTCTACAAAAATGTCATTGGAGTTGAAATTATGAGTTACATATATACTTTATTTTTATATACAGGCCACACAATTTAGGCTTTTATTTTCAATATGTTAAGTTCAGCACATAAACAGTACTGCAGTGGTACTCTCTGACATGTTTTCTCAGTACAGAACATGCTAACGTATTTTCAAAAAAATTAATCATTTGACCAGGGTGCCCAAACGTTTGCTGTATAGGAAAATGAAAGCCTTCTTTGAAAGGAAAGTCTGTTTTTGTTCTATATTTCTGATACTGTGTTAATTATTGATACACCTCCATGTGATCGGGAGTGTGAAAATCAAGCCTTTTCATCAACTAGGAACACCTTTAGCCCCAATGCATCCTAGCAAAGCTTAGAACAAGCATTTTTCCAACTGCTACAATACATTTCAAGTGTTTTTCTATAGAATGGTCACAAGCAATCCAAAGAACCGAATCAAATGCCATTACATGAAAACAAGCATAGTGCCATGCCACGCTGACTAGACATTTCCCAATAGACATGAAAACTCTTATACTGGCATTTGGCTTTTGAGAAGAAATGTCAGCCCAGATGAAGGTACAGCATAATAACTTGTCAACAAGTGCATACAGGTGTTTCATACCAACTCCACATTTAGGAAAGAGGCCTATTTCTCAAATTTCCCACTAGGATCAATGAAGTATCTGTCTATCCATCCATCCATCCATCCATCCAGCCATATGGGTATAAAGTCGAAGGCTCAAAAACTGCTATGTTATGGAGCTAAAAGGCACATCCTGTAGTTCGGTGTTAAGAGGATACTAACAAAGTAAATGTTTCCACATTAAGCACTGCTATGTAATAAGGGGGAAAACATGAGAATGACAATAAAATAAAACAACACAGTGTAAACCATTTACATGTTAATGAGATACAAGTACTATGTTGCATGCTGTATTTCAGTTATGATGCAGCAGCTTCACTGTTCTTAGTAAAGGACTTAGTCCTCAATTATGTGCTTCTCAGTTCTAGTCCTGGCTTCTATGATAATATTATATAGTTTATTATTTTTAGACTGCTGGAGTTTTTAAGCACCTCAGTGTCACTGCTGGAGTGAGAATCATCCACCACCCAAAACTATCCAGCCAACAGGGACCCTGTGGGCAGTGACCTGTGACCACTAATGAAGGACTAGAGGATGACCACCACAACCTGTGAAAGAACAGATGAGCCATAATTTCAGACGTTACATCCACAAGTTAAGCAAAGTAGATGAGTCTAATAGTGAACAGTAGGTACAGTGTTCAAAAACTCCATCACAAAGTACAGAGTGACCCAACACCCAAATAATACCTGATCTGTGGTGGTCCTGTGGGGGGTTGACCTCTTAGAAACAAGGTGAAAGGGGAGTAACAAAGTTGCACTACAGTCTAAATGTAGAACTACTAGGTGCACCTATATGGGAAGTGAAGCTAAAAATGAACAATAAGTGTAGAGCAAGGCGGTGGTTTTAATGTTATGAATGATTGATATATATGTATTGTCATCATAGGTAATTGCGAATGTCAGTCCACCCACTGCAATCTGCAGCATGGTATTCTTCAGGATTAAGCAGTGAGGATATACTGCTGTGTCATTCCCATTGGCTATTTGATCCAAAGCAATGACACTGATGACCTGAAACACAAGATTTCATTAGCTCATGCAAATCAGTGACAAACCAACCAAAAACCAATGACAATATAGGTTATGTCAAAGTAAAACTGTAGTCAGTTTTGCTTTGACCATCTAAAGTTAATTATGAGTTAACCTGTAAAACCATAGAAATCACAGTTTCGAGAACGTAATGCATGTTACCACATGTCTATATGATAAACAAATTACTTTTGCCGACCATTTTAATAAAATCTATGCAGCATGATAGGTGCCATATCTTCAGGGCTCTAATGGATGAAAATTAATTGTCAAAAAAAAAAAGCAACGGGTGGGTGTCTGTCAGATGACCTTGAACATACTAGTGTGGGTTGACTGTGACCTTTCATGTTCCAATAATGTTACTGCATTAGATAGCGTAATTAACAGAACACAGCTGTTATCTCAGCACCCCCCTTTTACATTGCTATATATAGTATTGTGTCATGATATTGGTGCATCCCTAGCTATAAATCAAGCAAATTCATTTCAGAACAGACAAAACACATACACCCAACATCATAAGTTGAAGGTGTGGTGAGATCAGAAGGTCAGCCCACAACTCCCACAGAGTTCAAACCTATCCAAACAGCTGTCCCGTTGTCACTCCCCTGCCATCCTGAATTAACCTAGCCACTTTAATTGCAAGGACATAAAAGTCTGTCCTGTCCTCTTTTTATCTATTCGATCAGATGATTTTAAAGGGAGCATTTTGCCATTAGCAGCCATATGGTGAGCTCACCATTAGCGAACACAGGGTGAGGCTGGCCTTTAAATCTCAGAGGAATCATAATAGCTAATTCCTCTTTGCTTTACTGTCTCTCCAATAGCAGCAAGCATCAGTGCCTCTGGGGTTGCTGAGCAGTTAATACACACTGCAGCTGCATCACAGAAAGCAATTACATGTGCAGATCCACAGATCACCGCTCACTGCACAATGCGTGTTCGCTGTCACACAAGCAGAGATGCAAACGTTCATATACTAGCCAAATAAACATGTAAGGTGTATGATCTCGCATAACAGCAGAGATACCAAATATACACACTTACAAATATGCAAAAAAGCATGGAAAAAACCTTATGATATAATGTCATGTCATCAAATGAATAATGGCTGTATTCTGGACAGAACTGTTTTTCAACTCTAGTGCTGTAGTGCATATAAGGTCAGTTAAAAAGTACAAAGGGCAAAAACACAGGACCACCACAGAGCATGTATTATTTGGGTGGCAGATCATTCTCAGCACTGCTGTGACCCTGGAGTGGTGCTGGTGGGTTAATGTTTGTGACACTGGTACGAGTGGATCAGACACAGCAGTGCTGCTAAAGTGATTAAACACCTCAGTGTCACTGCCGGGCTGAGAACAGTCCACCAGCCAAAACTATCCAGCCAACAGTGTCCCATAGGCAGCGCCCTGTGACCACTGATAAAGCACTAGAGAATGACCAACACAAACTGTGCAGCAGCAGATGCGCTTTTGTCTACAAGGTGAAGGAAGAACAAGGGAGGAGTGTTAATACAGTGGACAGGGAGGGGACACAGTGTTCAACAGTTCTGTGCTATGTCTAATTAATTCGCACCAGTAAGTTTTTCTATTTTTGTTTTTTGTTTTTTCTTTTTTTATTCTTTTGGGTTCTTTTGGGTTTAAACTAAAATAGTTTAAACTGTTCAAAACAAGCAAGGTTTCTTCACCAGCTTGACTATTCTGCTCAGAATATGCTCCTTATATCATGTTCTCAGCAGCCTTTCAGCCTTAATGGAGGTCACACAGATAAATCAGGGAATAGACAGCTAGACAGCACAAAGATAAACTGATAAATTCTCCATTCTATTGCTTACATATCTTCTGCTCACGGTCATATCTTATGTGTCACTGTCCATTGTGTATACAAGGCCAGAAAAATAAACTCTACAATGAGCAATTTCCTATCAATGGTCTACATAATTGTATATATATATATATATAGATAGATAGATAGATAGATAGATAGATAGATAGATAGATAGATAGATAGATAGATAGATAGATAGATAGATAGATAGATAACGCCTTTAAAACCTACTGACAGGTGAACATATCTGCTGTTCCTACAAGCTGACTTGCTTTTGTTAATATAACATATACAACTTATGAAACTAGATTCATTAGTAAAATAATTATGACTAATGAAAACAGTAATTATCGGCACATTTGTCAGAATCATGTTAGTGAGAGAGCATTAAATTAGCGCCCATCTAGTCTCGGTGAGAAGTCCAATTAGCCTCGACAGAGAGGTAGAGGCTTAGGGGTGCTATTAGAACACTTTCCAAAAAATGAAAAAAGCCAAAACAAATGAGAGCTCCGAGAGCTAGAGTTCACAGGAGACTTTCCACAGCAGCACAGATGACTCATCAGGCATACATTCGCAAAATCTCTACAAACCAAACTGTGTTCTGTAATTAGACTGACTGGTTAAGGAATACTTTGCTGGAAAACACACAGTTTTGGCATATAGGCAAGGTATAGACCTCAATCTGACTGATAGCTTTCGCTTTGCTGTGCATGAGGACCATGATTTATTAAGAAAACCTTGCAACTCTGTTTGCTTTATTTTTATTTTTGATGTGAAAAAAGCAGCTGCACTTTATCCTGTTAGAACCAGGCCAGTAAAAATATACACAGTTAGGTGGAAAAAGATCTTGCTATGTTAAAGTTACACTATATTAAATGTGCAGTAAATTTCTCCTATAATGTTCAACTTTCAGAAACATGAGGCATTGCTAAGACAGCTTGTAGACACTGTGTTATGACCTTGGGAAACGTTTTATGCAAAACCCAAGGATATATTAAAAAATAATGGTCTGTGTAAATGAGAGCAATACATTCTTTTAATTCCACGGGAAGCGAAGCTGATCATTGAAGGACAGCATGCTGCTTCAGATGTCATTGATGCCTTAAAAGTTTTCAGAATATGTCTGGAAGAGATCAGGGGGAAGAACTGAAAGCCCGGGCCTCCCAGCACACTAGACTGCTTAGCATTTCTCACCACTGCTATCCTGAAGCAACCCAACGCCTGCTGACCTTTGCTAAGGGACCATGGATTACTGAAGAAGGAAAGGGGGGTGGGACTGGGGGGGGGTGTCGTTGTGTGAATGTGATGCCAATCTATAATTGAAATGCAGAGAGCATTTCTGCACAAACCTCAAAGAAAAAAACACAAGAATTGAAGAGGGAGAAAAAGAGCAAAAATCTGATAGGCATTTTCAATATAGCTGTAATCCCGTTGGGTGAAACACAGGATTAAGATGGTGTAGAGGGCAGCTGCAAGGCCACCATCTTAAGAACAGCTAACAGCTGGTGAAAACCTGAAGATAAACCCAAATGACTCGAAAATGAGAGGTGCACAAAAATGTGAAGCTATATTGAATCTGTGAGGTAAATGAGAAAAACTAAGTGCTGAACTAAACTGAGAACAGATTTAGGATTGAAACCCGAGCCATGTGAATCTGGTTGTTTCTGGGACTGCACTGAGAACTACATGTACTTTTACAGCACTTCTCCACTATGCATTACCACATACCTTCGTACCAAGCACTGCCATGGCTTTCAAGCAGTAAGGGAGGCTGTTGTTTATTTTTTTGGTAGGTATAAAGTGTAGCATTACGGTAATGTTGCTTGAGAGAGGTTTGAAATCCTAAAGGTAGCTGACCGTTCAACAGAATACACTGAATGCCATGTCTATTCACTTATTTATGCGCGCTTTCATGAGCATCAGGAGTAGGACACAGACCTGCTTTTCCTCCTCCTGGCAAAGCATTCATTTATTCTACCTGAAAAATTATAATCACATACCATTACATTTAGCCTTGTTCCATCAAAACAATCCCAAGTACCCAGGCACCCTGGCTAACAGTGGTAAAATACTCCTGATGGACATTTGAAGCTTGTAATGCGCTTTACTTTGTGCGTCACAGTGTTTAAGTAAATCCTTGAGTGAATACTTCAACTTGAGTCCTCACTCTAAAAGGTGGAGGGGCCTTTAGTATAATTTACTTCACTTTACCTTGAGCTAAGAAATACAACTTACAAAATCCTGTAACTTAATAAGATTTTAAGCACTATCAATAATGCATATCATAATGCATAATAACCATGTCTGCAAAGTAGAATGCACAAATAGTTATAGATTCCTTATGAGTGTATTATAACATATTATGAAAGTGCATACAGGTTACAGGTATACTGTCATATACAGTATATGTTATATCTTACAGACATGGTATTTACAGAAAGAGTTACCTTTGATTTTTGTTTTGCAAGATCTTATCATTCAATCTTTTTCCACACCTATTACTAGTACCTGGAGGTACAGGTCATTTAATGCATTTAATGGTGAGACCATTGATTTAAGGCCTGTCTGATCGCAATTATACAAAATAATTATTTAATCTGACCCTAATTATGCTACACAGTCATTATGGAATTACATTATATCTAAACAATGATGAACAATTGAGCTAAATGCAGTTTATTAGTTTTAAACTAATAAAAAAAACTTCTTTATCCAGTTCTAATGCTAACCTTTCACTGTTAGCTAATTAGCTAATGCTAATGTTACAGTGCAGCACATTGTATCACCTCTTGTTAGCTGCCAAGAAAAGGGATAGCTAAACCTGACTGTCAATCTACAGGCCTATTTAAATACTGTAGGTTTGTGCTTTATTAGTTTTATATTATAAACAATTAATAAGATAACTAAACGGTTAATCGCCATTATTTATACTACTAATTGTCAGCTAAAATATATGATTGTGAAATGCATAATTTTTTGGTTACAACAACATCAGAATTCCCCAAATGTCTTTCTACTTTCATGGGTGCTGCACTGCCAAGTGAACACAAGCCAGTAGTATGCAGGAATTAGCATCTACAAATCTTAATGCTGAAGTCTGTCAGAAATGTCCGTAGTCATGTGGATGTTTATTTCAGTTCCTCTTTAATTACCATAGAGAAGTTCCTCAGTGCTTCTAACAAGCAATATGTTAGTTCACACTGAATTATTTGCAGAACAGCTGAATCTAAATCTATTGTTTGGCTGCAGTGACTAATAATGAGTCTATAACCTATACTGAGGAGCAGATGTCTTCACTAGAATAATTCTCTCTGGGGGCCAGAGCCATGTCCTAGAAATAATGTGCAGCAAAACTGTGTAAACATATTGTGTTCTCTCATGCTTCCACAGTAATTGAACTCAGAGAAAACTCCATCTGCGGCCACATTCACGCTCAGGCTAAACTGGGAAAAGGTGTCCTCTAACAGCTCCCATTTTTCTGTTCTGAACCACTGGTGCAGCACATCGTTTATGTTTACTGATTTATTTATATGCAGACAGATGCTTATTGTGCTCGTGTTTTAGATCTCCAAACAAATTTCACCACAAGTCTAGCACAATTGTATGTATTAGCTACTCCATTTCACACGTACCGCATACACTACACCCTCCATGGAAAGTTTTGGTGAAGACTGGAAGGTTAGAAAACCTTTTCCAACCCTTTTCCAAGTAAGCTTTGGTCTTACAGAGAAGTTCTAAATTTTTTTGCCTAAACATTAGACTAAATCATATGGCTTCTTACTTGAGCTTATGTTCAGTTCAGTGTATGTGCTTCTGTCTCTCTAGAGAAATATATTTCATAAATAGAACAGACTTTTATAATATAGAAAAAATAATAGCTGTAATAGCAGTTCTGAAAAAAATATCATTATACATGTGTGTATACATGTTAGGTAGGTGCAGCAGATAAGCATTATCCTACCAAACGTTTTGTCTGAATGACAGAGATCAAGCAGATTGTCATTACTGGTGTTATTGAATGGTGCAGCAGTTCATCATGCTACGTTATTGCATATATATGGGGGGTGGGCAAAATTATTGGCACCCTTGAAAAATATTTTTAATATTTAAAACCAAATTTAAATCTGTGGGTGTGGGTGGATCTTGCTATTGCTTCTACTCTTCAGGAACACCATTCTTCCCTATGAACATTTCCTCTTCCACTGGGGATATAAACGAGAGCTTATACAGATGTAAAACCCCTTTGTCATCAACCAACATTAAAGAGCTGTCAATACAAATGAGAATGTGGCCCTACATAAACTAGGAAATAGTTCTAAAACAAGTAGCTGATGAAGCTGTCGGTTGAACTTACATTAGGTACATCATACATATATATATATATATATATATATACACTGCTCAACGAAAAATAAAGGGAACACTCAAATAACACATCCTAGATCTGAATGAATGAAATATTCTCATTGAATACTTTTGTTCTGTATAAAGTTGAATGTGCTGATAACAAAACCACACAAAAATCATCAATGGAAATCAAATTATTAACCAATGGAGGCCTGGATTTGGAGTCACACACAAAATTAAAGTGGAAAAACACACTACAGGCTGATCCAACTTTGATGTAATGTCTTTAAAACAAGTCAAAATGAGGCTCAGTATTGTGTGTGGCCTCCACGTGCCTGTGTGACCTCCCTACAATGCCTGGGCATGCTCCTGATTGGGTGGCGGATGGTCTCCTGAGGGATCTCCTCCCAGACCTGGATTAAAGCATCCGCCAACTCCTGGACAGTCTGTGGTGCAACGTGACGTTGGTGGATGGAGCGAGACATGATGTCCCAGATGTGCTCAATCGGATTCAGGTCTGGGGAACGGGCGGGCCAGTCCATAGCTTCAGTGCCTTCATCTTGCAGGAACTGCTGACACACTCCAACCACATGAGGTCTAACATTGTCCTGCCAACCACATCAGCATATGGTCTCACAAGGGGTCTGAGGATCTCATCTCGGTACCTAACGGCAGTCAGGCTACCTCTGGCGAGCACATGGAGGCCCTCCAAAGAAATGGCATCCCTACACCATTCCTGACCCACTGCCAAACCGGTCATGCTGAAGGATGTTGCAGGCAGCAGATTGCTCTCCATGGCGTCTCCAGACTCTGTCACGTCTGTCACATGTGCTCAGTGTGAACCTGCTTTCACCTGTAAGGAGCACAGGGCGCCAGTGGCGAATTTGCCAATCGTGGTGTTTTCTGGCAAATGCCAAGCATCCTGCACGATGTTGGGCTGTGAGCACAAGCCCCATCTGTGGACGTCGGGCCCTCATACCATCCTCATGGAGTCGGTTTCTAACCGTTTGTGCAGACACATGCACATTTGTGGCCTGCTGGAGGTCACTTTGCAGGGCTCTGGCAGTGCTCCTCCTGTTCCTCTGTGCACAAAGGTGGAGGTAGCGGTCCTGCTGCTGGGTTGTTGCCCTCCTACGGCCTCCTCCACGTCTCCTGGTGTACTGGCCTGTCTCCTGGTAGCGCCTCCAGGCTCTGGACACTACGCTGACAGACACAGTAAACCTTGCCACAGCTCGCATTGATGTGCCATCCTGGATGAGCTGCACTACCTGAGCCACTTGTGTGGGTTGTAGAGTCCGTCTCATGCTACCACAAGTGTGAAAGCACCACCAACATCCAAAAGTGACCAAAACATCAGCCAGAAAGCATAGGTACTGAGAAGTGGTCTGTGGTTCTCACCTGCAGAACCACTCCTTTATTGAGTGTGTCTTCCTAATTGCCAATAATTTCCACCTGTTGTCTAGTCCATTTGCACAACAGCATGTGAAATTGACTGTCAATCAGTATTGCTTCCTAAGTGGACAGTTTGATTTCACAGAAGTTTGATTTACTTGGAGTTATATTGTGTTGTTTAAGTGTTCCCTTTATTTTTTGAGCAGTGTATATATATATATATATATATATATATATATATATGTGTGTGTGTGTGTGTGTGTGTGTGCGTGTATGTATATATATATAATTATTATACAGATTAATAACAATAATAACATACATAACATCATACTAATGAAGTGTGCCAAAACTTTTGCAGTTGTCTGTTTACATGTGTCTACCCTTCCTCTTTTTATTTAGTATACAAAGTGAATATAAACGGTACCCCAAGTAAAATTACCTTTGTGCCTCACTGATCCCTGGCCTATCTATTACAGACACATTATAAAAGATGATGTGTTTGTGCACCAAGTTAATATCACTGAATATTACATCCGGCTGTCGCACTTTTTAGTATTAGTGAAAGGTGTTATTTTCTGGCTCTACAAACCAAAGACCAAGTCAGAATTCTTGATGTTTTGATATTGTTATGTCACACATTGACTATCCATATCAAAGCAATCACCAAAACTGCCACCATCTTATAAATATAGCCAGAATCAAAGGTTTGGAGTCCCAAAAAGACCAAGAGAAGCTCATCTGTGCTTTTATCTCCAGTAGAGGGGACTATTGTAATAGTGTTTTAACTGGATCTCCCAAAAAGACACAGCTCATTCCAAATGCTGCTGATAGAATAGACCAACAGCTTAGAGCACATTACTCCAGTTACTTCAGCTTTGGCTGGCTTCCAGTTAGTATACATGACATATATGAATTCCTGCTTCTAGTCTCAACATCAATTAATGGTTTAGGTTTAGAATATATCCATGGACTACCATAACCATGTCCAATATAAAAATGGTTAAGCAGCATTTAGTTGTTATGCTCCATACAAGTGAAGCTAGAGGCCAGAAGATCTTAGACATGCCCCACAGTTCTTTTTTATGTGGTTATGACTGAGCTGTCTAACTTGCACTCTATTTTTACTGTGGTATAGCTCTAAAACACTCATTTTTTACACACCTAAATCTAAGCAAATCAGTTTTTTGGTAAATTTAATGCACTTTGCACAAAAAGTTAATGTTTTTCTTTTTGGTGTTTATTTTACTTTTATTTAAGTAATGCAATTTAACAACCCTACCTAAGCATAGCAATACTATTTTTAAGTGGCTGCACTTACCCACATTGCAGAGTTCAGTTCATTTATTAAAAAAAAACAAACACAGAATGTAAATGTAGAAAGAGAAAACAACTCTGTGGCATGATAGAAGAGGTACAAAGATCTGCTTTGACTTTGAAGCTACATGTCTGTGCCTATACTGAAACATATCCAGTGGTATGGAACACATGAAAAAATCATGCACCTGAAATAAATCTAATGGCAAACAACCTGATTTGTTACACTGTGGCACTAATGATGCAGTGTTGTATCTATAGTGCCACAGTGTAAGAAATCAGGTTGTTTGCCATTAGATTTATTTCAGGTGCATGATTTTTTTCATGTGTTCCGTATCGCTGGACATGTTTCAGTCTTTTGCCCCATATTTGGCACACTAATAATAAACTGTTGTTTGCATCTGTATTTTTGAAACATGACTTTTATCAAACTATTTGATAGTTTTACTTGGTTGTGTTGCATAAATGTTTATTATGAGTAATCAAATCAAATCAAATCAAATCAAATCAAATCAAATCAAATCAAATCACTTTTATTGTCACATCACATTTTTACAGGTGTGAAGGTGAGTGAAAAACTTAGGTGCGTAGTCCCTTACAGTACTTCAATACAAACATATAAATTAGACAATAAATATATACAATACTAAGCACTAAAATCTCTGTTTACACTAATTTACAGTTATGAATAAAAGTTATGAATAAAAACTATGATATATGCAGATGTACACATTACCATATAGCACTATGGTAAGGCTGAGGTAGATGAGAGATGCAGGGTATATACAGGGCATAGAATATTATATTATATACATACACTACAGATATACTATATAAATCAGTAATACATAAGTCATAATTTAGTTATTTACAACATTGAGGGTGTAATCATTTAACACAGTATTGAAAAATTATATCAGAAAAAAAATGTATTAAAATTCATTATCATTACACATGCCAAGAGTGCATGTAGACTATTTAAATGAACCCTGGAGCTTTCTAAGCAGAGATCCCTTGAGCAGGGCAGTCTTGATTCACTTCAGAATGTACTCTGCTGCAGTTCATTCAAAGTCACAATACACAATCACAATACAGACCAATGGCGTTTAAATAGGCAGAAGATAGACTGAATGTTTGTGTTCTCTCTGTATAATTTCTTGGGTACATAAAAAGAGATTAGTTTCTGAGGCAGCTTTTGACATTTACCAACAGTTTCAGATGATGGCATGCTGGCCAACAGCAATGGAAGCTCGGTCACTAGTAAAATAAGGATATTCTAAAAGCAGCATGCCACTGGTGGCTAATTTTACACTGCTTTCTTCATACTAAACCATGAAAAAGCAAAAAAAATATTGTGACCTATTGCTCTAATTTACAAAACAAATAAAACAAGGCAATAAAAACAACCAGCCCAGGGAGAAGTGTCCAGAAGACGTTATCACCGCTAATTAATTGGGACCTTTTACTTACACAACGTTCATTTACATCTTTTGGTTCCATGTTCAACATGTTAGTGTAACTGCAAAGCAAAGCAGAAATCAAATGCAACAACCACCACAATGCAAAAACACTGTGTTTCATAGCAAGTGGCAGTAACACTGCATCCAGAGAAACGGCCTACAACCCAAGTTGATCCACAGATTAAAGCACCTCTTGCTACTGGGTCCATGGGGAACACTCTTGTATTGTTTCTTGTCTTGTAGCCTACTTCCTTTCTGTGAAAAGGGTTATTACTAAAAGCTTGAATGTGAAACTACAAAGAAACAAATTAATTTACAAATGAAACAATATGATTCTTTATTAACAAAGAAACCAGGACATACACTGAAATGACTTGCATATCTAGAATAAATCAGCTTGTTGTTAGTATACCCCATTTTCTCATTTGAGCTTAGTCAATTGTGTAGAAGTCGTTTTGAAAGGCCAATACAATGGAAGACAATCTAGAGCTAGGAATATTTGTTTTGCATGGCCAATTCACTATCCGTCCCTGTGCCTAACCGAGCTATGCTTATCTAAATTAATGAAAGGATTGCAAACCTTATTTAATTGACAAACCTCGCAGCACACAATTGCAGGAAGAAGCCTGCAGGGTCGTTATCTGCATGACGGCAGCGTATCATCTCATTCTACGGTTGGGAAAACACATCCATCTCCGCTTGAATGTTGATGAGTGCCAAGGTGGCGTTTTAGTTGAAGAAAAGAGTAGAGGAAGTAGATTCCCTGAACGAGCAATCAAGTGTCAGATCCTGACAGTTCCTGGAGTACAGGGTGAACAAATCCTCTCTGGGGTCAGTCAGCGTTAGAGATGTCACAGCATTTAGAGGACAAATTGATGGACATTTGAAAATGCAGTATGTCTATCCAGGGTTCAGACTGCTTTATGGATAAGCTTAGTGTTATGTTTGATAGTACAGGGTGAAGCATCCCAAGGGACAGTTTCTCAGACTAAGCCTAAGCGTAGGTTAAAAACAACTTTCAGTGGCGTTTCTCTACAGGTGCCGCAATTTAGTCCAAGACTAGGCTTAAACTTAATCTGGGCAAACATCCCAAAATGTCACTTTACACACACTGATGACTGTTTTTTCTCAGGAATCAAGCTGCTACTTCACTAAACAACGTCTACTCGTCTCTTTCTCGCCCTCATCACTTTTTTCCCCAAAAGTAAAATTACTGTTCCTCTCAGGAGAATGCCTTATGTACCTTTGCAACAACAGTAGATCTACAAAGCACATCACAGGCACACACTATTCTGCTGGCTAAAAATGCTGCCAAAAGCAAATTTAAAAAAGGCGGACAATCTGTATACAGTATTGCAAAAAAGTATTTGGCAGCCAAGAAAGTTATTTTCCTGTCAGTAAGTATATTTTAATAATAATACAGTAATAATAGTAATAAATAAAATAATATGCAACAAGAGTGTTTGTTTGTTGTTGTTGCTGCTGCTGCTATCTTGGTTAGAAGAATACAGTGAGACTAACAGGTTTTGGTTTCTGATATCTCCTTGCACAATGGATGCCATTGCATTGATTTGCTCAATTCCAATTTGGAGTATGCCTGCAGGAATTCGTGCCGATTCAGTGAAAGGAGCACTGGGCCTTCTCTAAACTAACACCAGGTGGGAAAAATGTAACTGTTAAAATGTATATGTATTCATTTAGCATTTACATTACCCTTCACTGGAACAAAGAAGCCTTAACCCTGAAAAACAGCCACATTATGACAAACATCATCCTGGCAATCAACATTGCCAATAAGCATCCTGTTAGGCGGTGCTGTCCTGGCATTGGCCAAACCCAGATTTGTTGTTTGTCAGATAGCGAAGCATTGTTCATTACGCTATAGAACACGTTTCCACTGCAGGGTCCAGTGCCAGTATGTTTTACACCACTTCAGCTGACACTTGGCACTGCACATTGTGCTTGTTTGCAGCTGCTTGGCCATGACAATTCATTTCACTCATTCCATGAAGCTCCTGACACATACAGTTCTGGTGCGAAGGTTGCAAAGCAGTTTGAATGACCACAGTGTAGGAATGGAGGTATATAAATAAACATCCCTTGCCTTATTAATAAGAGGGGAATTAAAGTAGGCTGTTTTACACTTATATTTATTATGTACTGGGAACATTGTTTAACAGTTCATTATTAAATAACTACATGTGCAGCACACATAAGTATGATATTGCATTTCTGAATTCTATTATCGGCTAGTTAATACTTCTCTGTTATCTTGAACACAAATCTTTCACCATTTTGTTGGTATAAGTACATCTTTGTGTTTTAGAAAAACAAACAGATAAGAGTTTGTTGCAGGAAGGCCCTGGTGATATAGAATTTTATAACTACAATCCAATCCTTTAGCCAAACTGCAAGAAATGATTCTTCCTTTAAGGGCCAAAGATTCTGCAGGTACATCAGGTATTTCAGGCATGACTCAGAAGGGCTGTATACATCGCTACAAGCAAACTCTGCTCTTCTGAAGAGATAGATGCTGTAGTCTGCAATACTCAGATAATAGGACTGATGACACCAGCTTTTAATCCCATAAGAACAAATGTTCTTTTGTAAGGTCTGTGGCTGTAGCTTATCTAGCACATCCATTTTTTTACTGTCTTTGGCCCAAGTATTATGCTGTTGTCCCTGGATACTAGAGCAGGCATGACCTTTTTAGTCCTTGTTTGAGAATGTGGACAGCAGAGTTAAACGGAAGGCGAAGAGCATGCACAGAAGGCAGAGGACCACGCACAATTTGGCACTGTCTTTGGCTCCAATTTTGCAATTTCATTGCTGTCCAATGACATCTCAGCAGCAAGCCAGCAGGTTGAAAGTGATGAGCTCTGAAGAGTGGTGGCCCATGAGACTTCTTTTCTCCCTTTATCCTTAATGATAGGAGGAGGAGAGGCATTCTGCTGTCTGTATGTACTTATAGGCCGCTTTCTACATTCTTTGGGCCTAAAAAGGCATAATTATGCAATCACAAGACCCATATCATGGAAAAACATTATTTACTTATTATACCAATTCATCCCAGGGGAGTAGCCAAGAGGTGCCAGTTTGGCCACCCCCGTTCATGCATTTATGTGTTCTGTATTCTTTTAGCAGTAGGATATTCTGAAGGAAGATTAAGTTTACCAGGAACAATAAATGATGATAAATTTAGGCCGATATGGACAATATTTACTGAGCTAAACCTACAGATACAGTGTCTCTCAGTATGATGTCGGCCCGCCATGTTTGCTGTCGCAAATGCATACGTCTTGGCATGGAGTTGTAGAGGTTCCGAACGGTGTCCTGCAATAATCCATCCCATTTAGCTCAACATTTCTCACACAGTTCCTGCACATTTTGCAGTAGGGGTGGAGGTGGAATGACACCAGGCCTTCGGGACGTGAAACAAGTGACAACAAACTGTTCATCTTGGCACTGACCACAGTGCTTTCACACACAGATTTGTTGGCAGTCTCCACCAAGACAAAAGCGAGACTCTACACTGAAAATGACCAGCAGACATTCTGTGTCACTCCACGACAGTATGGCACGATACCATTGCAGTCTTTGGTGACACTGATGTGGTGTTATAGGTAGTCGCTATAACAGTATTCGCCATAACACGTAGTCCTGTGTCTTGCAGCCATTGGCCAATGAAGCTGTCAGCGATCAGTCAGGTACAGCATTAAGGCCCTGATGATGAGTGTATGTGTTCACTATCAATCCACATTTATTTTTATAGCGCTTTTTACAACAGGTGTTGTCACAAAGCAGCTTTACAAAGAATCTTTACAAAGAATCTGGTGTTCGAGCCCCCAATGAGCAAGCTGAGGGTGACAGTGGCAAGGAAAACTCCTATAGTTAGGAAGGAAGAAACCTCAAGAGGAACCAAGACTCAAAGGGGGAACCCATCCTCCTCAGGTCAAGATTATCTATGTGTATATTATCTATATGTGTAAAACTATCAAAATTATGTATGTGTATATGTGTGTTCAACAGCCAGCCAAAGACTGCTCATTTGTAACGTTACATATGTCAGACTGCTTTATCATTAGACTTGTGAGAGACATATAATGAAGGTACTTGGACTTCTATGTCTTAAAATGTTAACCTTAATGTGTATGGCCACCCCACTGTAAAAGTTCTGGTGACACCCCCTGTTCACTCCCCAGTTTATACAGTTTATATATGGAAACTAAGGGTGTACTTATATTTGGCGACCCAAAGTGTGACAAAGCACATTTCACCCCAAAAGTCCAGTTCACCTGATTAGTGTAAACACTCTGTACTGTGTTTAGGGTGCCATGCCTGGGACGGCTTGACAAGTTTTATTTAAATACAACCTGTTTTGAACGCACTGTTTTGTGCATTCCAATTTATTTGCTGATATTACCTGTTCAGTCTGCAAAATTATAAACGGCGCAACAAAAACAGTCTGTTTCGTTCTAAAAGATAAAGACAAGTTGTAAAATGGTAATGAAAATAAATTGCTCATGTTCTGTGTTCTATACATAAACCCACACGAACAGTGGAGCTGAAAAAAATAATTACAAGAAAAAAATCATCCCTTTAAAGATTTGCTCAGCAAAAGAAGTAAGCACAATGCTTACCTATTATTATTGTAGTTCAGGAACCCACACGACGTCCTCTTACTCCAGCTACATGAACTCGTATTTACGTCTTCTTTAGCACACTGAGAACAGTCATTTTAAACTAATGCACTCTTCTACAGAGACATATTGGCATAACAATACCTGCCATACTCTCATGTAGACGTAGATAAGGCTACAGAGCTGCTCATAAATATCAATATAATACGATGTCAGCGTGTGTCTTATGAATAATTCATGTCTCCCTTGAGAGGGCACAGAGCAGCAGTCTTAACTCGTGTGTTGTGCTGTTTCAGTGTCTTTTCCCAGAGACCATACTCTGTACTTCTATAGTAGGGCATTCTTTATCATTTGCACCCATGTCACAGTGAACTTCTACCAGATGAATATTCATAGCTTGAGGGAAAAGCACAGAACGTACACAGGTAAATTTTATCATACCTATCAGAGATCAGAGATAATGACACTAAATGCACTTTCTGAATCCCACTGCTTTAGAAAAGGTTAGTACTGGTCACGGCTGAATGATGTGGACACAAAAAATCTGTTCAATAATCCAATTTTTGGATACTGCTGTTACAATGTGAGCAATGACACATTAAACTAAACTGCAATCTCCTATTGCATAAGCAGAAAGCACAGACCTTTATGTTTGATGTATTCTTATGATTATTGCACAGTAATGACAACATACTGCACATCCAATATCCTGCTGCTTCTGGATTGAAATTCTTTTATGTGAGAATTAAATTTAATGTACCCTCTCCTTTAAGAAAATAGCAAATGTCAAAAATGCAATCACATATAGAAAAAAACATATTTGGCTTGGAACCTTTCCCCCAAAACATCTTCCATTTTTTCTTTTGAGGAAACCAGCTGAGAGTTCCTAATTATGGCATGGTGTTTACTACAGAACAACTTCAGAGGTCTATAGATTGATATGTCTACTGAACAGGACAGATATGGTCATATTCACATGCAGACCGGCATTGTCTGACTTACCTACATAATACAAGTCTCCTCACGTATGAGTTAAATATCCCTTTTTTTATTTCTTCTAAATTCACGAGGTCTGACAAAATGTTTAACATGAGAGATGTCTCTACCCACCCTAAAAGTGTGAGCCATTTTGCATTTTGTCACTCGTTTTTGTTTGCGTGTCAAAAAGCTGTCATTACATGTCTGGGACTGTAGAAAGTTCAGCAAAATGTCAAAACAACTCCACTCAGAGTGATCTAAACATTTAAATGTTCAAATCTATGTCAAACTGCCCAGTAAATACGTGCCTGGACTGCATATTTAAATTGCACTTATTAGTTGTACTATAACATTTAAAATGTGCTGTTTATCAAAATATCTTGGCTGGACTATCTGTTTGAGTAAGATCAACCACTGGTGTCAGGTAAACATATTAATGGTATGCATCCATCAGCAACTTGTCACTTGCATCCTATTAATTTAAATGAAGAGCTCAACCATACCAAAATCTGCATCGCTACACACTGAATATGTTCTGCAGATTACAACTTTATGCAAATGAATATGGCTGCTACATAGAGTTAGCCAATCAGGCAAGAGTAGATTGATCTATGTCAGGAAGAGTAGACTAATCTTTGTCAGGTTCAGAAAACAATAAACTTTCTCTGAGGGTAGAAAACTAACGTCATCTTTTTCCTATCCTTGAATCCATGAAAGTTTAACTTTATAATAAAAAATTATCTGCTTTTTACCAGAACTGTAGTCAGTAAAGGTCTGAAGGGAAGATGTATAATTAGATAAATTGTATGTTTAATATCCATATCCAAATATCCATACCTACTTCTGAAGGTTAATTCTAGAAGCATTAATGCATAAATCTGTTTTTCATTCTTGCTGCATTCTCATTCTCATCCTGTCTCACAATAAAGTCAATAAAAAAGTCCTCCAATATGTTCAATATAGTTATTAATTTCTGTAACAAAATGACACTGAAACATCAACCAGCACCGAGAAATGGCACAAGAAAGAGTAAAAATGAACTCGAACCATCAGAGCCCTAAAAACCAATATCACAGTGAAGATTAACAAACCATTGGAGCCAGTTAAATACCTCGCCAAGTAATGTTATATGCCTGGCCCATGTTTCATATTAAACCACTATATCCTTCAAATATCCATCACAATTGGATATGCCAACCAACAGACCGAAACATAGCTGGAGCATTACACATTCCAAACATCATAACTGAACAGTGGAAATTTTAGAAGCATGAAACACTTCTGGTGCTTGTCAATAGCCTTATAAAAGATCCAATTTGGCTATTCAATGTGTAGAACCAACTTTGTTAATACAATAATCCATTCATTAAAGTAGGAATAGATCAGGCTTAGTTACAGCATCCTTGTTCTGCGCAGCTTAAAATATAGTCATGCATTCGTGGATTTGCTATCCTTGTACTGCTCGGCCTATAACACAGGTAAAGTAAAAAAACTGCAGCACTACTACAGAAAGAAGCAAAGAAAGCTCTTATATCCAGGCATGTTGGATCAGCATCGTCAGTAGTTGGACATCAGAGGTGGGGTAATATTGATGGACAGCATGTGTGCAGGGTGTATCAATATCCAGCTACACTAGTTATGTACAGGGGTTGGACAATGAAACTGAAACACCTGTCATTTTAGTGTGGGAGGTTTTATGGCTAAATTGGACCAGCATGGTGGCCAATCTTCATTAATTGCACATTGCACCAGTAAGAGCAGAGTGTGAAGGTTCAGTTAGCAGGTAAGCACAGTTCTGCTCAAAATACTGCAATGCACACAACATTATGGGTGACATACCAGAGTTCAAAAGAGGACAAATTGTTGGTGCACGTCTTGTTGGCGCATCTGTGACCAAGACAGCAAGTCTTTGTGATGTATCAAGAGCCACGGTATCCAGGGTAATGTCAGCATACCACCAAGAAGGACGAACCACATCCAACAGGATTAACTGTGGACGCAAGAGGAAGCTGTCTGAAAGGGATGTTCGGGTGCTAACCCGGATTGTATCCAAAAAACATAAAACCACGGCTGCCCAAATCACGCTGTACTGGCCACAAAAGGAGGCCCTACACCATACTAATAAATGATTGTGGTCTAAAACCAGGTGTTTCAGTTTCATTGTCCAACCCCTGTATGTGCATCAGTTTTGTGACTGTAAAACCTTCACATATTATTAACCTTTGAAAACTGGATTGATTTTTATAAATATCCCTCGTTTTTAGATCTATAAGCTTAACCTAACCTGCTGTCTTCATAGTCCTTACTAAAAAAGACAAAACTGAGGGTTTTTTGTGTTTCTCATGTGGTGTGTTAAGTTGTTTTGGAGTGTGATGGGTAAAAAAGATCAGAGCTGTTTGATAAGACTGATAATACTTTGTAACAAACACAGAAGGTTACTATTTAGGCTGTGACAATCAAATGTTTCCCCACAATTTTCCTTTTGTGATGACAAACTGAAATTGTCAACAATCACAACAAATTCTACATTTCAATTTGTTTTGTCGAATAGGAGGTGCCGGCAATGCCACCCCATCAAAGAGAGGGACGACAACAGACAAGGCCATTGACTTCTGAGGACAGCTGCAGTGATGAGGACTAGCAAGCGCCACCTGAGTTGAAATTGGCTGAACGACTGCAGTCGTATTCATAAGGGTGCACGAAGGGACTTGGAGCATGAACACGTCTGACGGATGACAGGGATTTATTTGTCAGTCTCCTCTCTGACAGAGATGCAATCAGAGTTTAGATTTGCCCTGAGAGACACAGGGCTCACCCGCACCAACCAGTCAGTCACTCAACAGGAATAATAATGAGAGGGAGCGAAATGCCACCGTGGTGAAGACACACCCACTCATATACACATGCTCATGCATAAGATGTCTCGGATAAAGTATCTATAACAGTAAATGATTTCTGGCTTGGATGAACAAGTCCAGTAAAGAAATGATTTGCACCAGCATATCTCATTCTTCAAAAAAAAAAAAACCTTCTATTAAATGGCTCTTTAATAGAGAGTGCATAAGATCAGCTTACGCCTTGCATCAATCTGCTTACCATTAATCAGATTATGATCGAATCCCTTAAACCAGACAGACCACAAACAACACAGGTTAAATTGAAGGTGTTTTCAATCTCTGCCTACATTAATTACCTCTCTCTCATATTCAGAAACGTCTAATTGACAGTAGTGGCACAGCCCCCTGCAGGAATCACAACAGCTACAAGGCAAACTTTATCCTCAACCAATGCACTCAATTCAATTTTTTAAATCTGAAATTAGAGAATATACAATTGACTATAAGAGGTGAGAAACAGTGTTTATAATAGGTTACTAGAAATCATACAGACACAATGTGTCAAGCGATGGGTGGATATCAGTTTAAATTCTTCCTCAGGTATGAGGTTTGTCATAGCAGCAGCATGCTAAAAATAAGTGCAGATAATGCAAAGCACAAACAGCAGAAACCATAGTGATATTATCCTGTTTAGCTGAATGCTCGAGTAATAGATGTCATGTTTCAAGGGAAAGTTCAGCAGTCCCTCAATTGCATCCCGCTATCTAGTCTGTAAAATTTCCTGTTATACCTTAGGGGGGGGATAACGCAGTTACATTCAGGTGCCTGGATGGGTGCCCAACTACTGCAGCTCCATTTAAGGTGATATGAAAATGAAAGGTGATATTTGTAAACAAATGGCTGCATAAGAAGCCAACTTCATGTGAAACAACAAAACTGACTTTAGCCCACAGGCCATGTGTTAGAATTGCCAGAAGTGCTTTGGGTGTTTAAAATGCTTGCAAAGGTGAAGGAGCATCACATGGTAATAAACTACTGTTAACCACCACAAACTGGTTTACTTAAGCATCTCCGTTGTGTGTAAATTGCAATATATGTAACAAAACAAAAATAACCAAAAATAACAAAATACTGTGTTTTAAATGTTTGACAATACTGCCCGCTACTACATGTGTTCATTTGCTTTATAAAGCAAAGTGGAAAGAAAAGACAGATGTCATCTCCTCACACTGGGAACACATTTAGTGAATTGTGTAAATAGAATCAGCCTAATGTTTATCCAGATTCAATTCAGACATGAACAATACATACCAATGCTGGGTGTAAACCAGCTTGAGACGTTAGCTGCCATGCTTAAACTGCTCAACATTCTGGCGCCACTGGAAGACCATACTGACAGCAACATGACATGACATGACAGGATTGGATTTATTCTATTTTTCCTTCTGATTTCCGCTGATATTACCCCAAAACTAATACACAGCATCAAATGGGTGCCATCTCCATTTCATAACCTTTTTTGGCCTCCTAATGTTTAAAAGTGCATATGCAGGACATCTAATTGCTTAGAACAGAAATTAATGATGCAAAGGTTCAACTTTTTGTTCATGTGTATTTTTAAGCCTGTCATTGGCAAAGCTAGAGGATTAGACAGGAAATGTGCAGTGCACCGTGCTGAAGATAAGAAGAATATGCAGGAACAGTGTCAAATGGAGAACTTCTTAAGCTTAAGATAATGCTGCTTATAAAAACTTCATTGCAATATCTAATCTGGATTTTCTTTTTACACTTAAAGCCATGACAGACAGAGAGAGAGAGAGAGAGAGAGAGAGAGAGAAACTGAAGTAGGACACTTGTATATTTCTGTTCCTGAAGACCCATTAGGGGATGAAATTCTGTTGTTATTTAGTCATTATCCTGTGTCCTAACTACCTCTGACATGCTCAAACAAGTCTGTGCCCTTCCTCCGAGCTCCCTGGGCAGCCATCATTACAATGACAGGGAGTAGATGAGGATGAGGAGGGTAGGAGGCTCCCGTGAGGCAAATGCACATCACGTTAAACTCTGACGACAAGCCTGTCAACAGGCCCATGCTGCTGCGGCCTCCAGTGATTGCTCTCCACCCTGCTGCTCCTCTCTCACTCTCTTTCTCCATCCACCCCCAGTCTTTATATTAGAACAGTGATAGTGATACATTGTATCACTACAGAGAAGTGATACAATGATGATAATTATCAAAATAATTTTATGTCTATATATACACCATATAAATTTTAGGTATATACACTGTCACTGTTTTGCTTAAATTGTTATCAGCAGCAAAGGCTTGAGCTTTTAACAACTATTTACTTCAGTACACTACATTGGCAAAACACTGTGTTAGCTAAACATTAAAAGCTGGCCAGCTTGGCAGTTTGCTACTTTTACTCTATGAAACAAGATCTTATATATTATGGTACACTTGTACGGAAATGGTTTAATACACCGGGTCATGTTTTATTGATGTGAAAATAAGTTTAGACATCCGCTAAAGAAAACTAATGTCTAATGTATTATTTAACAGTTTAACAAATTGAAAAAAACCCATAAAATACTAAATGTACCCTAATCTTCACACATGCTATATTTACCAACAAATCCAACAAAATTCAATAAAACATGCACAGAAGTGTATCCTCTGTAGAGGCTGTGTTTATTTATTTTACTTAGAAAATCCACAAAACTCTCTTCAAAAGGAGAATGTGGATGTGTAACCCTCCATTTGTTAAGACCCTCTCAAGTGAATGTGAAGGCCCAGCAAAAGTTTAATTAACTTAAAATGTAGACTTAAGTTAATTAAAATTATTGCAATCAGTCAAGTATATTAATTAATTCATTAATTAATGCACAATGTTATTTATATCATTTGAAAAGATCATTTAAGATAAGTGCAGTAGCAGAGTTTGTGATGTGCTTTTCTCTAAATCAGACTGGTAGTGGGATGAATATACATAGAAATGCTTGAAACTGATCATTTACTAAGGATTATGAAAGTAAATGACTAAAAATAAATAAGTAAAAGAAACAAAATGTAAAACAATAACTAAAAAATAAAGTTAATAAGATACACAAAAAGATGTTAAAACTAACACATTTGCAGGCTGAGTGGAGGTGGTTAGAGACCAAACGTTTAAGTGTTGCCAGCCAGCAAAGCTTCAGAGATTCCTAGGGATGAATTCCAGCTTACTGGTGGACTATAGCTAAAACCAGATTTTCCCAGTTCAGGAAAGCTCTCAGGACCTAAGGGTGATCCAATCACTGGAACTAGATAATAAATAGCTTTATTTACATTGAGCATATGTAAGGTTGTTAACTTGCTTGTTTAAAGACACATTAGTTGTCAGTAAGTAGTAGGTATTTAAATTAATTTACACTTTCAATGTCAGGTTTTTCCAGGGATGTAATTTTGAAAATGTTAAAATCAATGTTCAAAATCAATGCGAAGATTGTGCTGTGCTTTTCCCTAAAACAGGCTGGTAATGGGACAAATCCGAATATACATAAAGCAATGCTTGGAATTGATCATTTAACTAGAGATTCTAAAACTCTGGCCAAGCATGACAATTCTGAAATGGGTCTACAGTTATTAGAATCTGAAACATGACTTCCTTTGTGGAATAACATGCATTTTCCTGATACTCTGACTTGATAAAACATAAAACAGTTAATTAAAAAAGTATGTAACATGTTCTAAAATAATTGGGGTGGCAAGCTTCAGAAAGAAAGTGGTCTAGGCTGTCATCCCCTGTACTCTTTTTAGTGTTGGTGGTCTAGAGGGCTTTAGTTACTATGCAATGATTGAAAGAGTGAATTGTAAAAAGACCATGTCGTACAGCAGGGGGTGTATCTATTTAATTTAAAGTCACTTCCATATTATTCACTCAATCATCTTCTGAGCTGCTTATCCATCTGAGTTGCAGGGGGTGCTGGAGCCTATCTCAGCAGTTATTGGGCAGAAGGCATGAAAAACCTGGACAGGTCACCAGTCCATGGAAGGCTGACACAAAGACAAACACGTTCACTCACACCTACAGGTAAATTAGTGTCTTCAATTTACGTGACATTGTGTCTTTGGTCTGTGGGAGGGAACAACTGGAACAAACCCATGCAGATATGGGGAAAACATGCAAGCTGTAACTGAAACCATATAACTGTAGGCAATACTCAGCTTTAGCCTTCCAGATGTATGAAATACACTGATTCCTTAGCTGCCTGAAAGTGAGCCACTGGTATTTATCACCGTCTTGCAAGATCCCACGCTTTATTGAATTCAATGAGCAAGGAAGGTATTTCACTGCTGAACCAGGGATTTGATCTGTCTTGAAACATTTTTATAAGGAGCATGCTTGTTTACCATTGCCAAGAATGATTTTCTAAAATGGGCTAATGCTAAGTTGATATTTGGGACTTCAGAGATGTGATGAATATCACTAAGCGCCACATCAGTTAAAAGGACTCGGTCAGTATTATCCGACAGGGCAGTGGTCACTGAAGGCAGGGCTGAATATACCTGTAGAGGTAATTTTATTGGATATATTGGATAAGAAATCTATTAAATCTATTAATGTTGACTTGGAAAGGCCACTCGAGTTTGGTCTTGTTGGTTCTGTAATTAACTGCATTAGATGCAGATTTCTACACACTTCCTTCAAATGACTGTATGGCTTGGATAACAAATTGAGATACGATTATAATTTCTAAGAGTTGATGTGCGAGCTTAAAAGTTTAACTATTTCTTCTACAGCATAGGAGGGCACAGAAGGAGGTCTATAGATCCCAGGTAGCGCAAGCTTGTCATGTGTATGGCCAGTGTACACATTTTATGGGTAGAAATTTAAGACATTTTTCTTGGATAATGCTTTAAAGGAGGTTTTATATGGAATGCAGACTGAATGTACATGGCCACACTGCCACCTCTAGCTTTTCTGTCAGTTCAGTACAGATTAAAATCAGTTATGACTACTTCTGAGTTAGTCACAGAGTGTTTTATGCATTAGGTCAGCTTATGAGATCAAAACATTTGGATTATCCCATTTAGTGCACTGAAGGACTTCTAATGTTTAAATAAATGATGTCCTCCTCTGTGTTTGAAGCTAACAGCATCTGTTAATAATTCAGTAGCAAACATAGATGTCAGACAGACAGGACCGACTTGGATCCCTTAATATTAATTAGATTGACAGGATTAATAAAAAAGATCAAATTTGCAAAAAGAGACTGATCCTATATTGATTGCTACTGATTAGAGGTATAGTTAAGTTCTAATTTCTAGAATCAGGTAGTCATGTCAGGTTAGGAACAAATTACACAGAGTATAATTTTATATTTCTATGCATTCATTTAAGGTTCTGTCCTAATAGCCAAAAAGTTGTCCCTTTACTTTATTCATTGTTCAAAACTATATTTGGCTATATTCTTTACTATTAGGAAATGCAGAGCTTCAATGTCATAAAAAATAATACTTATAATGTATATTACTATAATGTATTATTATTAATTAATCCAGTTCGCATCCTGGAAAGATCTGCTTTGTAAATTGTAAAGAAAAAAGTAGCAAAAATTCATTTTTTGTAATGACTGATTGCAAATGACTGACAATATACTATGATGGTGTGATTTTTAGCCATATCACACAACCCTACTACCACACACTCTATACCCTTTGATGCTCTTCTTGTCACCCAGCCTCTACTCTCTCTCTTCTCTATTATACACTGCTCTATATTTCTCCTCTGTTTACAATGTAAGGCATCTCTGTCAGGAAGCATGCTTATTTTAAAGCTGTTTTTCATCCCTCTGTCTAAATACATCATGAATTATTTTAGACAAAAAAAATTTGTTGACAATATAATAATGATTTATAAATATCAATTTCAAATAATAAGTTAAACTGTGCCATGCTGTCCAACCTTAATACCCAGGCCTATATAACACTGACTCTCTTTTAGTCACCTAATCTCTATTTTCTTTCGTTCCTCTTTTCTATTCAATTGTTCTATCTATCTTTCTCTTCCATCTTCTTTTCTCTTTCTCCTTATTGATCTTTCCTCTCCTTTCCAGCTCCCTTGTCCTTAGAGATCTGCTCCTTGTCACTGTGTCTTCATGCCTCTACTTCATTCCTCTATCTCCTTCTCCCTTATCCTCTCTCACTCTCTCTCCTTCTCTTTGGCTACTCTCCACCGCTCTTTCTCTCTTCACACGTTGGCTCCTTCTTGTCTCTGTCTCTGCTGCTACATCCAAAGTAGTGAACCTTCACAATACAGGCTGACAGAAAAGGGGAGGGGGTAATGGGTGTGAGGTGGTGAGAGGGGAGCTCTATTTACTGAAAGGGTAGAGAAAGAGAAAGAAAGGGAGAGAGAGAGAGGGAGAGTGAGAGAGAGAGAGAGAGAGAGAGAGAGAAGGTGTAAGGTGTGTAAGAACTGTTAGTAACTTCACTGAAGGGGTATTTTATCTTCATTAGGCATCACTTACGGTACACACACGTCCCCCAACTCAAACACACATACACAGCATCATTATCTGAGGTGTGCAGTGGTGGGATTAGCGCAGAAGTTCTATTAAGTTGCTTAAGACCACTGCTGTGCCTCCTTCTAATCAATCCAGTCACCCTTTAATCAGCATGTTGTTTCTTCCATGCTATCAGTATACTTACACTGCTTTATCTCTCTCTATGCACTCTCACATATCCACACCCACACAATCACAGCCCCATATACACACATATGTATACGTATGAGGACACAATGTTCTACTGAAAGCATCTACATCTACAGACATCTAATCAAGAACATGAATACACAGGTAAATCACATTCACCCAAATCAAATCATCCTTAATTGCAGGCTTGGATCTGGTGCACCTGCTAATCATATCACAGGCTACAGGCATCATAATATATGCAACAGTGCTAGGGCACTAAAAGTATACCTGCCTTACATATTGAATGGCATACTTAAGGCTAGGGTGGAAAGATTGGAGCATATATCTAACTGCAGTTCCTCTGACTGATAATACTGATAATAAAGGCTGTAATGAAATTTTGAAAATCTCATCCAAACTGCGCTTTTGAAATACAACTGAGCAATCATTCAGAACTCCTTGGAATGAGCAGCATCAGTATAATAAGCATAAATGATGAATGAAGTAACATCAGTTGCTCATTGGTTAAAGCAGAGGCAATGGCGCGCAGGGAAACTACTAGTGTGTGGGATGCTGGTGCAATTTTTGGGCTTCTTTCCACATTCACTTATACAGACCCGAGGCGCAAAGTGCTCCAATTATCACACCAATTTACATGCACTGCAGAACAACATAAACTCACAGGGATAAACACATGTATAAGTGCAAAGGGTGAGAGACAGAAAGACAGAGGCAGAGAGAGAGAGGTGGGGGAAGGAGCAGTCAGACAGAGGCTGCAGAAGCAGAGGTAGAATGAGTAAGATAGAAGACATCCAGGTTACTTGTTAATAACGCATTTGATGTGGTGATTTAACCATACAGATTTTAGAATGTTAGGTATAACTCACTATAATAATTATTAAAGAAAGTAAGCCGCATTTTTTTCTCCAAAATAAAAGTCTACTTTCAAACATGATAATGTTCTGTATTCTATTGCGCCTGGTCTCACTGTCCATATTCCTAAACTTCGGTCACCAGTTATATCCACAAAGGGCATCAGGTTTTCATTCCGGTGAAGCAGGAGCACACCTTGTAGAATTGATCAGCTGTCTGCAGAACAAGACCAACAGCTGGAACAAGCTGAGACAAGAACTGGAATGAAATCGCACAGCCACTCTGGCCCTGGATAATATTGCTGACCCCTGTTCTATTACTACCTAACATTCGGCGTCATCAATTCTGGTCCTAAAGAGTTTAGCACATTTAGTAAAAATAAAACAATCATAATCAGATCAAATTTCTGTGAATAACTGTGCATATATTACTTACTGAAGAAGATATACTCTGTGTAGCTGCTCCAGATTTTGTCATCCCTGTACTGGTTAACGAATGCAGCTGTTCCCGTAGAGTTGCAGGCCACCATGTTAAAGCCAGCCTCGCTCAGTCGGTCAAAGGCCTGCTCCAGGTGGGTGAACTTCAAGTAGAAGCGTGAGGTGTACTTCTCTGGGGGCCGGTCAGGGTCACGACTCTCGTTCAGGGTATCTCCAAACACCTCCTTTGCCAGTGCGATGCGACCACACACCATGATCCTGGCTACGCGCCGAAATTTGGCATCTGTCTGGTTGTCCCTCACCATTGTGTAGGAGCCTCTGTAGCCTATGGTGATGAACCCTGACCTCTTATCCTGGCCTGAAGAGGATGAGGGGACAGAAGCAGCCCCAGATCCACTGGTACGTCCCAGTTGGAGCTCACTGCTCTGTGAGCTCTCCTCAATGTCACTCTGGCAGCCTTCATCGTTGAGTGAGCCTTGCTTGGCCACCCTTGGCCCCAGGAGCCTGAGCAGCTCACCTAGCTGGAAGTGCTCGGCTTCACGCTGCAGCCGTTCACGCTCTGGGAAGTGCTCGGGGAGGACCAGCTGCCGGTCACGCAGGAAGTCCAGTACATAGCGAAACAGGAAGCCATCCCGATCAATGAAGAAGCGACCTCGACTGTCACGGGGCAGCTCGCGGAGTGGCCGTCGGGCAAACATGGCGTGCAGTGGAGTGTCCGGTACACTCAGTAGCGTGGCCCGCTTGGTCACATATACCTGGCCACCCACATTCAGCTCAATCACCTCTGGGAAGGAGGGGACGCTAGACACCTCGCTGATGGGCAGCACCGTCTCCTTCATGGCCATGGTCCGGCCGCAGAGGGTCCTGGGAAGGAAGGATGAAGGAAATGGGACAACAAACCACAGCAGAGGCAACCCCAACTGGAAGGAGCTCAGGAGGTCAAAGAGTAGGAGAGAAATTATCCATGGAGAAGGAGGGAGAACGAACTGGACAAAAAGGTTACGGAGGTCACGTGATGCTTCCTAGGTGCAGAAGTTTGAGGGACAGGGGCTACATCTCTACGTGAGTGAGAGAGAGGGAGAGAAAGAGACAGAGAGAGAGAGACAGAGAGAAAGGGAGGGAGAGACAGAGAGAGAGTGAGAGAGAGGAATACAGGGCACTATCAAGTTCCTTCTGCTGCAGCAACTCTGTAAAGAGAGAAAGCAGAGGAGTGAAGAACAGAGGGAGAGAGAGACAGAGAGAGAGAGAGAGAGAGAGAGAGAGAGAGAGAGCGAGCCTTACTGAGAGACCTCACATCATTTGTCCAGGTTTTGGGGGAAGCCACAATGACATCATCCAAACAGTGAGGGAGGAAGGCAGGACCACGCTGATGGCTCCACCTTTTAAAGGGCCAGTGATGCACTAAAAATACCAACCATAAAAACCCTGAAAAAAAGCAAACAACAACATGAAAGTATCTTGGTGTTCATACAGCTGCTGATGAGCATAACCCAGATCCTAATAAGCTCCTATGTATGATAAGTTCTATTTGGGGGAGCGGTGTAAAATAATTGCCTGTGTGAGTCACACAGTTGGTGTCTTATTAAGTTCTCCTATTCATATTCTGGCAGAGGCGATGATGAAAACAAGGCACGAAATGTGATATTCTCTGGAGAATAAAGACAGATTAGCTGTTTTTTTACATTATTCCAGCCAAACCATTAAATACGCACACTGCACACATGCACAGACAACTTTACATGCAGTATACCACAGCTCCATCTAATGGACATTTACTATAATGAAAGACTCACACTGAAACAGGCACGAGATTGAACTTAGTGTGAAATAACAAAATCTGTTTTATACAAGATCACTAATACCAGCATCAGTATTTCCAATAAAACTGCTAAGTTATTACTTCTCTTTCTATGAACTTGGAACTTGGATGTTATAGAGTCACATCTACTGTATTTTGCTGACATCCTACCTGAGCAATATAACCAGGTAACACAGCAAACATTGCACCATGCACATTGCACCATCACTAATGACTCCCAGAGGACAATTACTAGCTTTGTAGAAACAAACAAACTCACATTCTCTCACCATTTCTCACCAGCTCAGGCTTATGATCTGTTACAGCTATGGTTTGTTCTATTTTAGCACATCCAAGACAATCCCTGCCAAGAAGCAGAACAGGCTCGTTAGCAAAAGCACAAAAAGGCATTCACACCAAAGAATAACCTTTACCATCATACCAAGAATCTAATTTACCCAAAATCTGCTCATGTATTAGTGGCGATGTGATTGTGTATGGTGCTGGACGGCCTGACACCGTCAGTGGTCAGTCATTTATCAATGTCACATTAAGCACTCCGTCCTGCCTTAAGGAGTTTCGCAAAGACTAAACACCAAATAATAATCACCTTGTTTTTTAGTGCTGATCCCTTCCTCCTTTCTCCTGGCCGTGTTAATTCACAGAGAGGCAATTATGCCAAGTCGATATCCATGCTCAATCCACTGCCCGATTTGCTATTAGCAGTGAGAGGGCGATGCTGGTATCAGCTTGAGGGCTGAGAATGGGCTAATTGATCTGGCCTAATGACTCGAGGCAGACCATTGCTCCCTGCTTGGAATACAGCCAGCATGCTGACTCAGTCCAGAGGCATGGACAGGTAGAGTGACATTAGATCGTACATACTCCCATCAGTGCCTTTTGAAGACACATACAGCATGATGGTGGGAGCATCATTACAAATTATAGCTTGAAGTAAGAAGGTATGTGGCCATAATATTAACACTGGTACCAGTACAGTATTTGTGAACCAATGCCGATAACTATTTATAAAATGTTTCTATTGGGTTACAAATGTAGCAACAAATGTAGTTAAACAGTAAGACTTTTTTTGCATGGGGTACAATTTAAATACCTCATTAAATACATTTTATATTTAATATTTAAAAACTTTGACACTGATCTTTTAAAGCAATCTTGTGTTAATACAGATAATTCTACATTGATTTTATGTTAAAAGAATGTTGACAAATAAAACTGGCACATTTTTGTGTTGAATACAAGTGTAATTATTAAGCTAAGACATGTTTGTTGTCAAAGTTTGCTTATTTAGTTACGCAAGGCTAGCTAGCACGTAACATAAATTAACAGCCTATGATTTAGCACTGTGCATGCCATATCATCACACTTGCCGCAAACCATTTTTATGTAATCCTAAAGGACTTAAATCCTACAATTTTCTTGTATTTTGTCGCCCCTCCCAATCACCATCCTCTTATAATGTTTGTTTGGTTTAGGTACCAAAAACATGATTCACTTTTATACAACTGTTTTCCAGCTTCTCTGTAACACGCAGAATTAAACAGTCTGTTTTTGTCACAGTAAAATCACACTGGATTTGTTGTTTAGTTTGAATATATAAATTACATGAATAGGGGGTAAAGAATGTGTTTTTATCTACATGTATATACTACAATACTCTTAATACATTTTTTTTTATTTAAGACTTCAGCAGCAATTTGTGATCCATTTCTATACATTGAGATCCAGACTTACAGTAGCCAAGCACGCTACTGTAACCAACATTTAGTACAGCTGGTTAACACACCAAATATCCAGTTAATTAAGGCAGAGTTCATGTACACAGCACATGGGTTTTTTTTAATGGTCTAAACCATCTATAAATGGTTCCCATGTAATAGATATAACTTTCTACATTTGTTAAGGAAGTTGATTATTGATTATAATATAAATAGCAAAAATTCCTACGATACTTTAAAAACTGTACCCTTTAAAAATGCTATATACAATGATTATTAAATACTGAACATGAATACTGTTACTTAAAATTGACAAATCAATCTATAAGCACAGCTAAAACAGTAGTAGCACATATACTGAACCTGTTTCTGTTTCAAAAGATTTGGTTGATAAAAGTATAATTTTTTAACTAATCTGTCTTTTCTCCATCACTATAACTTTAAATCTTCTCACTTTACTGCAGTGCTTTTAAATCTGTAGACCGCCCTGCCAAACCCCTCTTTTCCAAGGGTACTGATCTATGTTTCTCTACTCTAACACATCTCTTAGCTCATCCACTGATCGCCATATTCTTTATAAACTGAATCAGGTGGAAGGAGATCAAGACTGGGGCAAACAAAGCCTTATGGTCTGTAGTTCACAGCTCGCTATGCAGCAGATGAGGTGTTGATACTGCCAATAGGGGAGCAGAGGAAATCAGCTCAGTTTGGTGCTCTCAGTGTAATCGTATGACTGAAAGTGATCATCTCTTCTCAGCTAGCTGATTACCCTCCCTTCACACATCCAATTCTGAGTCAATCAGCCCGCTCACACTCTGCGGTGTGTGCTGCACTCTAGCTCCATGATTACATTCAGGGCTAAGACGAGGGGCCGACCCGGCTAGCTTCTCTGTAGATGCTTATGGATATATGCATCACTGCTTTTATGACTCTGAGCCAGAGAAAGTGACATTGACCTGCCCTCTGGAGCTGCTGCACATGAGGCAAACTTCCTGATCACAGGGGTAATGGAGTATGTCCAATGACACAATGAATGTCAAAATGTGTCTTCAAGCCATACTGGCACACTCATGATGTCTTTATGGGGCCATAAAAGCTGTGCATTTCTTCGTCTTTGCTCATCTTGACGTAGTGCAGAAATGAAACTGGTGTGTATTTATGGACGTGTAAATGGACAAAGCAAGAATAAATATTTCCTAACTGCCCACAACCATTTTAATCCCTTAATCTGGAAGTCTTACTCTCAAAACTATAACAGGCACTTACCCACTAGTCCTACTGGGTTGCTGGAGCCTATGCCAGCTCTCAAAGGGCATAAGGCAGGATACACTCTGTACAGGCCACCAGTCCTTAGCAAGGTAGACACAGGCACACACATTCATACACACAATTACCTAGGGGGCAATTTTAACATCTCCAATTCACCTGAAGGCATGTCTTTGAACTGTGGGAAGAATGAGGAAGCACCCAGAGGAAACCGATGCAGACACGAGCAGAACATGAAAACTCCACATAGAAAGAACCCTGGCCGCCCCATCTGGGACTCAGCCCAGGTCTTTCGTGCTGTGAGGTGACAGCACTACCCACTGTATGACTTTGCCGGCTTATAGTAGTTACTGCAAAATTAAATTTAAAAAATTAAAATGAAAGTAATGATTTAAAGTGCCCCTAAATGACAATTTCATTAATCAAGTTCAGCATAAATAAAAGGTTAAGATGTGACAAGGTCATTTAGAGTGGCTTAGTGTTAAATGCTTTATTCTAGAAATAATGACAATTTCTCTGCAACAGTGGTGATAGGATATATATGGAATTCCCACTTAAGAATAAAATAAAATAACGAGTTAAATAACAGAAATCCTATTGGCAGAGCTCCTTAATAATGTCTCCAGTTTGGAGCTAATAGTCAATAAAGCATCAAACGCCACCAGTCTGTCATCACTCTGCAGTGCTGTGATGCAGTGTCTCCGGGCAACATAGACCTTCTGCACAGCCCCTGAGTGATGTGTAGTAATACAGAGTAAAAGAAAGAGGCAGAGCGAGAATGATGGTTGTAAATGAGCGGTCTGTGCCTCGGGGCTGGTTTTCCCTCAGCAGGGTGAGGAGAATGAAGAAGAGCTGATCAGAGAGAGAAGCCTACCTGCCTGTCTAACCGTTCAGAGGGCACGGCGTCCTGGAAAGAGGGAGGGTCATGTGAAGCCAGCCTAGTGCTTCTGAAGATCATTCTGGTGAACATTTCATACTGTGAGAGAAATGAGGGAGAGAAAAAGAGACATTAGTATGACTTGTTGAGCTGTTTCAGGGGAACTATGGAAACTGCAGAAATGGTGTAATGCCTGCTGAGGGTAAAACGGGGTGTTAAGTTCTAGCTGGGGACCACCTTGCCTCAAGCCTCTTTTTTATTGCCAATAGAAGACAACTCACAAAATTGCAATTTGGGATGAAGTCTGGATCTTCTTACACAGGCCTGCTGATTAGATCAATTATGTCGGCATACATTGCGAGTGGACTACACAACTGAAATATCCTGTAGCTACAGCCAAAATTACATAGCAAACAAAATTAGATCATAAAGATGGTCTTATCACTAATACTGCACAAAATTCCTTAGAGGTCAACTGGGTGACCTGTACAACCAGCATTTTTCCAGTTTCATCACAACTTCAGCAGAATCAAAACACCACAGGGCGGCAAAAGCACCATCTAACCCACATCAGCATTAAGCTGTAAGCCTCTTATCCAAACTATGATGAAGACCACACAGCACACCCACACAACAGAACCAGAGGTAAGCAGAGTAGCATAATTCCATACTCAAGGGAACATATTGTTGTGTGTGAAAAATAACAACTCAAGAAGAAGCAGCTTTTCAAAAGGTTAAAAGGTACCGAGTAGTTTTAAAGAATGGGTATATGCATATGCTGTGTTTTGGAAGCTGGTATGACCTGCATTGTGATTTGCATTGTGCAGCCAGCATTTATCAGCACATGAACTAATATGTTAGTTCATGTTCTTCTGAATTTGGCTAATAGTTCATTATTGCAGTTGTCACTGGTATTTTCATTGTTAACACTGACTCATTTCCATATGCTTTTCACTGTTATTCTAATAAGACTGTAATAACAGTTATAATTAGTGGTTTTCTGTAAAGCTATTTTGTGACAACATCTGCTGTCTGAAACTGCTATATCCATAAACTTTGACTTGGTTTTGGACTTGAACTGTAACCTTCAAAAACCAGGGACTGTAATTCCATTTCCAGCTACAAAGCAGTAAAGATGCTGTCAGTGCTGGGGGAAAAATACACTGACCATCATCAGCAAATCCAGCATATGTTGTGTTTTGCCAGTCAGCCAGCATGACCAAGATGGGTGACCAGCTAAACCAGCACCAGACCATAACTATATCAGCATAAAACAGCAAAACCACCACGTAATACGAGGTCTGTGCTGTTCTTTTAGCAGGGGTCACCAACATGACATATTGAAATTAAACACAACAAGGAAGCAATTAAAAGAGAATTAAATGTGATAGGGGTTTATGCTGTTTTTGTTGAATTGATCTAATCCAAATGAGTTGCTCACCCTAGTATAGTCATGCTAGCTCACAAGCATTATTAGCATTATGTAGGCCCTACAATAAATACACCAAAATGTGCTGGGTTTGCTGGCCTGTGGATTTCTATTAGGGATAAGTGGGTAAAAGTAAGAATTCACTTATTAAAGAAAGTACACATCCATAACACCTTACCTAAATGCAGTGAATCCATGTAAAACGTTCCAGGACTGACAGAGACCCAACGTCTTAGCCAACACATCAAAACGCTAAGATGGAGCTGGGTGAGCGACTGTGGTGATTTTGATAAATTTCTCCCATCGTTTTATAATTAGGTAGCATTATGTAATTCAGCTCCACTGACGCTATAAGTAACGCACTGATAAGTCATTTATGTTACCGTATTTATTTATTTATTTTCTCCGAAAAAATCTACTTGTGTAAGGTGCTCATTGCGGCCAGGGTTTTGGGACCCAGCAGATGGCGCTGTTCCTCAAAGCCGTTGCCATTAACCATTAGCAGTCAGTAAACATTAGCAATTTAGCGACTTTTAATCTTCGCCATTACAGAGAAACTGCAGAGCACTTTCTCACATTGGTAAACACAATGCTAAATTTACACATACAAAACAGTCTCTTCTCCAGGACTGACTTCCTGCAGTCATCCTTCTCTCCTCCCAACACACGTGTACTCAGCCACAATCTGGCAAACTGTTCAAACCAGGACTTCACGTGAACTGCTGTCAAGATGTTTCTGCTGTATAGCGCAGTCTGCGCCTCCCCCTATAAATAGTTGAAAGCAGACAGTGAGCCTTACCAAAGTCCCAGAGCAACCCCTGCCTCCCTCCAGCTCCCTGTCCAATCTGTCTGCCAAACAGACGCAGATCTTTCTGGCTTTACGATGGATCCCCAAATGCTCTGAAACTTCAGGAGAGATCGGTTTCTTGGAAAGGAAGTTTAACAGTTCAGCATCCTCTCGATTTGGTCAGAGAGAATCCACAAAGCTTCTTCGTGACATCAAGCAAACTCTGCAGGTGTGAAGCCCTCTTTAAGGCAGGTAAGATGAGCTGTGCATCACCATACACATCACATGCAGGCTCTTTTGGAAAGGTAATACAGCAGGCTTTTAAATGTCATGATTTTAATGTGGTTTGTGATGAATGGATATAATACAATATTGTGGTGGATAAAAAAAAGTTAAAGGGAGCTCCACTGAGTTTTCTAAAATAGTTGCATGGCTAAATGGTAATCCAAGCCATTCTGAGTGGGTTGGTGTGAAATGCTAAATTCTAAAGAAACTTGCTGAGTCAGAATTGTTCACAGAGGTGACGATGGGAACCAGAGGTCTAAAGAACTAAAATCTCTAAGGCTAAATCACAGAGCATAAGCATATAAATATAAATATATTCATAACAGACAGATGCATGCAGGGCATTAAAAGGTAAAATAGTCACCAAAGAAAAGTAATGGGTCATAATGGGGACTTTTAGAAACTTAGTTTATTTCAACTTCAGCTGCCTTTGATTAGTGCATGCTTTGTAAATGAGCAAAAAGCAATAAAGTGATTAAGATTGCAGTGTTAATCATGGCCTTTTATTTCTCTCTCTCTCTCTCTCTCTCTCTCTCTCTCTCTCTCTCTCTCTCTCTCTCTCTCTCTCTCTCTCTCTCTCTCTCTCTCTCTCTCTCTCTCCCTCTCTCTCTCTCTCATGGACTCAGACCATGGTGCAATCTCAGGATATAGTGGTATTACTGGTGTGTATCTGGCTCCCCTCCTTTTTGTGCCAGACGTCCTCTCCTCAACATGACCAACTAAAATTTCGTCTGGCCGGCTACCCACGTAAACACAACGAAGGCAGAGTGGAGGTCTTCTATAACGGCGAGTGGGGCACTATATGTGACGATGACTTCACTCTCTCTAATGCCCATGTGTTGTGCCGCCACCTGGGTTTTGTGGAGGCCCTCAGCTGGTCACATAGTGCCAAGTATGGAGCAGGCACAGGTTGGTATAATACAGTGGCTACCAATCTTGTTTCTGGAAGCCCCCCTATCCTGTACATTTGAGTGCTCTTGACTCAGCTAATCTGCTAATTAACAAACCCATGCTGAGTTAAAGGTGTGTTTTGGCAGGAAATGACAAAAAATTGCAGGGCAGGGGGTTCAGGACCATTTTACCATAGAAAATTGCTGCTGCCCTTTGTGTCAGGTTGCACAATTAACAGCCTAATAGAAATGGTCCAGAATTACTTAGCTTTTGTACACATTAACATGAAGTTGGGAAAGTTTTTAAATAGATTTTGTTATTGGTGTTGACATTGAGTGTTTACTGACTTAAAGGCACATGAACAGTTGGTATTTATTTGCTTGAGAAGAACAGAGAATTGGATTATCGTTGGAATCAAAAACATACAGCACAGCAACAGCTGTGTTATTAATGAAATAACTACAATTGTTGATCAGTACTTTGATTGTTGTTGAGTACTGGGTTGGTTGCATTGTATCATTTTGCGTAGCCTACAGTATAAACCCCTTAAACTCCAGTTCCATAATTACATCAGATACATATACTATTTGGCCAGAAATATGTGGACACACCACCTAATTTCTGAGTTTTCACATGTATCAATAATGAATGTATAACAAAGCATGACCAAGCAATCTTAGTAGATAAAAAAAGTAGAATACGTTGTACTGAAGAGCTTGGTGACTACAAGTGTGGCACAGTCATACAATGCCACCTTTGTCTCAAGTCAGTTTGTAAAATTTCTACCCTGCTAGATCTGGCTGGGTCAACTGTAAGTGCAAGTATTTTGAAATACTGAGCTTAGCCAGAAAGTAGTAGACCCTGCAATTGCATACCAAGTGCTGAAACATGTAGTGTGTAAAAATCATCTTTTCTCTGTTGCATCACTCACTTCAAAATTCCAGACTGCTTCTGGAAATAACATTAGCACTATAACTGTAAGCTGAGAGTTTTCAGAATGGGGTTTCATGGCTAACCCATTACACACGAGCATAAGATCTCTACACATAATGCTAAGCAACAGCTGGAGTGAGGTAAAGCAGGCCCGCCATTAACCTCTGCAGCAATAGAAACGTGTTCTGAGTGATGAATCACGCCTAAAGAAGCTATCTGGCAATCTGATGGACATATCTGGATTTGGCATACTAACTAGGCAAAATTTACCACAGACACGATCCAGAATCTTGACAAAAGCCTTTCCAGACTCAGACGGTTACAGCAGCAAAGAGTGGGCAATTTATTAATGGCCATGGTTTTAGAATGGGATGTCCAAAATGCTCATTCAGTGCTTAGGTGTCCACATAATAATGGAGTCAGTAATCCATTGTAATTAATAAATATGCAATTGGTATAACAAAGTTAATAACACTGCTGTACTCCATGCAATAGTCAGGGGGGGTTTGTTTCCTCATCCAATAAGAGTCTTTGGGAAAGATTTTATGCTAAAGTTATGTTCTTTGCCTCTGTTATCTGTTAAAAACATTAAGTTTTAAGATTAATAGCTGGATAATAACCAATGCCTATGTCAAATGTAGCTAAGCCCTTATACCACTCTGCAGGGAAGATCTGGCTGGATAATGTGATGTGCTCAGGCACAGAAATGAGCATTGAGAAGTGTCCGTCTCGAGGCTGGGGTAACAGTGATTGCACTCATGAGGAGGATGCAGGGGTCTTCTGTAAAGATGAAAGGTTGCCTGGCTTTCTGGACTCCAACATCATTGAGGTAAACTGAACATGCCGCCATATAGAAAGATAGTAGGCACAAAGAAACTGTAAGTTAAATTCTCAAAGTCATTGTTATGGAACCTCCTTCTTTGCTACATTTGATTAAGTAGAATTTGAAAGTGCCTGAAGTTTGAAAATCACAGAGAGTGGGATAATTGGTAAGGGTACATTCAAAAACGCACAAAATTCTCTGTTCGATTGATTTACCTAATTAGCGTAAGTCATTACACATGTTGCTCATGTTATATTAAACTGTGAAAGACAAGCACATTGTGTTACACGTTTTCTTTTATGTATTTTCCACATACGAAAACCAATTATTATGCTCTGAAAAGAGTCATTTAAAGCGATTAAAGCAAGTAATTAGCTTCTCCGAAAAAGGACAATAGGGAGAGTTCTGTCAAAGCCATGCCATTATTTGACTGAATCCCTGTGATGATTACAGAGCCGTTACAAACTGAGAATTTAGACGTGTTTTCATCCAGACAAAAAGGCACAGTGTGAATATTGTTTTCTTTCAGAAAGTTAGCTTACCATTCTTATGCCGGTAATTTGATTAAATTCTTCATTTAACTTCCTATTTAATAAACTTTGTAATCTCTTATGCCAAGTGATTTTTCCATTTGCTCTAGGGAAATGTGCTCATTCATTCGAGCAGTCTGTGGTGCAGACTGTTTACTGTCTAACCTCTCTGTTTCACTCCTCTCTGTCTTTCACTGTCTTTGCCTCTCTTCTAGCTCAATTTTAAATCTCTCTTCTTTCCACCCACTGTCTCAAATTGTCTAATGTCGTTTCTCTCTGTCTTTTAGACTTTTCTGCATTCCTCTTTTGCTCCTGTTTTTTGCACAGAATAGAGCCCAGAGGCTGTAGGTTAGCTCAGGGGGAAGCTCTCATTCCTGAAGCCAGTAGTGCGGCTGCAGATTCTGCACTAAATTAACCTCATATGATCTACCCGCAGAGAGAGGGAAAGAGAGAGAGAGAGAGAGAGAGAGAGAGAGAGAGGGAGAGAGAGAGAGAGAGAGAGAGAGAGAGAGAGAGAGAGAGAGAATGAGAGAGGAAGAGGGAGTAAGGCAGACAAAATAGAGTGAGGGAAGAAAAGAGAGTTAGAGTGAGAAAGAGTGAGTACAAACGAGTAAGTAGAGATATAAGAAGAAAAAGAGAAAGTGTGTGAGAGAAAATAAGAATGTGTGTGAGAGAGACAGAAAGAATGAGAGAAAAGAAGAGTGTGAGTGAGATAGATAGATAGATAGATAGATAGATAGATAGATAGATAGAGAGATAGAGAGATAGAAAGGAGGAAGGGAAAGAACAAGAGAGAGTGAGAGCAAAGAAGTTATGAGAGCGACAGAAAGAGGGGGAAGACAGAGAGACAGAGCCAGACAGTTTAAGAGCCGAGTGTGAATTGGGGAAGGACGTGTAAGAGGCTGTGCTCTGCTGTCCAGTGGGCTGCTTTGTACCGGAAGAGAGAAAGAACACAGAGAACTCGAGGCGGTTGTTAGAAACAGCTGCCTGATACTGAACTCAGCTTAACACGCATATACCACTGTGTATACTTAGACTGGAATGCTGCAAATGAAAGATTTTAGCTTTAAATTTGGCAAAAAAGTCCAAAACACATTAACAAGACTTCTGAGAGATGTCACCAGTGAACATAATATTTTTAAACCGTTTTTGACTAGTCTATCTTTTTTTGCACCATAACACATGCTCACCACAAAGCCACACACAAAAACAGTTTGGGATCGGATTGCATTAGAGTTACAGATCAGTCTAGAGGAAAAATTTCTCACTGTCTGCTTATACTAGGACAAGCATTCCATGGCACCGATTCAACGGACTGAGCGCGCTTATGTGCATATGAGTGCGTGCACGTGCAGTCGCTGCTCTAGATTTCTTGCACATGTCCAGAGTGGGTGCTCTTTCAGTTTCAAACTGACTCATTTTAAAACCTTCCAATGCTTTTGTCAGTTACACATTAAAACTAAATTGGCGGTAACGCGCTACGTATAAGAGAGTTATGCATATGTCTTCACATATGGAACTACTGTGGATTTATAGTATAATAATATAGTAACAGAAGCAGCTGGAACTAATAGCCAAACAAAACTAAGTTTCATTCAAACCAGTGATATCTCTTTTTATTCTATATAACACTAATTGTTTGTTATGTTTAACTGCTAACTTTATATGCTTTAGCTCATATCAGAGTCAGCAGAGGTTTTAATTTAGGCCTCTTTAATTTATTGGGAAAATTCATAACATAGTCTTTACAGTCATAACCAAAAGAATAGTTGCACCCAGAAGAAAACCAACTGACAGTAATGAGATATGGTGGGTAGGTTTGATTTTTCACGCTCTGCCGTGACATAAGCAAAGGATGGGCCTTATCGCTGTACCTGACTGACCCACAGCCACAACTGTTGACATTCAACAAACAGTAATGCCCTCCATGAGTTGTCCTGTAAGTGCCGGCTGGGTGCAGGTTTTTTTTGTTGATGTTGATGATGAGTATATATTTATTTAATTACATATGCTACAAAACACTTCATATTGTGCTTCAGTGCAACACTTCTTCATCCCTTTATACAGTTACTAGGTTTGCTTGTGTTTCATCTCTTTTGAAATAAACCATTTAACAGGGCATAAATTGTAATCTGTATTACTGCATTATTTCTTATGGAGTCATTAGGCCAGACTGTGTGCCAGACTTTTACAATACACAGTGACATTATTAGCCGCTTTCAATAAAGGGGTCTGCCAATAGCATAAATTTAAATGTAGTATAACCGTGCACATAGTTACGTGCTCAAGATGTCATTATATATTTATTTGATAATGTTGCTCCTATAGCAACCATTTTATAGGCTGCATCTGCTACGTTCACTCAGGCAAGTGCTGTGTGAAAGAACATAAAATACAAGCCTATTCCACTGAATATTGAGTCCTGTACTACAGAGTCACTGTAGTCATATACATAATGGACTACATAGTCCAGCATAAGCAGCCTACTGAAAAATAAACTATTTTGTGCCATAAGACACCACGCTGAAAGCGCGAGGAGTAAGTGCACTTTGAGACCACATGTGTGTCTGTTTCGGTTTTATTGTCTCATAATAAGGCAACCATAGCAGCACTACGGTCCTTCTTATGGCGCTTTTAATATATGGAATTTGTATTGAGTAGCCAAGTGTTATGCCATGGTTTAAACAGCCAGCCACATTTCTTCAAAAGCGGCTGAATTATTGAAAAGCAGAGGTAATTTATGCCCAGCGTTGCTGTTGTGTTTTGTCACTCCAAAAGCAGAAAATGCTGGGTCAGCTATCGGAGTGTAGAAAAAAAATCAATGTGATCCAATCTTGTAACTATTCTAGCCTAAAAGAGCACACACACTAACACAACATGAGGTTGTTAGCTGTGTATTTGGTTTGGTGGGGTAGTAGAGTGTTTGAGTAGTATGAGCATGATTAAGTATCACTCTCAGACAGTATGGAAGGTTATCAGGTCCGTTTTTCGTGGCAATCTCTCAAACCACATAAAGAAGTCATTGGTTCTTTGAACATAATGTTTTAACATTATAACAACTAAACTACAGATGGCTGAGCTGTGCAAATACAGCTGCAGCATAGTTTGTGCAAATATCCCCTATGCTATTACTATATGACTATGTGATAGCTGGCAGTCTAACATATGATAGTTGAAGGCAAGAAATTAAATTCTAGAATCAATGAGAAGTCATCAGTACCTGTTTCAGGTCTATATGTTTATTGTCATTGTAATTAAACGTGTTGGTATTGCAGATGCAAGTTGATGAGAACAGGATGGAGGAGATCCACTTGCGCCCCCTGTCTGCCGCCCATGGTGCCCGACTCCCTGTTACTGAGGGGGTAGTGGAAGTGAAGTATAAAGAGGGCTGGGGGCAAATCTGCAACATTGGCTGGACTGCCAAAAACTCCCGTGTGATCTGTGGCATGTTGGGATTCCCTTCAGAGAGGATTACAGGAAAGAGGCCACACAGGTAGGAGTACAATTCATGTGTTTGATTGAGGAGGTACTGCTGGGAGATTTTAGACATGTGACAATCCTGAATGTTCTACGGTGATGTTCTGACTGCTGCATTTCTCAGCCAGCAATGGCTCTGGAGATAAGATGCAGATAGGATAGTCATTAGCAGAAAACCTTCATCATGGTGGTAAACCATGGCCTGCAGTCCTCTGTTTTATAGTTGCGGTCGACGAATGGTTCCTACAAGCTGAGACGCCTAATTTGCTGTGGGCTGCCTGCTGTCTGACCCGAAGTGCTCTTTTTCTGTCAGATCTTTCGAGATTCTGAGGTTTCTTTATTCATATTATGGTACACACTTAGCACATGTCTGAGCAATTGAGTGTGTACCATAATTCACTAAAGAGAGTGTTATGAAGTGCTTGTTTGCGTTATAAAAAGCTTCATAAAATTTGTGGTGATGAGTTCATGTAAACAACTCCTGTTAAAGAGGTGTGTGTTTATAGACTACTTAGAATTCAGGAGCTCGTCTCCATTATGCATATCATAACTCTAGAATTGCTGGCAGAAATTGGTTATGCAACCAAGCTATAATATTCAGTGATAAAGCCTATAGGGGAATTCCAGGCAAAATTAAAAATGTAACCATAGCAAAATTTGTAAACATGCCTCCTCACATTTCACAGTGATTACAAAAAGCACCTTTGCTGATGTTTCTTGAAGGGGGATGTATATTTTGAAGGAGTACAAGTCCTTTGGGGTGGATACTTGAGGGCAGGCTGTTTGATTTAGTTTTTTTCAATAGCAGCCTGAATCATTCCTTTAAAAAAGAAAAAGCTTTTATAACTAATTGACTAGTTACAAAACAATGATTGTGACAGCTCTTTAACTTAGCTCATTAACTCTTTAGCAAAATGATCTCAATTTTAAAAGTAATTTGATGTTAAAGAAAAGGTGATTTTTTTTTGGTCCAGTCGTCATAAAGGACAGCTAATTGACATAATTGGAGATACATGTTTTTTTGGACAGTGATAATTTGCTACAACACATTTTAATATGATTAACAGTAAATGTCTAACCATAAATAACACATAGTTTCATTAAAGTCTGAAAGATCTTGTGTACAAGTCTGCCTGAAGGGGCAGCTTCCTTAGACTACAACACCTCTTACTTTTACTGGCCTCTTACAGTAAGTAACCTCTAATTAATGTAGATGCCCGGTAATTTAAGATGAAAGTTCAACAAACAAATCAACAGTAATACCAAAGCAGTCAAAATTTTGCAAACAGTTGAGATTAGTGCTATTTTAGTAATGCCAGCTAGCATCACAGCCCACAGCATCACAGCATCACAGAGTCAGTTGTCAGTGGCTAGCGGTCAGAGCTTGTTGGGTGCCATAAGCAGTCACAGTGATTGGACTAGGTTGTATTTATCACTAAATATTATAGCTTGGTTGCATAACCAATGGATTAATCAGACTGTATCTAATAGATGTTCTAAGCTCTAGCCTTTTTCTCTTTATCCGGGTTTGACTTGAGGAGGTTGGGTTCTGCCCTTGAGCCTGGCTCCTCTTGTTTCTTCCTTACTAAAGGGAGTTTTTCCTCGCCACAGTTGCCTCTGGCTTGCTCAAGGGGGGCTTGGACCCGGTTTCCATTTCCTACGTCTGTACATTAGCTCCATGTTTTTCTTTTCCTTTATAACAAACTGATTTTCTGTGAAGCTGCTTTGAGACAACGTTGGTTGTAAAAAGCTCTATACAAATAAATATTGATTGATTAATATTTGCTTAATGCATGCTGGGAATTGTAGGGAGGGATTGCTGGTTGAGAGATGGTTGGATAAAAACACAAATAAAACGACACAAAACCATGAAATGTGGCTGAGGCAGGCAAGGCTACACTACATTGCTGCAATACTATATAACATAACAAATAGGACATTCAGTCTTAAGGCAGAATTCTTTAATGTCTTTAATCACATGTATAATGTACATGTGAATCCGTGCACCTGTACTACCTCAGAGAATCACTAATGCTTTGAAACCTTTGGATTGTGTTCTGAATCTCATATTGTCCACTGGAGATAAGAAAGGCCATTCTCCCACTCAGTGTTTTTTATGTTTTGTAACTGGGACATGTAACTACCAATTACTGTCTCTGACAGTAAATCATTTCCATATGTGAGGTTTCTTGACAAAACATGAAGGCTATGTTATAAATACATTGCAATATTCCAGTATTTCCAAGAACTCAGAGGATCATTTTAGTTGTGCACTGTTACATTAGTAGTATATATAGGCCTTGTAAGAATTGGAGGACTGGATGAAGTTAGTTGTATCTAGGCTCCTAAGTCACAAAGATTTAATGTAACTGTATTGATTTCTACACAAAAGTCCCATAATCTCCTTATTCTCAGTTTCTTTTTCTCTTGTTGTCTCTCTCTGTCTTTGTGCTGAAGGAACCGTCCACGTCAAACAGCAGACAGTGTTACTTATTCAGAACAGATGGTACAATGTAAGCAGTGAGTGCTGCGACAGACAGACTATGTCTGACTGATAGAGGACGTGTGTGAGCACACGTGAGAGAGCCAGACAGACAGAGAGATAAAAAGAGTGAGAGAGAGAGAGAGAGAGAGAGAGAGAGAGAACAAGAGGGGAACAAGAGGGGAAGAAACTGTGTCCAAAAGAGGTGGAGAGAAAAATAACAGGGACAGAGGAGAGACTGATAGGGTCTACGCATGGTGGAACTTACTGAGTCAATTACTTTAAACAAGAAACACAAACTCTTCAGAATTCAGTCAAAGATCTGAGGACAAAATCCTTCAGTCATTAAGAATTAACTCCACAGACCATTTTTTGGACTAACTACGAGAATATACTAAAATCACTTGATTTTAGCTTTACACAGTATTAGGGCCTATTATATGTGTAAACAAAGATTAGACACTTGCCGTTTGTCTTTTTAGGTGCTTTTTATATGATTACATTGGTCAGACGTTAATGAAAATTAAATGCCTAAATGCTAATCTTATCCATTAATGGTCTGCATAAGGGCATCAGGTCATCTTATTAAGAAACCTAAAGGCCTAATGTAAAAGTTGTTGGCCTTAGCAGAGCCGGTACCTGGCTTTACTTCTCATCCTGTTTCAATGTTTACTTAATAGATCCTTTTCTGTTCCTAATTAGAGATTTAGCCACCTGAGGCAGATGACCTAATCAGGAAAAAATGGGCTAAGCAACTTTATTGATGTGGAACTTGTGCTGAAACCTACTGGTTTGTTCATTGATTTCTGCAGAGTTGTGCATTTCAGTTCATCCCTCTACTGTGAAAGGACAGCTCAATGCTATGGGTCTGAAAGGAGAAAAAATACAAGAAAAAAAAAGCAAGAAAATTTGCAAATTACACACAGAAGCTGGTAATGTTCTGTGAACAATGGAACCAAGGGTCCAGATGTCAACACCACTGAATGTGATTACTTTTACGGTGAGGTCCAGAAAAAGCAACTTCTAAGACTGAACTTATAAGAAGCATGGGAGATGTCAATGCAGATTTCTGTGAAAAACTGAAAGCAAGCTTCTGTAAAAGAATAGACGCTTTAATACCTAGGCTTCTGTGTAAAATTCTGCTAAATATGTTTTTTGGTTAGTTTCCTGGCACTAAAAAATGACTAACTTGTACTTCCGCTGTTTTGCCCGGAAATTAAATAAATTATGTGCAGCGTTCTGCACAACACAGTACCTGAAATACAGGCTGAACAGAAGGTGAAGGAGTTCATAAAGCTGTGGGTGATACACACAGTCACTCCACGCTTAGCCACACACGTGAGTGAGAGGTCAGCACGGGTGTGTGAAAACCACAGTGACTCAACTTTACCCCAGCACATTGCAAAGGAAAGTTGCATCATAGTTGACTTCCAATTGCTATGACATCTCCACTGTAAATATCAGAGCATGTCAGGGGCCTGGGTGGTGTGTTATACCTGGATGGTGTCAGACTAGCTACTTGAATAACTGAAAATCAGAAATTAGACGTTAGGCAGTGTAACTGGTTATTAGTGAAGTTAGAAATGTTTTACTATTTAAAGTGATTAAAGGGCTTATATATAAAATATTAACACACATATCCCGCCGTATGTAAAAACAATGTACAGAAAAAGTGCATTGCTTGTGTTGATGGGGTAGTAAAGATTTTGCTGTCTCAGTGTCATATTCTGGAAAGTGAGCATCCTCTCTTTGTGCCCGTTTTCCCCTGTCACATTACCTTTCTTGCCAGTAAGCTGCTAGAATGCTAGAAATGTGTCAAACGAGAAGACTTGGCGCACTCAGATTAGTTCCTTGCCCAGAATCGCTCAGAAGTTATAGCACCTTTAGATGGTGAGGATATGAAATGTGAACTGGTTTGTTTACACCTACAGAGCTCTGGGTTCGATCAGGTTATGTTACTGCAGTGTATTATATATAGTCCTGTTTGGTTGGTCAATCAGATTAATCAAACAAATGGGAAAGTAGTTTTATCTTGGATGTGTTTACTTATGCATTCCTGTCATCTTTGTCTAGTCACCATAGCCTGTACAAAATTCACTCTGTGGCCTGCACTGGGAATGAGGCTCATCTCTCCGCCTGCACCATGGAGTTCACTAAGAACAATAGCGCACCCTGTTTTGGTGGAGGACCTGTTGTGGTCAGCTGTGTGCCTGGGCCCCAGTTCTCTCAAGGCCGTGGGCGCAAAAACAAACTAAGACATGTGGTAAGCTCAATTCATAAAGCTTGTCTTTTTGCATCTGTTTCATTTCTGGGTCAGTATAAGGGGGCATAGATCGAATAGCATACTAGCTAAAATTATAATGCTGTGTTACTGTTTATATTGTTATGTTTAATGCAGTGAATGAAATTATAATTGCCCATAATACATTGTAATGTTTTAATCTAAGCTAACAAAACCAACCAACCCCAGCCAAATAGCCAATTCTTTGCTTTTGGTCCAGTCCAAGCTACGTCTGAAAGGAGGCGCGAGGGCTGGCGAGGGCCGAGTGGAGGTGCTGAAAGGATCTGAATGGGGCACAGTGTGTGATGATCTCTGGAACCTGCAGTCGGCCAGTGTGGTTTGCAGGGAACTGGGATTTGGTACTGCTAAAGAGGCTTTAACTGGGGCACGCATGGGCCAAGGTGGGTCAAATTAACCCAATAGTATAGGATAGATATTCAAAGATCAACTTTAACCTGTGAAAACAAATGAAAGCTGCTGTGGCATGTTCCTCCATAGGCATGGGTCCCATCTACATGAATGAGGTGCAGTGTCGTGGAGACGAGAAGAGCCTGTGGAAATGCCCACATAAAAGCATCACTGCTGCGGACTGCAAGCACATGGAGGATGTCTCTGTCAGATGCAACATCCCTTATATGGGCTTTGAAAAAACGGTCAGACTGTTTGTACTTTTCACTAGAGCTCATAGATTAGCAATATGAAGTACACATGGCCTAGCCAGCAACAAATCTCATTCAAAAAGAAAGCTGGAAACCAGTAGATATTCAGTAGATATTCAATAGCTTAGTTAGTCGCTCTTATATATATACATATATATATGGGGTTGGTTTCCAGCTTTCTTTTTTTTGGCCGACTGCCTGATATATATAATATAATATAAAATATGTATATATTTATTCTTTCTGGCTTTACCTTTGTATGACATTAGTTTTTAAATGCAATTTTTTTATAATTAGTATTATGAAAAATATGCCTTACTATGTTTTTAATGTGCCCTGCTTGAAACTAATATATTCTTCCTGAGGGTCCTGACACCACGAAATATGCTTATAGTATAGAGCTTTATTCTAATCTAGAAATTGTAGTGTAACATCTGAGTGCAGTTAGTTTGTACTGGGCTGTCCAACTAAGTCTATGATCTGTACTGCGCATTTGAATTAATTTAGATTTGAATTAATTTAGTTGTACCAGGTACATACTGTTCATATGATCATATACTGTACATAAAAGTTTATTATTAGGAACATCAGAAAGGTAGTTAATGTTTGGAGGAAATTAAAGACACTGCAGCCCTGAACAACTAGAGCTAAACTGCTTCTGACCTCCTGGTTTAAAGTCAAGGCTGTTTGACTTTTGACCTTTTGCTTTCCTCTGCTCTTTGCTGCCCACCTCTAAATCCCATCTTAGATCCGGCTGACTGGGGGACGCACGCTGTTGGAAGGGCGCGTGGAGCTCCTATCCCCTAATGCCAGTGATTTTGGGCAGTGGGGGCTAATTTGTGGGGACGGCTGGACGTCTCGAGAAGCCATGGTGGCCTGCAGGCAGCTAGGGCTTGGATTTGCTAGCAGCGGCCTCAGCGTAAGCGAATTCCCAGAGTACACTAGAGGGGTCTTGCTTAGCTGCCAGAGCTTCACTCTCCTATAGATAGAATTCCATTCCAGCCCATGATCTTACACATCTGGCTCCAATATTTAGATGCCCTATAAATCCCTAGTAAGCTGGATCAGATGTGTTTGATTAGGGGTCAAACCGAACTCTGCAGGGAGATGGATTTTGAAGAGCGTGACATTCTCTGTGTTGCACAAATACATTGCTCAACACTGCCTAAAGGTGTCTATAACCATAAGTTTGCGAACTAACATAAGTCAGGATATTGTCAAACTGTTGTGGGGCCAAGAGATAAATTTTGGAAACCTATTGAAGGTACACTTATAGTTTTGAGTGATGCCAGTTGAAGACCCACTTTTGGTGATGTAAATAAACTATGCAAAAGGAGATGTGTGAGTGTAAAGAACCTTTAAAAGAACTTTTACATGATGTACACCCCCTCTCATGAGGTGGTTTCTTAGTGGTTGACTTATTTTATCAAATTAAACTATATGTAATATAAAATTAATCTCATTGCACAAATAGAATAACTACACCCAGAAGGAAGCAACCGACAGGAATGAAACTCAGTGGGTAGGTTTGACCTTTACATGGGTATGATTAAAGTTTCACCATCAGCCATGCATATGACATAAGCAAGGATGAGCTTTATCACTGTACCTGACTGACCCAACAGCCATGAATGTGGACATGCTCTCCTTTAGTCATTCTGTTAGTGTCAGCACCACTGGCAGACAGCTGCATGACACAGGACCACGTGCGGGCAAGCCGTTACGCCTGTAATACCACGTCAGCATCGCAAAAGACTGCATTGCTGTTGTGCCAGACTGTCATACAGTAACTCAGAATGGCAGTGAGTCATCTTCAGTGACAAGTCCAACTTTTGTCTAGGTGGAGATGACCAACAAATCTGTGTGTGGAGGCACCGTGGTCAGTGCAAGATGAACGGTTTGTTGTCTCGCATCACACATCCAGAAGACCTGGTGTTACTCCACCTCCACCCCTACCGTCAAATGTGCAGGAACTGTGTGAGGATATTCAAGCTGCGTGGAATGGATAATCGCAGGACACCATTAGGAAACTCTACAACTTCATGCTGAGTTGTCTGGTTGTTGCGTCAGCAAGGCTTGCCGCCCAACGTCATACTGAGAGACACAATTGCTCAAATCAGTCTAAATCACTGTTTATTGTTCCCGGTAACCTTCTGGGTGTAACTATTTTTGACTATATGTTTAGTGTCTAATATAGTGAGGTGGGCCCGTTCACACTTTCTAATGGGCCAGCTCTGTTCTATACCATTTTAAGATTTTTTCATAGAACCTTCATACCAGGTGGATGTTCTTTAGGTTCTTAAAACTCATACGTCTCATTAACAAAAATAGTTTTTCCCAACAAAACATCCATGTAAAGAAGTGGTTCTTCTATAGCGCCTTACAAAAGAAACTTTATTTTGGAGCATCTACACATACAAAATATTTGGGTTGGGGATCCAGGGACAGCAAGTACAGACTACTACACATTCGCATCAGAATGCACATTCAGAAATTACACTACGTCACCTGTGCTAAATAAATACCTAAATGCTTTTCTTTTCTTTGTTCAAATATTATGTCAATAAGCTAGGCTCCTGCTGTTCCATGACGTTTTAGGTTTCACTGGAACATAGAATCCTTTAGAAGACACCATTAAACTTTATGCTATCAAGCAGCAGCAGCAGGGCCCAAAAAAGCCTCACATTTCTTGGAGACTTTTTTGTATAACACAGGCTCCGTCCTGCATTAGGCGCTAATATGCTAAAAATACAAGTTCCTCTGTTCATAACAGATAGAAGTAGCCAAGCTTCTAGTGAGCAAAGCATGAACTTGTGCAATTAGAAACTTTGTCTCCCAATCTAGTCTTGGAAATCCTCATACAGTCCACACTTTTGCACTGTCGCACCTGAACCAAGTAAAACCTTGAATGCTTGGGTCAGTTCTTCTGCAAACGAAGACACAGCACAAATATGGACTGTTTCTTGAACAGACTGGGCAACTGCCTCTATAAAGATCACTGGATAGGTTGCATGCTTAGTCCTTGCAGTGGGGGTGTGTGTGCAGATCCGTTTGGTTGGCGGCAGGACGGATTACGAGGGGAGAGTGGAGGTTCATGTTGGGTCCATATGGGGCACTTTGTGCAGCGATGGGTGGAGCACTAGAGAGGCTATGGTGGCTTGCAGACAGCTAGGCCTCGGCTATGTCCTGCATGCAATCACAGTAAGTAAGAGAAATACTGTATGATTTAGCTTTTCGACACGTCACTGCCAAGTTTAGATCTCTATTAAACTTGGTAAATGTATGGAAGCGTGGTGGAGAATTAGTGTAGCTAGTACTCTTGTGAACTGAACACCGAACTTAGTATTTCACACAGATTTCTCATTAAATTGAATAATTGAAACCAAATGTCGATATTTGTTCAAATGTTTTAGCTCTTGTAAAATTGGACAAGCTTGACATTTGGCTTAAGTTAACTGAGGTCTCCTGCCCTAAGGGGCACCCTTCACATAGCCTCACCGCTTTTCTCTCTGGGTTTCACTGTAATTCAGTGGGTATGGGGACACTGATAATCTGCGCACCGTGGTGCATTCTGTGTTGCTAAGGAAACGTGGTACTGGGACAGCAGTAATGTGACTGAGATGGTGATGAGTGGGGTGAAGTGTCGCGGAGATGAGATGACTCTGAGTGACTGTCAGCACCATCAAGTCGTCAGCTGTAAGAAGGCCGGAGCTCAATTTGCTGCTGGGATTATCTGCTCAGACTGTGAGTGACGCATTCACTGGCCAGTTACACTTGCTTCTTAGTGCTCACTGTTAGGTATTTTATTATTGCTCCAGTAAAATACCCTGAAATTATGAGTAAAGGAAAAATCCATCTGTGGATGGTCTATGGAAAGCAGCTTCTTGATTTGAAGGAAGCCCTAAAGTATGTATCTGCTATATATCTGCAATTCTTTTTGACTAGCGCTGTACTGAACAGTAGTAAGAGTGAGTATAAATATTTCCCTGGTAAAAACAAAAAAATAAAAAACAGTAGAAAACCTAGATTGAAAGGAGGTGTCCTATTGCATTTATCATATATTTATGCAATTTCCTTATCTCTCATGATCTTCAGCTGCATCAGACATGGTCCTAAATGCCCCTCTGGTGGAGCGGAGTGTCTACATTGAGGACCGACCCCTGCATTTGCTCTATTGTGCGGCGGAAGAGAACTGCCTGTCTAAATCTGCTGTCAGAGCCAACTGGCCTTATGGCCAACGCCGCCTGCTTCGCTTTTCCTCTGAAATTCACAACGTTGGACGAGCTGACTTCCGGCCCCGTTTGGGGCGCCACTCCTGGGTGTGGCACGAATGCCATAGGTAAACTCATGAACCTTTTCACTGGCTTGGAATGATCGTCAGAGCTGGCTGACTGCCTGTGTACTAATATGTAAATATTCCTGCTTGTCAGAGCCTGCGTGATGATTCCTAGAGGATTATTAAACTGAAGCCAGCAGGGGAAAGGAATGTTTAGGGAGGAAAACCACAAATTTATACACATTTTTACTTACAACAAATGGCGGTGATCATTCACATGTTTGGTGTTAGTGTTAGACTACAGCTACTAAGCTAATGAAAACTAAACTGGTGGTCCTCAGGACACTGATAGTGATTATACTGCTGTATGTAATGAGACAAAAAAAAAGGAAAATTAGATAAAAATCAGAATCCATGGTTTTATTTAGGAAAAATCCTAGGTGTACGTAAAAAACCCTGGCAATACCTAATTACAAAAATGGGCTGACACAGTGATCAGTTTTATATAACAGTAATTTAAAATTATTAATAGAAGCTATAATATATACAGAAGTACACATTTTCATATATGTAATTTGCTGAGTCTGAGGTTACTGCAGGGTTCTGGGGATAAGTTTGATACATCACACAGACTAAAGAGAGACAAGGTCTTGTTTAAGTAAGTAACAGCGTTGATTTACCAGATCACAGACATTGTGGTATCACAGTAGATGGGTGGACAGTCCTAATTGCCCCGTTGAGTCTCTGATAAGTTTCTGCACACAACTAAAGAGAGACTCTTGTTTAAGTAGGAGCTGATAAGCTCTATCTGCCCCTCATGCTGTAAAACTCTATTTCAGTGAGTGCATGTGCACTGATATGATCCAGAGAGGAAAATATATACCATTTTATGATGTCAGTGTGGTTTCTGTTAGTCACAGTTAAAAGCAACCTTTCTTTAGAGCGAAGGTGAAGGTGTGGTATGGTTGAGAAAATAAACGTTACATTTGTTTGCATGCATGGACAACATACAGATCCATAATTGAATCCTTATTCACACACTTCTGTTCTGTTGGTTAAAGGCAAATCAACAGAATTCTATGAATGGAAGAATAGAGATGTAAATAAGAATAAAACTAGCCAACGTAGTATTACTGATAAAGGATTACTGTGGTAAAGCCACCACTGTGACATACTAACGTTGGTTTTCTTGGAGGCAACAGTGAATCCTGTTTCCTATTGTGCAAGTGTTTTTTTTTAAATAGGGGCGACTGGCAAACTGACTTTGACTTGTGGTCAGTTGCTATGAACTTTGTTTAACTCTCTCTGTTATTTTTGGAAAAAGTTGCCATAAGAGGATGAAGCCCAAAATGGGCTCAGAGCAATGTGTGATGACCAGCACGTTTGCTCCGACTCAAGTATCCCAGCATGCATTAGGTCACTTGGTATTTATGCTAAGTGCAGCTTTAATGGGAAAACCTGGTGTGTACTGGAAGTGATGGAAGCTCAGCTTCAGTCTCAAGCCAGAGAGAGACAGACCAGTGTTTACTCCATGGGTTCAATTCCTCACCCACAGCAGTGAATTTTTGACCAGGATAACTTGTTTTTATTTCCTTCTGGAAAAATGCATAGCAGCTTAGAATCACATACAGTTCATTCACATTATTGCCAGATGTAGTCAAATAAAAATGATTGCCTGCTATTATTTATGGAGATGAATATGGAGTCATTAAAATACCTACAGTGCTGTTCCTCTACAGTGCTCATTAAATGTGTGTGGTTACCTCTCCCAGGCACTATCATAGTATGGATATCTTCACTAACTATGACCTGCTGGATCTCAATGGCACTAAAGTGGCAGATGGTCACAAAGCCAGCTTCTGTCTGGAGGACACCGACTGCCATGAAGGTAAGGTTGAGGTTGCATTGTGGTTGTGTTGATATAAATCTCAGTTTGAAGATTCTGATGTCAAGATTAGATTTTCACTCCTTGATGTTTTAAATGTATTTTTTCTACTAAGCTGCAGTATGCTACAGAGCTCTGTAATTATACACTATACAGATGGTTTGGCTCAGACAAAAATAACATTTCTCAGACTGAACACAATTTTCCATGAAGGATAGTGAGATCTGTGGAAGAGATCGAAGGATAGTTTTAAATTTCAATAGTTTTCAAATGTTACTAAGCTCAGAAACACATAGAAACATAACAAATTGAAACCCTGTTTGCGAAGACACAGGAAGAACATACAAACTCCACACAGAAAGAACCCTCGACACCCTGGGCGTGAATCGAACCAAGGCCCTTCAATATTATTTTCAGTAATTAGTGCGTCCTCACTTTGGCTTTATCACAGCTCCCATTGTTTACAGCAGACTTGCTTTCAGTTTTTTTAAGACATTTGTTAGGCTATTTTTCCTCCAAAATTCAGTCTTAGAAGTTGGTTGCTATTTCTGCAAGAATACTTCATCCAAGTATTCCCATTCAGTGATGTCTCTAAAAACACCAGTAGATTCTGATTTACAGATGTTTTTCTTTGTGATCCCCCCATAGAGATCAAAGATGAAACCTTTATTTACTCCTTATTTGATGGAGAATTTTGGTGGTCTAACAGGCCTTGAAGTCCTTTGTTCTTTTAATGTTTTAATCTTTTTGTCCCCCAATTATCGTCCTTTGATTTCCCCTTTTTGATTCAATTTACTTAATGACTATTTTGACTGGCATAAAATAAATGAAGGGCATCCTCCTCCATCCACTTTGGGCATCCACTTTGTTGAGCATATATGGCATACCTCACTTGCAACTGCCAAGAATCTATAGATCCAGCCAGTTAACGGGATTGAGTTGATTTTCTGCCATGAACATTGGAGAGTATAGAGGAAATGGGGGCTTTTTGCACATCTGGGACCATTTTAACAGTAGTGCATGTAGGTGCTTTCAGCTGTATATGACACAGAGAGAAAGACAGCACTGTTATAAGAGACGTCCACAGTCCATGGCAGGCTGTCCTCAGTAACCAGTCAGGTTATCTGTTTACAGTTTAAGCAATATAAGCAAACGGTACAGTGTTATTTTTGTTTTGGGGCAGGTATATCAAAACGATATGAGTGTGCCAACTTTGGTGAGCAGGGCATCACGGTTGGCTGCTGGGACACCTATAGGCATGACATTGACTGCCAATGGATTGATATCACTGATGTTAAACCAGGAAACTACATTCTGCAGGTAAGATATTACTGTAGTTCTATAGTACTATAGACTCAGATGTTGCATTCACAGCCCACAACAGCTCCATGTATAGAGACATCATTTTTTGCTATGAAAAGAACTACTTTTAAGAACTACTGCTGAGCCACATTATAATGCCCAACGTGGTCCCAAAGGACCCTACTGACACGCAGCTTGCGTCAATTGTATTTAATATAGTGATGCTGGAGTGCCGCCTTGTGGCAGACACTTGCAAGTGCAACTGCACAGTCCACGCCTAAGAATCAAGACTCTTAATCGGATTGGGTTGATTTTCTGTCGTAATGAACCTTTGAGTATGCAGAGGAAAGGAGGGGGTACATTTAGTGGATTCGGGATTAAGATTAACCTAAACCGGTTAAAGAACAGTTATTTATTTCTTTTGCTGCTTATTCCCCAGCTGACCGTAGATTTGCACTGCATAGGTATTTTGCGTCTTAAACAACCAGTTTTGTTTTGTCACAGGTTATAATAAACCCCAACTTCGAGGTAGCAGAGAGTGACTTCACCAATAATGCCATGCGCTGCAACTGCAAATATGATGGCAATAGAGTCTGGTTGCATAAATGCCATCTAGGTAAGTCACAGCTAAAGTAAACCTAATCAGAGAAAACTGCAATGTTCCCAAACCTCCTGCCATGCCCTTCAACTCAAACTGAAGGCCTTCAAGAATATCTGTTGGAGCAAAATCCTTCAGCTATACTCCATGAGAATGCTCGGTCATAAACGGTTCGGTCATAGTTTGTTACCTCATCAAGAGGCAACCAGCCAACTGCAGTACTGTAAACATTCATTCTTGTTTCATGGTCTATTTTCAGGTGACTCATACAGCGAGGAAGCAGAAAAGCAGTTTGAACTTTATCCCGGTCAGCTGAACAATCAGATCTCATAACACCAATGGCCAATCCCTGGACCTCCTATAAGCCACTCTGGGAACTGAACAGCTTTTTTTTTTTTTACTTATATCTTATTTATTCTTATTGTAAACCATAAAGTACTGATTAGGAATGTCTCCTTATCTACCCATTTTACTAAGGGCTGTCTTTGGGTGCTTTAAATCAACAGAGACAACTCGGCAGCTCACAGAAAGCAATGTGTGAGTCAGTATCATTGCTTATATCCGCCCCAGCCATGTTGGGGAAAGGATCTTACATTAGCCCTTTGTCTATTTGAATAAAAGGAAAGGGCTAAAGGGAAATGCTCAAGAAAGCACTTCCTGATGCATAAGCCTGACCAGTCAGACTGCCTACTGGAGAAATGAGGTTAAACCCTTAAGAACTTCTTGTACAATGTATTTTTGAGTGATCATAAAGTTATGAACGCAATATAAATGTCTATACAAAATGTGTTATTTTCAACATGGGGCTTTGACTATTTTCCTTTATGTTTATCGTAGTAGTCTATTATGAGTCTTACTGTTTGTAGGAACCGTTGAAATCCAGTGTAAACGTATAGAGAAGGGGCACTTCATTAATTTTCAGTTGGATCTAGTACAAAGCTGAACATGCACAAATTTCCTTTAAGTAACCTTAAATCCAAATCCAAGGATAAACAAGTCAGACTCGTTTAAGACTGTTTCGGTATAAGCTTTTACTTGATTGAAGGGGTTTCTCAATGCCAGACAATTTCAATAAAACACTCCTAATCCAATAAACCAGGCTTAAAAACCCCCAAGCCTACCATCCACAAAGCCAACCTCCCTGCACAAACTAATCTTAATATGGGTCAGATGGGTGCATAGCACTGTATTCTTAAACAATGGTAAATTTTGCAAAAACAATTGACATGGACAGCTAAGAACTCCCCAAAACTGCTAGTCTGACACTTTCCTGGATCAACAGCTTCTTTTCCAGCTTATACCCGACTGCATTTGTATGCATTGGAGAAGTGAGCTACTTATTCACCCATGTTATGGAAAGGCTTGGGTCTGCTGGATCTTAGTGATCATTCTGAATTAGGAAGAACCACCACTTACTTTGCACAGAATGCCATGCACCTTAGTGAATTGTTTAAACGAGTAAATCCAAGGCCTTAATCACATACTTGCAGTAAGCTAAGAACATTAGTTGTATGCCAGCAGACTGCAACTGATCTGGATCAGGGTTGCAAGTTTTCATAGTCATTCTAATTGACATTACATTCAACTATAAAACCCCATCAAGACTTTAAAAAGGTCCAAAGAAACCCTGCCCAATTCATATTGTTTTGCATTATAGATAACGGAGGTTCAGGTAGCAACCACTTGTCACGCAAACTTCAATTAATCACAGCAACAAATTCTGTACTCATTAATTGCTTGTTTTATTGTTAGGTACAACTCAGAATGCAAGTGACAAACACAGTAAGAAAGTGACAAGGGAAAGTAGTGAAAGGAAAAACATGGAAAAAAGAAAGACTGACAGATTAACTTAAGCCAGCTCCTCCTCTCCTTCCTCCTCAAACTCTCCTTCCTCTTCTGCAGTGGCATCCTGATATTGCTGGTACTCGGACACCAGGTCATTCATGTTGCTCTCTGCTTCTGTGAACTCCATCTCATCCATGCCCTCTCCCGTGTACCAGTGCAGGAAAGCCTTGCGCCTGAACATGGCTGTGAACTGCTCAGAGATGCGCTTGAACAGCTCCTGGATGGCAGTGCTGTTGCCAATGAAGGTGGCAGCCATCTTGAGGCCACGGGGTGGAATGTCACAGACAGCAGTCTTGACATTGTTGGGGATCCACTCAACAAAGTAGCTGCTGTTCTTGTTCTGCACATTCAGCATCTGCTCATCCACCTCCTTCATGGACATACGGCCACGGAAGACTGCAGCGACAGTGAGGTAACGGCCATGTCGTGGATCGCAGGCAGCCATCATGTTTTTGGCATCAAACATCTGCTGTGTGAGCTCTGGAACAGTGAGGGCGCGGTACTGCTGGCTACCCCTACTGGTGAGTGGGGCAAAGCCGGGCATGAAGAAGTGCAGACGGGGAAATGGCACCATGTTGACAGCCAGTTTACGCAGGTCGGCATTCAGCTGACCAGGGAACCTAAGGCAGGTTGTAACACCGCTCATGGTAGCAGAGACGAGATGGTTGAGGTCACCATATGTGGGTGTTGTGAGTTTGAGTGTGCGGAAGCAGATATCGTACAGGGCTTCGTTGTCGATGCAGTACGTTTCATCTGTGTTTTCCACCAACTGATGGACTGACAGTGTGGCATTGTAAGGTTCCACCACTGTGTCTGAGACTTTGGGAGATGGTACAACACTGAAGGTGTTCATGATGCGGTCAGGGTACTCCTCACGGATCTTGCTGATGAGGAGGGTGCCCATGCCAGACCCAGTACCTCCACCCAGCGAGTGGGTGAGCTGGAAGCCTTGCAGGCAGTCGCAGCTCTCAGCCTCTTTGCGGACCACATCCAGAACAGAGTCCACCAACTCTGCACCCTCGGTGTAGTGGCCCTTGGCCCAGTTGTTACCAGCACCACTCTGGCCTGCAGGTGAGGAAAATAAAAGTGTAGTTATTTCTTATTCCATGCAAAGTTAGTAATGACTCTGGAGGAAACTACATGCAAACAGAAGCCACACCTTGCCAGTCAAATTAGTAGATTTGACTGCAGGGCACTGCAGAAAGATGAACTGAACCATATTAGATTAGATTAATTTGCATCAGTGCAGCTAGCCAAAAAAAGAAAAAAAAAGGGCAAAGTTACCAAAAACAAAGTTGTCAGGTCTGAAGATCTGCCCAAAAGGTCCAGACCTCACAGAATCCATGGTACCTGGCTCCAAGTCCACCAGCACAGCACGTGGAACGTACTTTCCACCTGAAACAATTCAAATGTATGAAACATGAAGCATCACAAAGGCATATGGAAGAACACTTGCACCACTGAATGAAATCCAGGTCACCTCTTCACACTCTTCGCCTTACCTGTGGCCTCATTGTAGTACACATTAATTCTGTCCAGCTGAAGATCACTGTCGCCATGGTAACTGCCTGTCGGGTCAATCCCATGCTCGTCACTGATTACTTCCCAGAACTAAAAGGGGGAGGAGAGGGGGATGGTGAAGGAAAGGAAAAAAATAAAAATAAAAAAACGGGTCATATTAAACCGGGTTAGGGTAACAACTACTGACTGACTGAACATGGATCAAGGGATATTAAGAGCTACGGGCTCAGTGAACGAGAAGCCTCAAATCAGGCCGCCCCTTGTAACGGTATGACACCACTGCCAAAATGGAGTTTGCCAAGTCACCGAAGCCATTTTACATGACCGGCGCGGACCGGCTGAACAACATCCAGATAATGGGGCCACTAAAATAACCCTGCGAGTCAATTTGAACAAAAAACAAAACGTATTAGAGGTTAAAAAAAAAAAAAAAAAAGAAAGCAGTTGGGTGTTGGCCTTGTCGGTTGAGCGCCTTTTCCACGAGCTGAACCAGATACAACCGGCCATGTTGCGACTGCGCGCGCGCGCGCTGGGCCAACACCCTTCAGCGGCCCGCATTGTTTCACCATTAGTTCATTCATAGCAGTCCGCTTTCCGGGAATCTAAAGTGTGCTCGTATTAAACCTTTTCGTATTTTGGAGTTTTTTTCGACGGCATAAATACGCGGACAATCGAATGTGATTTTTCTTTTAATTGCCTACTTGTTGCATTCTATAGAATCATGATTTTGCCAATTTGTAGCACTCGAGGCAAAAAACAAAACAAAACACACAACTAAACTGCCCACCGCAGATCAGATCTTCAAGTATCGCAGACTAGCCAACCATAAATCACTAACCGCTTACACGGACCACGGCCTTCAGAGAGCAGCGAGGCAGCTTTACCAGTCCCGCCACTCTGAAACAACTCAAATACAAGAGAGGGGGGAAAAAGACATTGGTTTCTTACCTTGGCACCAATTTGGTTGCCGCACTGTCCTGCCTGCAAATGAACGATCTCCCTCATTCTTCCTGCTGTTGAACAAATAAGTTAGCTGAAAGAAATAGCCCCGTCCGGCACAGTCCAGTGACAATGAGCCAGTAATTCGAGAGGTACTTCTACTTATTCAGTCTGGAGGGATCGCCTAGATACACTCGACTCCCATTGGCTGGTCTCTACCTTACACCCGCCTCCTTTTGGACTTAATTGGTAGATGCTTATCTGGCGTCCCTGGACAAAATTTACGACTATTGGCTGAAGGCGAACGAACAGCCGTTGATTGGCGGAGGGCGTCAATACAAAGTTTCAAAAATGTGTTCAGTTCGTTATCTGTACCTGAGAACGTTCTCACTCAGCACGCTGTAACGGTTCTCTGGTGTCCATTCGACTCGGGTTTATTTTGCGCGGTAAATCAACAGCTAGAAAACCTGTATAAGCTGCCTTTCTGTTTGAACCTGCTATGAAACCTCTGTACAGTTTACAGCTGGTGACATGATTCCAGTAGTTTCTTATTCACTACCCTTCATGCGTGTGTGCATACAGTATATATGACCCCTATTCGTATATATTTTGATGTCCTCTACAGTTTTATATATGTGCTGTATTCTCGTATATTCTGAACTTGTTTCAGTTTCGTGCTGCTGTTGTATTAAGGGATCACAGACACTACTATACTAAGAAAAGTTTCTGATATTTGACAAGATTTACATTAAGAACAAAAGGAAATACATTCAATGATTAGGTTAGTTTACATGGAATTATTAGATCCATAAACTGATTGCAAACACTGTTCACCATCCTGCCACGTGAGCTCATGCTTTTCTTGCAGGCCCATAATGTTTCACAGCATGAGTGTAAGGTACCACTACAGTGGTACAACCTATACATAATACATTTCACCTGCAATGGATGGGTGACAAAACTACACACTTTTTTATTTTTTTTGCATTTTTAAATGATCTTTAATGTCTAAAAGCTGATACTGAATCAACACATATCCTTACAACATAACCTCAAACTGTGATTTATTTGAATCACACAATGGCAAACCCCTGCTTTCTAATTCTCAACTTTATAAAAATAATATGAGATGTTCCACTGTCACTGGGGCGTAGTACAAATTGTTTACCAAAATAATCTTTTTGTTTTCAGTAGCAGAGAGAAACAATTAAAAAGACATGCATGATTGCCATGCAAGAGGATTAAAAAAAATCCACATAAGTTCTATCTGTATGTTTGGTTAACACAAATATTTCAGGTAACGCAACAATCTCTTCTCCTGGATTGGGTAACATTGTGTGTGAAGTCAGTTGTCTCTCCGTAGACGCATCCTTGGACAGTGATTTGTCCAAACTCAAGAGTCTTCCTCCAGTCCATGTTTCTCAATGTAACGTCTAGAACCAACCAAGAGAGACATAATAGGTAAGATGCTGGAAGGGATTACATTACTTTCAGACATTTGATACAATCTACGGTATCAAACTCTTTACTAACTTTACCACTGTCCTTTTTCTGAGTTTTTACTTAGCACCTAGAATATGTATATATATAATATGTATAATATGTATAATATATATATAAGCAATGAGATGCTATGTGTAGTGTGGGTTAAAAAAAACAAAAAACAAACAAACAAACAAAAAAAAACACAACAACATTATGATAAATTTGCCCCTCCTCCTGTCTGAGTCTCTGCTTTCCCAGCAAGAATGAATGCTCACGGGTGACCTGCCAACCTGCATAGCTAAGAATGTGCTCATACCTGCCTCTTTGTCTATGACTCACAGGAAGTTTTGAAATCTTATGAATAGTGGTCTTCAAAAGTTAGCATTCTAAAGATTCTTACAGGGGTATCAGTGTTTCCTGAGTCTGGTCTACTAGAGTTATTAGATGTTAGTAGGTTTTTTTGTGTGTCTTTATGATTTTATAAATTGCTGTTAGTCGGCAGAAGACAAAAAAAAAAAAAAAGTCCAGGTGTACACTAAGCGACTGACCTAGTGCCTGGATGGTGTCACCTGGCTGTAACTTACTTATTCACCCTGATTAATTTTACTTCATTGTCTAAAACACTGGCAGAGGTCAAATCACTCTACATTAAGTTATGCAATCGTTGCTGCTGACCCAAAGCACAACAGATCACTTTTCTAATGTTTGTTCTGTTAACCTGGTGCAAAAAAGCACAAACATACATACATACATTCATATATTTAACACACACACACACACACACACACACACACACACACACACACTCTTTTACTGTGTAAAGACAGTAAACAGCCTTGGTACACATCAAGTGAAAATGTGCAGTCACTCTCTAAGGTTTGACAGGTCTGGCAGAGAATACCAGAGTGCTATAAAACAGTGGATCTTTGCATTTATGACACTGCGAGTTGTCACTCAGGTTGGATGTTCAGAGCTCACCTTCTTGCATACTCATACAAGGCTGCTTTTCTTTCCTGTAGAGACATGTGTCTGTCTGCTGGCCATCTTCCAAAAGATTTGGCAGCTGGCTGTGGATCGAACAGACAAAAGAAATAAACAAAACTGCCTGCCAAACATGGGCAATCACGCACAACAAGCATAAATAGTAAGCCATGTTGTAAGTCACACATTGTGTTTAGCAGACAGCCAATACTGTCTTAGCTCATACATGGAAAACACACAAAAAATACTTGTACATTAGTCAAAATGGCTATATGCATATATAACTATACATATTTGTTAGAAGAGCTGAAATCTTTTCCCTTAATTATGTTTATTTTGTTAAAATAAATTACTGAACATTCCATCATTCCATGTCACTAACAAAGTACAGTGTCTCACAAAAGTAAGTACAGCCCTCACATTTTTGTAAATATTTTATTATATCTTTTTAGGGGACAACACTGAAGATATGACACTGACACAATGTAAAGTAGACAGTGTACAGCTTGTATTACAGTGTATATTTGCTGCGCCCTTAAAATAACTCAACACCCAGCCATTAATGTCTAAACCGCTGGCAACAAAAGTTAGTACACCCCTCAGTAAAAATGGCCATATTGTGCCCTATTAGTCCTTTTTCCTCCCCAGTGTCATGTGACTCATTAAGTGTTAACTGTTGTCTGATTAGACCAAGATAAACTTATTTGGTTCAGATGGTGTCAAGCGTGTGTGGCAGCAACCAAGTTGTGAGAATGTCATGGTTTGGGGCTGCATGAGTGCTGCCAGCTGTGGGGAGCTACAGTTCACTGAGGGAACCATGAATGCCAACATGCACTGTGACATACTGAAGCAGAGCATGATCACCCTCCCTTCGGAAACTGAGTCAGAGGGCAATATTACAACGAGCCCAAACACACATGCTGGACTGGCCAAGCGCGTCTCCAGACCTGAACCCTATTAAACATCTGTGGGGCATCCTCAAAAGGAAGGTGGAGGAGTGCAAGATCTCTTAACATCCACCAGCTCTGTGATGTCGTCTTGGAGGAGTGGAAGAGGATTCCAGTGGCAACCTGTAAAGCTCTAATGAACTCCATGCCCAAGAAAGTTAAGGCAGTTTTGGAAAATAATGCTGGCCACACAAAATATTGACACTTGTGGCACAATTTGGCCATTTTCACTCAGGGGTGTATTCACTTTTTTGCCAGTGGTTTAGAGACTAATGGGAGTTATTTTGAGGGCAAAGCAAATTTACAGGGTTATACAAGCTGTACACTGACTACTTTGTATTAAAGTGTCATATCTTCACCGTTGTCCCATGAAAAAACACGATAACATATTTACAAAAAACTTGAGATGCTGTAATTGTAACACTACTGCAACTTTACCAATTGTATGTATGTATGTATGTATGTATGTATGTAAACACACACACTTTTTGTATATAGTTAGATTACTAATTTAACAAACACTCTGGTTTTATACACAAGGATTATGAAATGTGTATATTTAAGTTTTTAAATACCTAAATCTATTTAGTTTTTACTGTGGGGGCCCACTTTCAACCAATTTAGTATGGTTCAAATAAATATATACATTGTATTGGGTGTATCTGATTTCACAATATACTGCATTATACATTTCATTATGTCTGCAACTAAGTTGTAAGTATTTAAGAACCTCTTAAGAACCTTAAGTTAACCTCTTAATTAATGCCCAGAGGTTATTCTTACTTTTATAGTAGGTTGGGAGGCAGCAACAGAAGAGGGTGTGGAGATTAGAGGACGGGCTGGACCTGATGTTGCACCCTCTGCAGGTTCTGTGTGATACTGCTCAGTGCTCTCCAGCAGGTTGGTAATAGTTGCATCCACACAGTTTGTTTGCACTACATGGACATAATTAACCATCACACAGGGGTTCAGAAAAATGTGAGATTAATATGAGGATGATTAATTCACCAAACATACAAAGTATACACAAGCTACTACAAACAGAAGCAAATATTACCAGACAATGTAAACCGAGGTTACAGGACTGTCACGATGAGCACAGACTACAGCCATCTTGTTTAATTAAGTAAAAGAAAAGTGCTGTGAGAAAAGCCAAAAAACGACTTACACAGGTCTCTCGTGATGACGCTAAGGGGAATATCAGGTAGCACTTCCTTCACCTGCTGTGCCATACGCACAACTTTAGGATCCTCAGCCCCTGAGCTTGAACCTAGGAAACCCTGTGCCACTGTGCGAGGCCTAGCACCCAAATCTAATGAGGCAAAAATAATAATAAATAAAATCCTCATCATGAATATTTTTTCACTTTAGAATAGCATATAAAAATGACCACTCCTGTGTACTTTCACTTAAGGGGTTAACAGTCAAAACTCTATATACGCTATATTTAACAATTAAATTAGTGATATTCATTAAACACATCTAAGCCTTATTAAAGAACAGTACAGTTCAGCATCCAGCTTCCCATAATACAAAGTACACTTACTCGAATGCGTGGTATGTGGGACTGTGTGCCTTTTCCTTTTGATGTGCTCAGCTTTGTCTGCCTTAGTGATCTGTGTTGAAACCACACCAAGCTCAGTAGCCAGAAGCTGAATACAGAAACAACAGATAAAACAAGATCAAACACAGATACGCTCCCATTTGTATCGGCCTTCTATTGAAGTACTGCACCTGGATGTTTTTACAATAAAAAAGCAGACTATTCAACAATTCCATAAAGGTTCACAATGCTTTGAGATGTAAAACAGTTTCTGTGTATTTTGGTGGGATCAGGAGTTAAAGGTACTTTCAAAAGGTATTCTCTCATTGGCAAGTCTCAGACAGCACTGCATATGACACATCAAAACGTTTACTGAATAGCTATGGTCTTCTGAATTTCATCTAGGTGAACACATTCTGGATGTATTGGCCCTAAAACTTCCCAAAGCCAGTTGATAGACAACAGTTCTCTATATGTTTGTATTAAGTTCAGTAATATTGCACCTGTGTCTAACACGGTTGGTAGTTCTTTTAAACGCAGTCACCAAGACTGGCAATGAATACATCAGTTATATCTTCTAAAGGTTCTGCACACTCCACAGGACTTACCGTCTGCTGCACATTTAAATGAACATTTTCCTCAGGGACACAACATACACATACAAAGTGTACTTTACGAAAACCATGTCTAATAAATGACCACTATACTTCACCATATTTCTTTTCTCTGTATCTATTCATTTTCTCTGTATCTATTCATTTTCTCTGTATATATTCATTTTCTGTAAATATTTTGCATTTATCTGTAAATAAGATCCTCCAGAGGTTTTTGACTTTTATTATTTATAATGTTTATATTGTTGTTCTGTTCACCTGTCTTATTTTTTGTACTAAGTAACTTGCTATCCCTTTGCTGCTGTAACACTGTAAATTTCCCCACTGTGGGACTAATAAAGGATTATCTTATCTTATCTTATCTTATGTTAAACTAGGCTGTCCTAATATCCGGTAAATTTCCATAATTCCTGCCCCCACAAACCAGAGAAAATTTACAAGAAAAAGCGAACCTAGCTTAACCAAAAGCTGGCTAACCAGTCCACCAGTCCATAGCTGTCTTTGGCACACATTACTTAGTCTGTCCATCTGTTCATTCGTCTGTCTGTTTGTACATTTTTTTTCAGCAGTTTATTAGTGTATTGCGGCATCTGGTTGATTGTTCGTTTGTCAGTCTGCACACCTGTTCATCCAGTTACGATCACATAAAAGCTGGATAATGATTTTAGTGTTGTGCGATTGGTGAGCAGGCTAGGGGTGTTTGACCCAGAGCTGTCAATCAAGCAGCTCATTAGCCATGCCACACAGTTCTCAGGTTGGTCTGTAAGAAGTTTTTTTGACCAGATTATGTATTTATGTTCATCATTCAATTTGAAATTCTTAAAACATATTTTCTTTTAGATTTACTCTTTTATATTACTTTCCCTTGCTTTGCGGAATTCCACCTTTTCTCCTAAAACGTTTGACTTTGCATCAGACATTATCACATTTTTTTAAATATACAAACTGCATTTAAATACCCAAACATATCAAACTGATCATCATACCTCTTGGACTCTGTTGGCTAATTCTTGAAGTGATTCTTCATCTTGCCTATGTATTGGAAGAAGCCATCTGATGGTATTTAAAGGTCAGAGGGAAGAGTAAGAGTGAAAAAAGGACTACTCATTACCTTCATACATTATGTCTAGAAACCTAACAGTCTCTAAGTAATTATTAAAACATGAATAGGAGATTAAATGTAGATTGACAAAATAATTTCACACAAAAGAATGGCTTAGTATGGCTTACATTACCACATAATGATGGGGTAATGTAATTTCCTGAAACAGTCACGGTATTCTTACAAAATAACAAAATGACACTGTGAGTAAAAAGAACTGTAAACACTTAGTTTGTTTGAAACACAGCTCTGAAATACTACCAGTAGTAATAGAGATAGCAATATGTAGTACCTTACTTGATACACTGTGAACGGGACAAAAAACGTCCACAGCAATTCTGTCAGCCATGAAGACTCTGGTACATTCTAAAAGGAAAGAAAAAAAGAATGGCCATCAAGGGATGCTGTATAATTAGTGCCAGAGAGTTGGAGGTATCTGCCCTCCTCCTGACCACTGCTGCTATGTAAGTGATCAATGCGTTTGCTCCAGTAAAGCTGCATCAGGCTACATCCTACTGTATGTTTCACCTGACAATTGCCAAAGCCCTAATGATGCCTAGCTTCTGAAAGAGAAGCGATCACTAAATGGTGTTTAAAAATGGTTCATAGTGAACATTTGCTGGCAATAGTGAAACAGAAGGCAGAGAGTTCACCATCTGATCTGATGACCTTCACCAACTCTTGCACCACTAAACTGTGAGTCGCTTGTTATCAACTGTCTCTACAGGCGTCTATAAATATCCTCCTAATGAGGCAAGCGCTTAGAGAAAGGGCCCTCTGTGTGAATGCTGTGGGGAGCAAGAGGATTGAAAGGGTTCATTTCTGGGAGCCCCATGAGCTCATGTGCGGCCTATGTCTTGGAGCACAAATATCACTGTAAATAAAACGATAAGGCCAATTTCATTTAGACTATTTTACTATGAAGAAATAGAAATAATTTGACCAAACAGACATGATTTTCTCTTTCCTGTCAGTGTATGTGATAAACACAGTGTGTTTAATGTTTGAATCCTGTAGTGAAAGAGATGAGGTATACTTCTGTAAATACACAAACTTGACATTGAAAGCACCAAACTACCAATAATATTGATAATTACCACAGATAAGAGAGGCCTCTTCACTGTCAAGGCCACAGGCTGAACAGAGTCTGCCACAGAAAAAGGCCAGGAGCTGTGGTAGGGGATAGAAGAGAAAGAGCACTTGTTCTTTTTAACCTGTACAACTCAGTTTTCTGTAACATTATATTAATGTTCATACTTTACAAACATTCAAGGTTATTTCTCAAATCTTGCTTTTCTCCAAATAATAAGGTATTCTGCTGTGTCATGTTACAGCACTGTGAAAAAGCCCCCAGAAAAAGAGAAGTCAACACATAAAGTACTCAATGACGTTCTGCTTGCACAACATGCAATGGGTAAACTTGCATTACTGTCCAGTCACAGCTTCACACTGTGTGATTAATTAGCGGTCAGGCGGACCTGAGCAGCTTTGGGACAGCTTAGCCAGGACCTGGCAGCCGTCCCGGGACAGCTCGACATCTAATCACCTGAGCTCTTGCACCAAGGATCTTACCTAAGCATGCTCAAACTGAGCTTTCTTTCTCCAACCATTGTCAAAATAATCATACTTTTACTTACTCAACTCTTACAATATCCACCTTAGAGACAAATTCCAGAGCAGCTGTAATCAACAACTAGTTAATAATAACAGCATAACTCACAAAGAAAAACTGAATAACTTTCCTTTCTTTGTGTTCCATCTTAAATGACTTCAAATGAATCATTTACTTTCATACTATACTACACAAGTCAATGGATTTTCTGTGGCGTATATGATTTTTTAAAAATCACTGTTATGTTTATATGAGTTTAATTTTGCATTTAAGACCTAAACATCAAGCTGCTCCTTTCTGAGTATGGTAAAATCGAACTCAGTAATGCTGCTTCTTTCAGACATAAAGCAGATGCAGTGATCATCATTGTGGTAGGCACTCACCTAAACTTGAGGAGGCCAGCACGGCCATTAGTGGTATCCTCCTCTGGGAAGAGCAGTAAAGGCAGTGCTCCAGGAGCTGAGCAATACCCATGCAGGGTCTCAGCTAGTTCAGTTCTGCTCCTCGCCACTGTACCCAGCTCCAAATAGCCTCTGGCCCAACACACAAACCCTGAAGGGCCTTCCAGCAATGGCTGGAAAACAAGAATTAAGAGACTTGAGAGAAAGTCACTTTCAGTGAGGCATTGTTTTATCCAACACATAAATGTTCCAAAAAATGTCTAGAAAAAAAGAAAAAAGGTCAAAGAACTTTGATTAAGTTTGGGAAATGAAAATCAGAGAGTACATTTTGCTTATTAATACTTATTCAGGAATAGAGAACACTGTTTTTTCTTTTTCATCTAAAATAAATGGACACGGGTGTAATATTAACACAACAATATAAGCTGATTGCATTTAATTACCCCATGTAGTAATATTAAACGACATACTGCCACAGAACTAACATATGCATTTAGAACACTCAAGTAAATCCTCTGATGTGAAGAAATATAAAAAAATGACTCTTAAGGCAGCCCAGCTGCAAAGCGACTAATAGGCCTTGTTGTGAAGACAACAGTTTTGTAAATCAATGCTGCCCTGACACGAACTCGAAAGACAAGGGAGTACAACAGCAAATGAAAAAAGATTCCATTACGCTAACAAATCATCAGGGTAAATATACAAGTGCAAACATGAGCGTTTGCATACATATCTACACACACAGGCACATGTACCCATACAGACACACAGAGTACACTCACAGTGTTGCAGGAGGTAAGGAGGTTAATAATGTTATGGTCGAACTGAGTGACATGATTGCAGACGTATAATTTGACACTTTTGTCTCTTAAACGAGGGCTGCTCTGTCTTACATGCAGACCTAATACAGAACACATGACTCGTATGATGAATCTGTAACAGAAAGGAAAAACAATTCACTCAGATAAATTAGAATCAAAATGGTCATGTTAATCAAATCTAAACATGTGTGGAGTACAATGATTCCACTAATTTTATTACTTCATGCTGAAAGAAATTACAACAAATCTACATCGTTTTTCATTTTTTTAATGCATCACATCAATGTCCTTGTAGACCAGAGTTGTCCAGTCTTATCCACAAAGTGCTGGTTTGGCAGCAGGTTTTATTTCCACTTTATTTTCAGCACAGCAGAAACACACGAGTTTCTGCTGTGTTGAAGGCGGATACCAACTGATTAAACAAGCAGAATCAGGTGTGCCTCAGCTTGTTTGGAGCGAAAACCTGTAGCCACACCAGCCCTTTGCAGGCGATATTGGACACCACTGCTGTAGACGCTAGCCCAGCATTAAAAACCCACCAAAAAACATTATATAAATCATACGCTATGCCATGTGTGAAATACATCCTGTTATGCAGTTCCATGTTGGCTTGATAATCCAGTATTGGCTGACTCTGCACTCATCATAGAGGCCCTGATGCCAGTTTGTATGGCAATTTAATGTTTGTAACATTCTTTTTCAGGAAATTTCATTTTCTGTTTTGGCAACTGGCTCTTTCACACAGATCTTCCATATCTCCTCCTCCATCTTCGTTTGTGAAATAAGTCTACATAAATGCATTGATACTGAACACCTTTTCAATACTTTATTTACATTTAGATTTACATTTATGGCTCTTATCCAGAGCGACTTACAAGGTTAATCATATTACAGGTAGACAAATGTAGTGTTAGTAGTCTTGCTCAAAGACTCTTATAGTGTAGCACAGCATAGTCACCCAGACAAGGCAGTCTCCCACACGTGGTGGTAGTTCTATGGTGGGTAGTGGTGTTACCCGCTGAGCTATACCAACCACTTTATGGTCCCTTTATGTAGTTTTGTCCTTTTGTATTTCAATTGTCCGTGTTTACTTTCTAGATTCTGAATAGCGAAGCCTCAGAGGCTATGATCATGACTTTTAGTTCTACTTGTTTAAAGTAAAAGACCTATATTTACATACTTACCTCCTTATAAAACTGTCTGGAAGTACACAGCTCACTAGAAACACGTGGACACCAATAAATATTCGTAGCAACATCAAACAAAGGCCGACTGGGGAGTACACCAGCAGCAGCAGCAGGATCAGACCATCACTTGGCAACCTGCAAATATAAAACACTTCAGTCATGAACTAAAATAGAGTGAATTTATAGATGCCTCTCTGTATGGAGAACAAAGCTGGCTTGTAAAGTGTTAAATGACAGTTTAATAAGAACGTGAGACTAAAGATCTGCTGCATGTCATTCCTGCATTTCTGTCATTACTGTAGTTTGTCTCCTGCGCTATGTCTGCACTGGACACTTCTTGTTCTGGTAGTCGAGCTGGTTGTTAAACTCACCTCCTATCTGTATACTAATGGTCCTGTCATACATGCTGTAGTAACAGAACACATGCGTGCCTGACCCGCATGTAGTAGATTTTTATGGTTTGTCCAGAAGGAAGGGCCCTGCAAATAATCCCGTTCCTGAACACAAACCTAACTGAGAAGCCTTACACCGCTAACTGGCAATATAACTTTAGTTAACAAGGACAGGAAAACAGAGTTCAACATGGAAAGACACATTACTGGAGGAGCCAGCTAGCTGAAGTCGGCTTTAATAATCAGGCAGGGGGAAATCATTGTCGTCGTGTACTGCAAGTGTTAAAACATGGCTGTCAAAAAAAAAAAAAAAAACACTATCTACGGAATACCTGCAGAATATACCTGGTTAGCCAGCCAGCTAGCTATGTTTAAGAATATGAATGACCTCCTGAACTGACAGATATTCTCTTGTTATTTCTTTATATGTAACTTACTGATCAGCTATTTAGATGAGTTAGTGATGACTACTGTGCTGGGAAACTGGCAGTTTCGAACTGAGGGCAGATTATCTATGTTCGCTAACATTGATTAGATTTGCTAATTTGCAAACCAACACAACCAATCTGACCGCTAGTGTCACCCATCATATGTTTTGCTGACCTTAAATTTAGCTAAACAAAACACAGTTACAACATGCTGAAAGGACTATAACCTTAGCCAGCTAGCTAGCTAGCACTGCTCAGTCTCTCCTAATCCACTAACGTTACTAACTACCTCGATACAAGCTAGCTAGTTCAAACTAGCCTTGACGCTAAAAGTAAATCTTACCGCTGGAAGTCAAACATCTGCTCTATGCCCCGTGTTTCCATTATGCAAGTTTTCTGTAGGTTTCTGTCAGTAAGGCCCGGTTAGTTCCCTGCATACTATACTGCAAGGTGTTCAAACTTCTTATTAGATTGTATCGCTAGCTCGTTAGCTTGTATTATTTATCTGCAATACCTCCGTCGCCATATTGAAATCTTGATATTCAGAAAGCAACCGATATGGCTTTGCCCGTTACACTGACGCGGGACCAGCTCTGCACAGCCACCTTCCGTTTTCAGTCACGGCGTGAGAAATGTAAACCTGTTCTCAGATCAGATTAGTGGTGCTAGTTCAACTCTGCCTTAGTTTTCCAAAGGACAGCTCAGACTTTTTGGTGCACATCTTTCTTTTTAAAGAGCGACATCTAGCGTTTGGGAGTGCATCCAACAGGAGATTTCAAAATAAAGGTCCTTGTGTACGCTAACCTGTTTTCATTCAATCGGATTCTAGTATTCTAGTAATATTTGGTCCTATATTTGGTATATATATGGTATATATATGGTATATATATGGTATATATATATATATATATATATATATATATATATATATATATATATATATATATATATATATATATACATATATATATATATATATATATGGGCAGTATTTCCCGAAGGTGTGAATGGAAATGATGTCTGTTGTCTGCTTAAAAGGGGGATGTGTCCTCACTCCTACATATATATATAAACGTAATATACGGCGGGCTGCCTGCTCAGCCCTGCACTGTGTACCAACAAGATACACACGTATGTAAAGCCATAAACATAAGCCCCAAACCACTGTCACCAAAGATCATATAAGGTAAACCAAGATGGCGCATGTCAATTCAAACGTAAGGGGTGAAAAGAGGTCCAGTTCCTGTCTGCTACAGGCTTGCTTCAACGCTTCGCCCCGCCCCCGTTTCCCGGGGCAACAGCAGCAGCCTGTGCTGGAAGAGAGGGCAGCGGGCTAAATAAACCCGAAACAAAACTGTTTTTCTGAACATGTGAGTTCAGACTCTAAATAGTCACAAGACCCTCACATTTACAAAATGATTACAACTTTGCTCTATTTTTTTCGGATGGAAAAGTAATTGTCAAAGTTCGATGAAATGGGCAGTATTTCCCGAAGGTGTGAATGGAAATGATGTCTGTTGTCTGCTTAAAAGGGGGATGTGTCCTCACTCCTGTTTGCCAACACCACGTGACTGCGTTCCCAAAAACGTTTTGTCATGGTGCCTCTCGATTATGTACGGTCTTTGTTGTGATCACAGTTCCAGGATTAGCTTTGACTTTGCTAACAAACCGTGCTGGATTTTTTTTATTTGGCCCGAGTGATCCAAGATGTCACTGCAAAAATGATGTGACATCAGCCCAACGTGTTGGTCGTCTTATTTAATCTATTTATTTTGAGGAATGATGTGCAAGACATTAATTTGACTGAGCAGCTGACAAATTTCATACGCTAGAGGGCACAATTATCTTTCACATGTCCCTATTTATTCCTCAGTCTCTTCATCATAACCCACAATGACAGCTTGTATCACTAAATTTTAAAAACTTATGAGTAAAGAAAAAAGTAATTATTTGTTAAAATGTTATATGTCTTTGTTTCCCTGCAGTGAGGTGCATTGCCTGTAATTACATACACATAGTTGTAGTGTGTATAGACTATATAGGACATGACTAACAACTGTAAAGTAAAATGAAAAGGGAGCTGTGGAGGCCTGTACCAACTCTCCTTTTAAAGGAGCAGGCCCTCCAACTGAAGTCCATCTCTTTTCCTCTCACACTGATAAATAACAGTGGTGCTCCTTCAGCGCAGTGCATTCGCCTCCAGCTGCATCTCCCCAATATGTCTCTGCAGCAAGAGATTGAATCTGCCCCATTCATTAGCCTAAGTGGATGAGCCTCCCTAATAGAGGCTCCCCTTCCCCTCAATAATTGCCGTTGATTGGCGCAAATTAGACCCTAGTTGCCAGACGAGTGATTCTCGACGACGATAATCCGATTCCCAACTCAAACTAATAGGATTTTAACTCCAGCTTGGCCTAATGTCCGTCTGTACGGCCTGGCCCGGCTCCGCTAGCCCAACACTGCCCCTCTGCCCTTCTGCCTCTAACTGCAGTGTGGCACAGAGCAAGCAGACTGACTGAATTCTTAGTCTTCAGATGAATGCATACATACACTGTGTGAATAAGATGGGGATGTGTGAGCAGGGTTGTGCTGTAAAGGCTACACCTTATGAGTGGAAGATGAGAGCCATTTGTTTTCAAAGGCCTTATGTCTGTGCTACATACAAACGCCTGTGCTTTTGATATGCAGCTTTGTTACAGTTTGCCTGTGAACACAGAGTGAAAAAGCCAGATTATTTAGCTTGAAATGTGTTTCTTCACCTTGTCCTTCAGTCACTGCAGTGGCAATTACTTACACAGTTATTACAGTTCACAGAGTTCTCCAGAAAGCATACACAGCTCCATGGCACAAAAACACTTTCATAAAGGAATCATAGCTTTCCTCAGATGTGGCCCAAATGACGACTCACACATATTTGATAGTATTTGTCATTGGGATGATAAGAGGAGATGGGATGGCTGCTTAGACCCCGAGTCTAATGAAACTCCACTCCATTAGAGCTGAATCGGACAGATTGCCCTCCCAGAGAAATGAATTGAGTTTTTTGTATTTGTGAGATCATTCTCCCTCCATTAACTGCTCTTTATCCCGTCTCTTCATCACAGCCAAATCAGGTTAGACGGCCATGATTAGCTGGGGTGGCCTCCCTTTTTAAGCAGTAATTGGGTTTGGCGGCTCAGCTGATAGCGCCATTAAGACCAATAAAGGCTGGGCTTGGCTTGGAGAGTGAAACAGATTCTTGTGGAACAGATGGCAGGCGAAGAGAAAGGGGTTTGATCGAGAGCGGACGAAAGCAAAGTTTGTGTAACTGTAGAACTTTGGTGATGGGCTCTGGCTGTGCTGGAGAGACGGTGCTTTAGTCTTTGTTTTTGTGTGTCTTTGAGGTAAAGTCACTCATATTAACAAAAAACTGGAAATACATCACTCTCTGTGATGGACAAGGAGACATGAAAACATGGACGAATGGATAGATTAGATGGAAGGATGATAAATGTTGAGAAAAGTAATGGATGCATGGAGACATTAGATATACCATGTAGCCTATAAGGATGGAGAAACGTATTGGCAGTGCAGTTAGAAGGATCTAAAAAGCCCACTGGAGTCCAGTAAATGTGTGTTTCTTTCATGATGATGCCCATCTACGTTCACTCCCCTGGATTAAATGTTTTAATTTAATTTCATCTACCTTCTAATCAGTTGTATACATACGGATTAGTCTAACACCATTACTAACAATGGAAAATACTTTACCTGTTATGAGTCATTTGAAAAAGTAGCAGTTTCTATATTTCAAAAGTTTATTCAAAATAAAGTTGGAATATTTCAGTTCAAAGTTTAGTGTTATATATTCAGTCTTTTTCATGACTGGCAGCTTACCAGTTACCTATAATGAATCTTGGGACAACTCATGATGCTTTAGGACACCCCTGTGTATATTTTGGTGAGGTATGATGTCAATATTTTCATCCTAAGCCAGGGGGACAGTCCAAAATTAAAAACTAGGCTGTATACGTGTAAACAAGGCTGTTATATGTAGTAATCCATAGAGTGTGATTTAGAAGTTTAAAGACCACTTCTGATAATATGTCTTTACGGTGGGTAGAATTTGTAAAATCTTTGGGTAGATTTTTGTGGATGGGCTGATTTGTGATCTTTTTTTGTGATCATTTTTGTTACCTGGTGAATGCATAAGAAAGGAAAGCCGATAGTTAGCATTAAATTTATTATCTAATCTATCTAATTTGGCCAACATATTTACATGCACTTGGGTAAAAAGGTAATGGGAAAACTCCAGGGCTACATGTAAATCTGGCAGTAATCAGATTCCGGCTTTGCAAACGACAAAATGTAAACTAGAACTTAACTTATGAGCAATGAACTGCTATACTTCACAATATGAACATACATTATAAAGCAGATAACGTGTTTTCTAATCCTACATTCTGTCAAGTATGTAATTAGTTTCAGCCTCCAAAGTGTTTTGGTTGAACAGAAGGAAATCAGAGTAAGGGTATACATGGGCTGAAACATCCAATTACTGAGCTAAAATCTAGCTCTCTTTATTACATCTCATCAGCAAATTTGTAGGCCTTAATCCAACTGAAGAATCCAATTAGGATCAGACAATGAAGTGCATCTACCTGCATTCAGTGGCTAGCTAGCATTAAGGATTTGTTGACACCTCAGGGATTACCAGCTGTGTATTGCATGTGGAGTATTGTGGAAAAAAGAACATTCATGAACGGAAACACAAAAACACTATAAAATTGTGAATTCCATCAAATCAATAGGCCTGAGAGATGCAATAATAAGCTGCACAATACACTCGTTTTAGGCCGGAATGCCATTTTCCATTTGTCTGCATTTGCTTTGGTCAAAACATCTGTGGGTAGAACCCAAAGTTGCAAAAACAAAACTAATGTAGTGAACAACAGAACCCACACAGACCTACATAACCATGAAGCAGATGGATGTTTTTGCTACCGCCTTCCACCACTGCCTACACGCACACACAATTTCCTTGTCTAGGGGAGCAGAATGCTGTGTAAGAATTGTATAATGGCTGTAAAGAGCTGTATATCTTTCCCAAGCCTCATTAGGATGAAGTGGAGTGCTTATTTTATTTATTTATTTAACAGTGTTTCATGGTACAGCCTTTCCCGCTCAAACCCTTCCCAGGAGGACAAATAATGAGAGAGTACTTCAAATGAATTACTGTATACACAATCACGTTAATTATTCAGTTCTAGCTAGGCATTGGGTGTGACTGTTGGGAAATACAGTGCACACTGCTCAGATCTACCTGTTATATAGCTATATGATTAAAGTAACAGTATGATGAATGATGCACTTAAAACATCCAGCATCAACAGTTATGTGCAGATTAGCAGGGGTATCATACTGAGCGGTTTACGAAAAGGATCCATGCAGAATCCCCAAAGCTAGGCTAATGCTGTGAGGCTAATGTCGATAACAAGAAATAGCAGCAGTTTAAATCAATTTCAAAGGAATAGAGCAGTGTGTATTGTGCATAATAATAACTAATGGCTTGTATGGTTTGGAGAGTTAGGAGAAAATTATGATGTATTTTAAACGAAGGAGTACCGCTGAATAAAAGGATGGCAGGCAAATACATCCGTCCCGGAAATGCTGTGCAGAACTTTTACTTCTACTGAACTTTCTCTTAACATGTGGGATCCATAGACTCAACATATATACTTCAATTTCTAAATGGTATAAAAGGAGAAGCTTACCTTCTCTGTGCTATTGCAAGAGTTGTAACGACTGAGGTGGAGTGGACAATCACACTAGGGCCTATGGTAGTGTGCCCACTGTAATGGGTCCCTTAAAATCATTATTGGCCATCTTGCATATCTATAGGCATAAGTAGTTTAAGACCATCCATTTTGTGTGGTATTTTTTATTCATTCATTTATTTTTCATATATTCTTAGACCCTAGTTATACCAATGTATATAAGGTTCAGTTTAATATATAATTTATATATGGGTTATATATGGGTTAATGTTTGTTAAGATTACAAGGTTTGGTTCCTTATTCCTCCATACCTTATCTATTTATATGGTGGGAAAAACAAGGTTTTCACATGAAAGTGAAAGTGTACATCATCACTGTCCAAAAAACAGTTGCTCTTTGTCCTGCCATGATGAATGGACCAATATAATTGCTCTGGCTACCTAAAAAACTCTTACTACATTAACTTATTAAGTAAAGACCGTTTTTGCTTTTACCTGTAAACAACTGTGTAGTCTTTTATTGTTTTTAGACACTCTAGGAAAAGCTATCATTCCCCTAATTAATCATTTTCTCATTTCCTCAAATTAAAACATGGAAATGCATACGACTCACTTTGAAAACACTTACATTCAACCTCCAGTACAGTGGTTACCGCCTTTATGTTATCATAAGGCAATGTGAAAAATCCCTAGAGTTAGGTTTATTCTTCCCCTGTACGTGCTACCCGTAGGACAGTTGCAGTTGTAGCCTGGCCTCATGGTTTTACAAGCATTTGCTCCATCTGTGACCTCCCCTCTGTGACATTGTTATAAAAGAATTGAATTTGTGGAGGCTCCGCGACGACTGTAAGGCTGCTCCTCCTATTTGCCTCCTTGTATATTGCTTTTATAAGAGGCAAGAGGGAGAGATACTAGAGAGAGAGAGAGATGACAGAGGAGATGGGATGATGCCATAGATCTTCATAGCTCTGACATCGGCTGTCTATTTGAAAATGAATCAGGAAAGCGTCCATTACAGAGGACATTTACAACCATGTTACCGAAAGCCTTTTTAGTATGTAAAAGATAATAAATAAATAAATAATAATAATGAGTTTAGAGGTTTTGTACATGAACATTGCAGCTGTGTTGTGACACAGTGACTGAGATCCAATGAGAGTTAGCTTAGCACATTTTACATGCCGCACTTTTACAGTATTTATGTTAACATCATCACCCCAATTACAAAAGCATAAAATGGCCTCAGGACGACATGTGGAGACATGTTTCCTTCTTTCTGCTCAAAAACACTGCAACAACATTAACATCTTTAACATAGACCAAAATGTAGTTTGTTTTAAATAGTGTTAATATATTTAATCTTCATTTTATATATATATATATATATATATATATATATATATATATATATATATATATATATATATATATATATATATATATATATATATATATATATATAGACTTTATGTTTATGTCTGTATATAAAATGCTGTAGATTCAGGGCCAAAATGTTTTTCTCTTCGTCATCGTGAATCAGCCTGCTCAGCAAGCAGAAGATGAGCAGCCTTTTGGTGCCTTTGTTTTCAAGATGTTGAAAGGTGCAAACAGCTGTTGTAGCATTTGAATGCTTTACAGCTACAGAGGCCTAATTGAAGCAAGACTCAGTCTCTTAACACTAATAATGGAGATCCCTGTTAGTACGAAGAGAGCTTCTTTTTGAGCAGGCTAAGAACAACTAGCAAAGATCAATGCTAAAAGGTACTTCAGCATTTCTAAAGGAAAACCATTTAATCAGGTACCCTGTGTATTCCTGCGTGCATGCTTGCATAACTTCTCGGTGTAGAAACATGCAAATAAGTTGTCTGTTCTGATAAGTTATCTGATTTGTTCTTGTAATTATCATCAGTAATAACTAATAATGCTAACCTGTGACTCAGTACAACGCTACCTGCAGCTTCTTGAGCAATGCATTGAAATAACCCATTCATTCCAGAGCTCCATTGAGATGGCCCGAAGCAATTAGCTCCACTAAGACCAACTCATTAGGAGGCATGTGCTGAATGAGCTCTGCTCACTGCAGCTAATCAATATTAATGATGGATTATTTACAATTAACAATGGGCCCTTAATGGCCCCATAATTGTTTGTTTTGCTCTAACATGGAGAGGTGAGAATTGCAGGTAGAATGGAGAGATTAGTGAGAGGTTGGCTAAATGTGTTCTCAATTACTCTAGCCTGAACGCCTATAGACACTATTCAGCATTGTTTAAAGGAGGCAAAACATCTCAGACTACTTTCTGTGCTTGAGCTACTTTGGCTGTTTAGACTTTACTTTGTACTTTGTATTTGCTAGAGTACCTCTAGTTAAACAAGCAGAAAAAGAAACAGCTATAAGTGCTTTTATGTTAAAAACAGTCACCCAGAAGAATGGCATGATGTATCGTGCCTACTTTTTATTCCTGACATTATCACCAGTGCTGCACAAATCAAATGATGTCTCATCAAAGAAAAGGAACACAGGTCATGGCAAGACTCAGCAATACAGTCATGTTTTACTGGTCTATTTGAACCTGAACAACCACACCACCCCCCACTCCCAACCCACCACCTCCCCCCAGGGCCTATGAGTAACTAGGCCATTGCAGGGACCAGGTGTGTAGGGGCTGAATTTATGACCTTTCCTGCTGACTGCTACATTTGGGTTGGACCAGTGCCTATGCACCCCTCCCCCCCTTATCCTCACAAACAGAAAATTGTGATTGGCCGTTGGTAGGTTGCTGATCACACCTTTCTCACACCTTCTGGGAGCAACCCGCAATTTAAGAGGGGTCCCTAGTCATCCTTGCCTTTCTGTTTTCTCTCTGTACCTCTCTTTAGTCCTCTGTCTTGTTCAGGCAGCGAGTACCGACAGACGTCTCTCTCCTTTGTTTATAGGGTGAGTTTAGGTTGGAAGAGTGAAGGCAGATAAGCTGCTTTACCTTAGCTTGCAGGAATCCTCTGGCCAACTTTTGACACCGGCGCTCTGGGACTTGCAGGCCTACAGCCTGCTAAGGATCACTCATCTCTGTCAAGAGCTTGTCCGACAGACTGCGTTCTGCAGGAGATGAAAGGCTCTCCTGCTGTTTGAGTCGCAGAGAGGATCTCCAAATCACTCACTTGCTCAAGTAAAAAGGAGTCGTCTTGTTTGTCAACAAGTGTAACCAAGGGAACAGACAATGGCCTATTTGACAGCAATGCTAATGCTGCTGCTAGCTTCCCTCTCTGAGCCTCTTCCGCTGGAGCACCTCAGGCACTTAGACTGGCAGCGAGGCATGAAGCCAGGTGAGCGGTGCCCTACAAAGTGCCAGCCAGAGCTGTGCCCAGATGCCAGACTGCTCCAGAGCTGCGTGTCGGGTCAGGTCCGTGACCCATGCGGGTGTTGTTGGGAATGTGGGAATGGAGAGGGTCAGCTGTGTGACCCAGAGCCCTGGACTGGGTCCACCTTCTTTGGGCGCTGCGCTGAGGGGCTTCGCTGTAAAGCCCCAAGGAGAGACCCCTCAATGAAGGAAGAGCCCAAGCCAGTATGCGTGTGCACCAAGCAAGAGATGCTGTGTGGCTCGGATGGGAAAACATATGAAAACGTATGTCAGCTGCGGGCGGCCCAGCGCAGGCTAGGCGAACGGCAGAAGGTTACTATTGCACATCATGGACCCTGCAAAGCAAGTGAGTGTATAATCTGTTGTTAGGATTTGATTGTTTGAGTTCCAAATGCAAGGTTGATTCATGTTTAGACAAAACAAGGGGGTGAAAGGGGTCACATTACTTAGCAAATGTTGATCTAGTACTGTTTTTAACCCCTTAAAGTCCGAGGCCTATTACATCCTATGGCTTATTGTTCAGCACTTACATAGAAAACAATGCAAACTGCTATTCTTAATTTATAGGAGTAAGCAATAGAAACCTGGGTCCAGTGGAGAATCCAGTCCTGTTAAAGGTTTCAAGGTTTAGTTGTGTACCATCGAAGTGAAAACTAAGCTAAGAGTAAATGTGTTATATTCATAAACACTTATGTATATCATAGGCAGTTATGGCTCTCATATATTACATAAGTTTTTATTAAAACTGCAAGACATAACATATTTTTGCAAGATAAAAGCAATTTTACCCAATTAAAATGTTTGTTGTTGTGCTTGAGAGAAGCTTGCCACACCATAATTACTTTATTGGGAATTGAATAAAAAACATAGCTAATTTTATGTTTTATTTTATTTGTATTTAATTTGCATCTTAATTAATCCCTGATGGTTGGTATGTTAAGCTCCACATGCAGCCTTATTGTTCTGTCTTCACATTTTCTGCCAAGGCCTCATAAGCAACACAAGGCACAGATAACAAAGCAGCAGTTTGGCTGGCTGTTTACATTAATGGAAATACATTGGCTATGCAGTGACCCCGATACGCTAAAACCTGCGAGACCGATTAATGTAAATGTTAACAGCATATTTGTCTCTATTGTATGAATCTATATATAGCCTGCAAGCATAGCTATGCAGTCCCTCAGATTTCTCAGGTCGTGTGTGTAATTCTGCCTCATTGCTGACATTGATTTTTGTGAAATGATAGAGTGCTCACTTAGCACCAGAGAGACCAGAGCCTGATTTTGGTGTGTATTTATAAAGCAATGTTAACCACAGATATCTGTCTTCTGTTAACTGTGCAGAACCAATCATCACCTATGCCCCACGTGACATCATTACTCTAGAGGGAAGTGATGTCCTCCTTTCCTGCGAGGTTTCGTCATACCCACTGGCATCCATCCAGTGGAGGAAAGAGGGGGACAGTGTCTTCCTTAGTGCTGATGACTCCAGCAGAGCCATACAGGTATTTGTACACAGATTTTGGTAACACTTCCTATTAATTCTGTATTCATAACACTATATAACTGCATTAATAGAGTATAATATATTATATGCATAATACCTTATAATTCCTGGCAAAAGACTTTTAAAATATCTTACAGCATCTTGGGTCTGCACATATCATTTGTTAATTATGATTTTAGTCTAGAGATGTAATATACTGATATTGCAAAATGTTGTATTGCTGACTGTCGAATTGGTTGCTAAATCTGTTGTACCACAACCTGTGTATCTCTTAAATATGCACCTCTGATCAAATGTCAAAGTTTGTTGATATTCTCTGAAAGTAATGGAATATATTTTAGTAGTATAGAGTTAAAAATCTATACTACTAAGCAGTAAAAAGATAATAATAGCTCTAATATGTTAATGAAATGACATGTAATCGTGTAATGTTTTATATTGCTGTTATATTGTTTCATCTAAATTTTTACAGACCACTGACCAGGGCCACTGACATTTAAAAAATATACATTTTTGAAAATGATAAAATTAGCCTTCTGAAAAATCTAAGATGCTTCACACAAGTTTTGATGGATGTCTTGATTAATAAAAAAAATTGCATATAGCTTGTGACATATTGACACTGAAATTGGTTAAAAAAATACACTGGTGAATCTTTAGTATAACGATATATATTTTTACAATAGGATTGGCCTAGAATCTAAGATTTCATACATATATATTAATTGGATTAATATCAATATATATATATATATATATATATATATATATATATATATATATATATATATATATGTAACATTTTCCCAACATAGCAATTTTACAATATAACACTTTGGATAACTGATAATGATTTAGATTAGTTGTGAAGCTGCACAGACCAATAACACACAGCGTCACAAACATCAAAGTGAAAATGCCACTTATCCTAGTTAAATTCATTTAAGGGCTAAATGTCCACAGTAAAAATATTTTAAAAGTATTGCGCTGAATACCATTGTGTATATATGGTATACCTAGTTAATAATTATCAGCACATGTGTTTGTAGGAATATACCTGCAGCACATGTGTCTAGCAATATAGCTTCATGTATTGTGGTATGATATTCGCATGGTATTCTGTCCATTTTGTGGCCTACAAAATATACTATAATGGATCCAGGTTTTGTAATTAAGCGTGTTATTACACAATGCTAGCCACTTAATGTTATTTGTGACACTGCTGTGTCCTCACAGCATGTTGAAGGCGAAATATACTCAAGTAGCTACACAGCTAGAGATACACACAGACAGTGGATGATTGCTTTTCTGTGTAATTACAGGCGCGCGGAGGCCCGCGGCGCTTTGAGCTCACCGGCTGGCTCCAGATCCATGGGGTCGGCCCTGACGATGCGGGGGTGTACACGTGCGCCGCCAGGAACACCTTCGGTGAGGTGTCTGCCTCTGCTAGATTACGGGTTATGCACAGAGGTATGTCTGATACACACACACATGCACACACAGCCATTAGCAAACAGTGTCAGAGGTCAACTGCCTGAGAAAACAGACATTTACAGCCTGGTCTCCCACACTTACATAAAAAAACATTTCCCAACACAGTCTCCCTCCGTACACTCTTAATCTACACTGGCTCACCTGGAGCTCAATAAACATACTTTCACACACTTTTCACTTTTTCTATAATATGACAGATTCATCTCTCTGATAACATGATCACTGAAGATAGATTCATGTAAAAAAACAAAAATAAAAAAAGATGCATATTCTTCTACCTCTTAAGCCTAACTGTTTGCCCATTCAGAATGAAATTCTACATTTAATAACAGTTAATGTTATGAAACACTCTTTTAAGGACGAGTTACAAACTAAATTGTTATTTAAAAAATAACTCATTTTATGTATTTAAGCTAGGACTGTAGGTCTAGACTCGAGTTTTTCAACAATGATTGACAAAGTACAACTTCAGCTATAAATTAGGCCTACTTCCTAAGTGTGTAAAACTTATTCTAAATTATAGCTAGCATAAAAGTGCAAAGTGTAACAATGTGCCTTTTTAATTCATTTTCACTCAACTTATGCAGCAATCCTTAACTTAAAACATAAGGAAAAAAGCTAAATAATAACAAATAAGCCTTTTCTGTGAATATCCCCCACGCCCCTCCCAAAATCTATTTTTATGTATTTTTGTTGTCTATATAAGAAATACTAGTGTAGAGAAAACAAAACGATTTGACCATTTAATAATAAAGATAGTAAAAATAATTTACTTAAAATTGTCTGTACTTTACTTTTTTTTTAAATGATAAAAAAAATGATTAAAACGTTTTCCAAGTTTTCGTGGTGACTTTAACAAGCTCCAACAAACACACACACAATTTAACACAAAAACGAATCTTTAAAATTTTTAACTAAAAGTATTATACTGGCACAGTAACCCAGTAAGACATTTTTAAACTAATCCAAAGAACACTTCACATTAAAAGTGTAAGTAGGCTTATCAAGGTCTGTTCAAATGAACATTTTATCAGTATAATTTACAATTATGATGTTTAGCACACCAAAAATTCTTACATTCTATTACAATATACTGTAATCTATTTAATAGAAATTCAATTTAATTTCAATTCAATTTTTTCAATGGTAAATTGATCAATGATCGGAAAAAATAATTTTATTGATTTACTAATGTGTCTGAAATTGGTTTTATATATATATATATATATATATATGGAATATATATACATTCCAAAATTCCATAGAAAAACAAGCACAAAATCCTTTTCCTCTGGTAAAATCTCCTTTGGTGACAGTGCAGTGTGCTTTTACAGCAGTGTTAGTGGGACCGTGTGTCCACTCTTTGTAGTCTGCACAGTAGTAGAGAAAGACATTGACAGTGGGGGGCAATCGATTTTGCCCCTAACTATCTGTACCCAGCATCTCCACACCAGTAAAGGTGAACTTGGCTTTCCGAGAAAGCCCACAGAACAGCAGATAACTTTACACCAGTCACTGGCTTTCTCTTGAAGGAACGCAGCATTAGTGATGACAGAAGGTCGAGAGAGGATGGAGATGGGGGCGATTTGGACGAGGAGACGCAGAGGAAAGAAGGGGGGGGCGGAGGGATTTGTGTATTATGTGGCAGGCCTTTGCTGTGACTGTCTGGTTGTTATCTCTTTCTCTGGGGGGTCTGCTTCTGTACTCTGCTTCTCTTATCTGAGCCACAAGCAGACCCCCCCCCCTTCCTTCCCGCTATTTCCCGGAATGTCCCCTTCGCAATGAACTCTGGGATTGGTAGTGGAGAAAGGTGACTCTGGACACAGTGCAGGCCTCCTCCTATTGGCTGACCTTTGTAGGGCCTGAGAGAAATTTGGGACAAAGCATAAGAGTAATGAAAAGTTAAGATCCTTTAGGGCTTCTATCAGCTTAAACAACAAAAATCTTTTCACCTAAAACACGGTCTGAGGGGCACAGAGCCCTTTTTGAACACCTTGGTTACTTGTTTGACATGTTACAAAATTATACAACTTTGGGAAAACAACTGACTTTGGGATTGAAAACTGGGCAATTGACCATCAGCATATTTCTTTTCTACTATCAGGACTATCAGTAACTTTTTTTTCCCAATCTTCCAGGATCTTCACAAGGCAGAGAGCTTTCCAAAAGAAAAAACGAAGCGCACAACATGTCCGTCAATGAGGCTGAAAGTGAAGATGATGAAGATTATGAGGGACAACCTAGTGGATATATGTATTTGTAAGATGATAATCACGTAAATCCATTTAATAACGTTTTGTTATCATTTCAGGCCTGTCTGAAAAATAGACTCTTTATAGAATCACTTTTAATCACTTTTATAACATTTGATGTCTTATTTGAGTGAGGACCTATTGTTTGAGCACTGTAAATAAATACTTATTATATGTTTCTATACTCATTTTCTTCCACTTGATTTCATTTGTACAAAAGACTCCTAACAATAACAATAATTCATGCTTTGCTATAATATGCTGAAACCCACTCAAAACAATATATGTTAGCCTCCATTCATCGGGTGTGGTTGTTTAGTGACTTTGGTAGTAGTAAGCTAGAGAGTAGCCAGAGTAGCAGGCATTCATTTGATTTGGTGATGGAATACAGTATTAAATTTCCTTTTATACTAATAACTAATAAAACAAACAGAAGCATTAACTTATATTAACTTCTAGTAGCATATATGTAACCATAATCTAATTCCCACCTCATTAGCTGAAATTCATTAGCCACGACATTTTAGCTGTGAGGCCAATGTAGCTAACAAACACAAGAAGTCAATATTCACGGAATGCTTTTCTGTAAATGCATTCCCAAAACTTCTCTCAATTTGCTTAAACCATGCCTGACTCTTTACTAAGGTGGGAGGCGTATGCTTGCCATGGTATTTGTTTATTTATTTATTATTTTAAATCTATTCTTCTAAAAATTGACAAATGTACACTTTTTTAAAAAATGCTTTGTTGATCTTCCCAGTGAAAATAAAATAATCTTCTACAGAGAACTTACTTCTACACATTCCAGTGCGAGTTTTATTGCTGAATTAACATATTGGGGGGGGAAAATAACATTTTATTGGAACATTTTACATGTTTGTTTTTATTTGCATCTGTTATGAGCGCAAATAAATAGAATTAATATAATTTATTTATATATTTATATATGATAATATTTAAATAAATAGCGAGCTAAAATTTGTAGAATGTTGGCAGTTATATAACTTTTTTTTAAATTATAAAATCAACAAAACATGTAATTTGAGCAGGGTATTCAAAGTTTGGCATACAATTATATCTTTGGTATGCCTCCATCTCATTCCTTGTTCTTTATTGGACAGCAGCCTGTCTCCTTAGTTCCTTAATTCATAAACACTCACTTATAGAGGTTATGGTTGAGTGCAGTAGTGTGTGTGTTTGTATGTACGTGTCTTTGCAGCAGCGTGTCTCTAAAAGCTGAAAAACACTACATTGGTATGCACTTATACCAAGCCCCTCCCCTCATGCTGAATAAACCATCAGCTTCTGCAAAAGGCACAGCAGGAGAGTTAAAAAAAAGCAAAAGAAAAAAAAGCGCCCAGCCCAGGTTAAGTTGTTTGAAAGCTCTGGTATTAAGAGGCGTTTTACACTTAAGAAGTTGGTTTCGCTGGGTTTTCTGTTTCCCTCTCTCGTATTGATTGATACTCAACTATCAATGCATAATAGAAAAGCACTCAGAACAAATGCGGGGTTATGGCCTTGCAGAGAGAGAGCAGCCCAAGCTGTAGCCGAGCGCCATTATTGCCCCATAAAGGATCCCCAGGGACGCACACAGTCCTCTCATCAGCACACACCAAATACCCAATTAAGAAGGAAGACCTTTAAATTCTCCCCTCTTTCCTGGGCAGAAATCAATCAGAATTCAATCTGTTTCGGGCGAGATCCTGACGGTGCAGGTGATAGCTCACCAGCGCTCAGATAGGTGACAACAGCAAAAGGGAGACGGCCGGGTAGGCCGGTATTGGCTTTCAGCACTGCTGGCTCCTTGGAGAGGGAGGGAGAGAGAGTGAGAGATACAGGGTGAGAAGGCAACACTGCCCTTCTTAAATGCTTATATAACGTTTCAGCGGGCCTTTTATTTTTAGACGCACGTGGCAGGTGAGCTTTTTTTCACAGCTTGCAGGTAAATGATCCGACTCAAACCTTTAAAGAAACGAATCGTTTAAAAGTAAGTGGTTCTCAAATTTGCCTGCCCAAGAGCTACATTGAAAGTGAATCCTGGGCTAAAATGACGCACTTTTATTCTCTAAAGGATGTTTGTTAATGAATGGAGAGAAGGAGAGAGTGAGAGAGTCTATATATTCGTGTGTGTGTGTGTGTGCAAGCCTGAGAGAAAGGCATGAGGAGAGATGTAATGGATGGAGAGACCAAACAGAGGGGTGAATGGGGGGGTGAGAGAATGCAATTAAAAGATGATTCATTCTCACTTCCATGTAACTGTATCTGTGGATATTAGAGTGGACACTCTTTCTCAGGGCAGTGTTTGGCTGAAGCTAAAGCTCTCCCCTGGCCCTCTTCCTCAAAGCCAGCTTAATGACTCCCTCCACTGAAGCTGTTGGGATAAGAGGCGCATGGCCAGCAGAGTTCGCTGCATTTGTAACACCATGTGCAGGGGTCAGCCAGGGTCAAAGGTCATGGGCAGAAGGCTGCTATTAATGGACATCTGAATAAAGTGCAGGGTTTGGTTACCCACTATACAGCTTGACCCTTCTTGCGTACTCTGTTTTAAACACCATTCGCTTTTCTGTAACTCTAGAGAGAAACTTCTGGAGAAAGTAGAAAGTTCATTCTCATGTTTAAGGACAGTCTGTGGGTGTTACTGCTAACCATATACAACGTTTAATAGGACTGTCTTTGGTGTTAAACCCTAAACTGTTTTTTAGTAGTGGTATATTTTAGACTTGATATGGTTCGGGATCCTGATGTCAAGATTTTTATAAACCTTTAAATTCTATGTGTTAAAAGAGTCTTACATCTATAAAGGTCTATAATAATTATTATGTTCTAAAAAGTAAAAAAAAACGTTTACTTCTATTAACTTCACACTCTGTTAACTTCTAATGCAAATGTGTTTAGAGTATTTCTATTGGCCAGTTTGTTATGAAAGTCTTAAACCATATAAAGGGCCAAATGATATAGATAAATAAAAATGAATAAAAATAATATGTTTTTGGCGAGCAAAAAAAATTAAAGAATGTACTCAGATGTCTGCTTTTGATGACATCTGAGATTCTCAAACCTTAATTTTCCTATTTTCCACAGTACATTGAAACTTAAAACATTTAGTGGAAAGCAGTTTAGCTGAGTAAATAATCTGAGTAAACATAAAAATCTCTATAGACCTGCAGTGGAATTTCTGGTAACACTGCAGTGGAATTTCTGGTAACGCTTACATGATATCATAAGGTTTTTATAACCACTAAGTATAAGTATTTAATATACATTTAATAAAGCATTAACAATAATGTATAAAACTTTTTAAAACAAAAATACGTAAACAGGTTTCATGATGGATTATAATAACTGCTCATAAGAACATTCAAATCAAGTCAGCGTTTATTTATGTAGCACTTTTTTACAACAGATGTTGTCACAAAGCAACTTTACAAAGAAGCTGGTGTCCAAGCCCCCAGTGAGCAAGCCAAGGGCGACAGAGGCAAAGAAAAACTCCCTCAGTAAAAAGGAAGAACCCTCGAGAGGAACTTAAAGGGAATCCATCCTCCTCGGGTCAACACCAGATAACAAGACAAGTAAAGGAAGGCAAAGGAAAAGGAACATTGTAAGCATAAATGATTTAGCACATTTCCAAACCCAGGCATATATCCAGCTAAGGTAGCTTTGCTTCCTGCTTCCAGTAAGCGTTGTATTAACATTTAGATGTGATTATCTCACTTCCCTAAAAGCCAGCAATGACCTGGCATAGCATTCTCTAACATTGGGCAGTGTTCCTATGAACAGAACCTATAATACGCTGTAGGACCTCATTTTATGAAGCCATATTTTCTTGTTTATAAAGAGTTTTGCATGTGATTATAAATATTTAGAAGCATTTATAAAACCTTTTACCTTTATTAATGCATTTGTTGTGTAATAAGCACTTTTTTGGTTTGTAGATGCTATTAATTTCACCTGGGCATCCTTTTGGTATAAATTCAGTGCAGTAGTCAAACTGAATACAATAGAATTCAACACATAAAAGAAAGAATTTATAACTTACTCCATAGAAAATCACAGGCTTATTACGTACTGAGGCTTGTACAGTAACTACATGGAGTAAAATGCAAATTGACCGAGCTATTCCTGTGTTTTAGAAGTGTGTAATAGAACTTTGTATCCGCTGGTGGTGATCAAGGCCATTCAAGGGATTATTCTGATTGGCAAAGGTGGAACTTTCCTCACAAACTGTATCTTCAAAAATTAGTAAACTGTGACCATAGTTGTTGACAGTATTATCAGGGAAGTACAAATATAGCACATCCAAAATGGATTAAATAAAGGCAGTGGTTACAGCACAGCTCTGATGGTAGCCAGTCTGATGCATTTCAGACCAGTAGACAGGGTGGGAAAGAAATGATGAGGCTACACAATGCTGGAAAAACAGCAGGTTTAATGAACCCATCCAGACAGTCTATGAAGGGCATTTTAATATGCACTGGTCGATGGACTACATTGTGAATATACACAGGAGAGATGGACAGAGCTGATATTGACTGCTGCTGCTGACAGTCGCTATAGAGCTGTTAGCTAGTTACTGGGCTGATTTTGATGTTTTATGAAGCATTTCCCGAAGTTCATGTCTACTGGAACTTTTATATTAAAGAGTCAGGTCTTCTGTCTGTGTAGGCCTGTGTAGGCCTGTGCACTGACTCGAGCTTAATGACGAAATATTAAGCAGCTTATTGTCCAGGTCTATGCCTTTAAGCAACCCCCTCATACTTTAGGCTCACAAATGGTTCTGTTTACAGCCTAGTATTGGGAATATTATAAAAAAAAAACATTTCAATCAAGTATTAAATAATTTATTTAATTATATATTTTCTAATTCAAGGTCAAAATACAGGGTTTTGAGGGGTCAGGGACCCCCTAATTAAACCACTGGTCTCAAAATAGAACCTCTGGGGTCCTTCATAGATTAGGAAGTGCAACTATGCCTGGGATACCTCCAAAAACATTACAGTATAACTTGGCATATTTGTAAATCTGAACCCTGCACAGGCGATTGACGAAAAGAGATAGAAGACTGAAAAAAGGGAATGTGTAAGATCTCAGTGAATGTGTGAAAGAACTACCAAACTAGAAAAGAGCATTGCCAGAAGAATCGTTACTAAACCGAATATTTTGTTGCTATTAAAGCCACCATCAGCATCACTACAGTAAATGTGTTAGCAGCCAGCCAATGCTGGAATAGCCAGCCAATGTGGAACCTCCTGGATATTTTGCACTCTGGTCTTACGCAAAAGTTTGTGTATCTTTTATCAAGTGAGGTGTTACTGTATATTGATTGTCTAATTAATAATTGATCAAATGCAGAGAACACATGTCTGCACATTTCAAAGCACAATTTATATTTACTCGATGTATTTAAGATATTGGGAAATATATATGCTAATGTGACTCGTGTAAAAAGAATTCTTAAGAATCTATATTGTCATAGTCAATGTAAATACAATATTATATGTTATAATGCATTATGCCACTTTATGTGCTATGAAGCCATAAACTGTTATTTATGCACATTTACAAATTTACTCATGTCTAGTATTATAAAGCATTATAAAGACTTTATAGATCTTTATGAATGTACTTAGAATGCATTATAGACACCTGATTCACAGAAAGTGGTACTGTGTTATTTATTATGTAGTTTTCCTAAAGGTGGGCTGGTGAGTAGGTGTCTTCAGCCTGTGAGGGCTGGAGCTAAGCCTAGGTTCGTGGTTGCCTTCCCAGTCTTTCAGAGCCCAGTGTGTTGTGTCTCAGTTATACAGGACTGTAGTGTTGTAGTGGTGCTTATTTGTGTAGGCTGGTAGTCTATGGTAAGCATTTTTCCCTCAGTAACAGCATCCATCATCTGACGCTAATGCGCCGGTGGTGTGTGTGTGTGTCGGCCGTCAGGTGGCGCGTGCTGCTCTCGGATTCCCCTGCAGACGGACAGCAGCGGAGAGAGCGCGCGCTGCTTCGCCGCTGGTTGGCATTTCCATTATGGATTTGGGGCGCCCTCATTAAGTTCCCAATGACTGAAATATGTCTCTGTCTTCCTCTGTCGCGAAGTAATAAAGCAGGCGCGCGTGCTTCAGCCCAGCTGCGCGTTATTGCGCGCTCTCAGCTGGACGCGCTTTCCCGGCCCAGCTCCTAATTGACAAACGAGAGAATGAGAGGTTATTACTGTCCGCTCATGTGAGGTGCAAATGACTTTAGGCCGCTGATGAGGATGATGTAGTGCTTTGTTTACATGCGCCATAACGGCTAAAACATAGCTATTAAAGTTCTGAAAGGCGCATTAACGCGCAGCCACAGGCGAATTTCTCAGGTTTACGCGCAGGGCCGGTTCATTATGGGATTAAAAGTTATTAACAGAACACTTTAAAATATACACGCTCTTTAACGTGGGAGACACATGGCCGTCATTAGGCTGACTGGATCTTAGTGATAATAATAATAATAATAATAATAATAATAATAATAATAATAATAATAATAATAATAATAATAATAGTTTCTATGGATGGAAACGTGCTGCAAAAACTAAACCCAACATTTTGTGGTATTAGCCTGGTTATTATTTGGGGAACCTTTGTGTGACATCACATTTTTTTGGCTCCATTTCTTTCTTTCTTTCTTTCTTTCTTTCCTGTTTCTATTTTTCCACACAGTATATGAAAAGAGCATGGACCTCTTGCCTAGTGTACAAATAGCCAATCAAACTTCCATTTGCTGCATTGTATCATTTAAGAATGAAATCTCCTGTAGTCTTCTCCCCGGAGAGGGAATCTTTCACTTAGCCTTTCCTGTGAAGGGCAGGATTTGATTACCAGGCTGATGCAGGTATTTCCCTCTGTCGGTGCAGCTCATAGACACGGCGCTGAGGGGCTGGCAGCAATGGCTGCTCAGCAGTCTTCCACACGAATGCACCTTCTTCCTGTTCTCAAACCAGCACATTCATCTCTGCAAGTCAGAGTGCGGTCTTGCATCACCTGAATGAAACACTTGTAGAGGCTTACTGAAGAATTCCTGTGTACCTGCACTAGATAACATCTGTGAGTATGATAATATGCTTCGCTATCTTTGCCTACGTAGCAGAAACCTTGTTAATGCTAAATAGAACCATTGAACAAAAACGATCGAGAGGTAGAATCATATAGAGTACATGTTTTAGCCATAGCATAGCAGTTATTTAGTTGTGCAAAGAATCATTTATGCATTCAGGTTCTTTAGAGGACCATTACTTTGGTTTAAGAACCCATAAAAACCAAGAACCAGTTAGGAAAATAAACAAGTGTGATGTAGTGTGTGACTTGTTAAAGTTTAAATAAGAACAGAGATTATTTACATACATCAGTCTTAAAGGCTCAATCACCAGAACAGAAGGTTTGTTGCTAGGGTACAAAAAAAGGTAAAAGGTTCATGTAGAAAAAAACGCTGTAAGGAAATTGCGTTGCTGCTGAATGTGGTTTCTTGGGTATTATAACTGTCATTTGCTTCAGCTGTCCTTACGTCATCAAACCAACAACTCTTGAAGTGGTATTACAAGACAGCACAGTCCAGAGCTAGCTGGTTAGCATGCTAACTTTAGTACATATCTCTGCAATGTGGCATATCTGACACATCTGATATGACCAGTATTCATTGAGCTACATGTACTGAAGTGGGGTCTCTCAGTATGTGGTTGGGCTGCCATGTTAGCTAATGCAACATGCATATGTCTTGGCATAGAGATATAGAAGTTCCTAATGGTGTCCTGCAATAATCCATTGTGCAGCACCAAGTACTCATGGAGGGCATCACTGCTTACCGAATGTCCGCAATCATGCCTATTGAGTCAGTCGGGTACAGTGATAAGTTTTGTTCCGGTCAGTTGATTCCTTCTGTGTGCAACTATGTGTGTAACTATACTTTTGATGGTAAGTGCATAACAGAACATTAAAATAAAAGAAGATACATTTTGCCAAAAAACATTTTCTTAAAAATAAAATTAAGCATGCTCTGGTACATTGTCATAGGAAAAGCACTTTTCATTATGTGCAGTCTCATATTGTCGCTGTCCAGCAAAAAACATCTCTCCAAATCTCCAAAATGCCAGCTTTACAGAAGCGGTTTTAATGTATTTTTTTTCCAAGTCATTTGGGCCTTTTCTGTTGGTCCATTCATCCTGCATTTTTTCTTATTGGGTGCATATCCTACTTGTTCCCCAGATGTTCACTTAAACAAGCAATATGTAAGATTTTTAGTTTAAAACATTCAGACATTTATAGCATTGGTAATCACTTACTATGTAGCCGGTAAGAAAATAGTGTCTACATGTATATTTAGGTTTTGTGAAATGCACCCAGCCCCAGTGTCTACAGGCAGCACTTTGTATGCTGTTTACTTGCTTGACAGACCATTATTAAAATCACACATGCATTTGCTTTAGCCCAATGAAGGAGCACGATGAGTGACAGGTATATTGATCCCCTGAGAGAGGCGAGGGGAGGGTGATATGTGGGTGTGTTTTGTTGTTTATTGTCTCTCTCTGATCTAAACCAGCAGCTGCTGGTGGTGCTGCCAGACCCGTAAGCAGCGCTGGAGGAAAGAGAGATGTGGTGACCATGGTGACAAGAGCGGGATGCAGCAGACTTCGATATCTCACTGTCAGTGGTGGGTGGATGCCATTGGGGAGGGTGACAGCCACACCTGCAGCAGCTGTCACTGACATAATGAAGCATCCGTCCAGTCTGACACAAGTCCTTCCGGCATCTTCCATAGTTGGCCTGCTATGTCTGCCATTTAATCAATCCCTTTACCACAAAAAGAGCCTCTTTTCAGAGCTGTTTACATTTGCCCTGATTTTTAATTTCTTCTTTTCTGCTTTGCATTTTCGTATTTCTCAACTCTTATGAACATGATTAAAGAAATAGGCCAGCATTTGCTAACCTAATCTCTGCCTGCTGCATTTGCAGCAAATGTGCTGACTTGAAGCATCAACCCGTCTACTTCTATTATTAGCTTGATTGAGTCAACTAGTTCTTTGTACTTATTTGTCCTGCATTGAAATGACTGTCCCATGTTACATAAGCTAAACTTTAGCTGAGGCGAATAGGGATATTAGAGCAAGCCTATAACTTTCCTATTTGAGCTGGGTGAATTTTACCTGGAGAGGTCATGAAATTAATCGATTATCATTAACATTTGTTATTTTAGTTTAGTATGAATCTACAAAAGTCGTAGTTTTTACAAAAGTACCTGTTGAATTTTCTCCTACTCCTACTCTGTTCTTCAGTGTGTTGTTATTGTTATTGAGTGTGCCTCCTTATAAAAGGGCTATAGGCTAATGCCTCAATCTATAATGTATGGTAATATGGGAAATTACACAGATACTTAATCCACTTAGGCTAGTCACAAGTTACAGAACTAGATACATGCTTATAGAGTCCACATCCTGCTTTTATATTGTATTGTAAGGTTCACTTCTAACATGTATGTAGGTCTAACCAAAAGTGTACAAGTATCCTGTTTCAATGTATCTTTGATCCTTAGAATTAAGATAGTTACTGTGGTTTTAAATTTAAAAATTCAAGAAATTAAGTGCTTGTCCATGATAATGTCCCTTTAAAAATCAATAACATTCTTTATTCAGAAGTTTTATTTATTCCACCATGTCTACTTATGAGCTATATTATTTTGGTCAAAGCAAACAGTTCCCATATGTGGTTGTACATGGCCCCAAAAAGAAACAAGCTGTTTTTCGTTTTCGGTAATAATTTGATGAGCTCTGCTCCGATTTTCTGGTTTACAGTGATGCACCACTATAACCACACACAAGCAACATCAAATCTACACAGGCAGGAAAATAAAATGCTAAATCCTCATACTGTTTAGTTAGTTGCTAACGATAGCTGCCTATGGCTTGCTAGTAGCTAACATTACCCCTACTAGGTGCCTGCTTTCAATCTCAACATTAACACAAAGTAAATTAAAGTGAGACTTTGAAACATTCAGTTTAAGATGATGTGAGACTGTGAGAAAATGCAAATAAAGCGGGAACAGCTCCTCTTTTCAGACTAAAGGTGTGGGCGCTGAAGTTGGCTTCTAATTCACCAGCTTGTTTTTTTTTTTTCTATTCCACCTTAAATGGTGCTGCGACCACATTCTGGCACCTCTACAAGCTGTAGACTTGCTGTAATGGAGCTTTCGATTAAGAAGTTGACAAACCAACTTCAGCCTTATTGACTGACAGTTTTGTTCCTTGGAAAAGGTATAAAATCCTGACATCGTCATGACAACCTGGCACAGTAAATTATCTCAAAATAGTCTGCCTATTTCATATAGGTTACTCTGTTATTAGATTTCAATTTTGGGCATGTAAATATTAGTGGGTCAAGACAGTTATGTAACAATGTAGGATCCTGGAATTGGCCGCCCTTTACTGTACATGCAGGATTGGTATCTGAAGGTGGAACCAACAATGCTTGAGGAACACAGTTTGTCAGTTCCACATATGAAACTCCAACGTAAAAACTGCTTTTTAGTCTGTGACACTAAAAAAACACTTACGAAAAGCATACTTTATTGCAAAGTATTATGGGTAGTTCTTTATCCCCTGCATGAGCTGCAGTTCACTTACTTGTACCTGACAGCACAAGCATGGCTTGCTATGTATCTGGAGAAAAACAGTAATTAAAGCCTTCTTACGGTGCACGCTTGGGTTGAGTTCAGTGCAGGAGCAGTGACAACGGCATGCTGACAAGATGAATAGAATCTGGAAGTGACTGCAGGTGATGAGGCAGAGGTTAGAGATAGACATGCTCTGCTGCCTTTGGCATCAAGACTGTACACTCAGTATTAGAATGTGATGCAGGATGCAGTGATAAATGGAGTATGACGGGGTTGTATTTGACTGCAATAATACTTATCAGTAAAAGAAAAAAAAACTCTAGCCAGTTGTTAAGCACTACTGATTGCTCATTGCACAGCAAGGGAAATTAAGTTGGTTCATTCAAGCAGTAATCATCAGTTCTGCTTTTTTTTATGATCTCCGGTTCTCATTTGCAAACAATTAGACCCAGCCTGATTGCTGCCATCCACAGTTGGCTTTCAATGGCTCAGCAGTCGCCTCTTCACCAGCTGTCATACTTGCACAGCTTAATAACAGTGGGTAGCATCCGTGGGAGGCCATGGGTTATAAGAGGTGAATACGTTCTGTTCTTACTGTAACAGGACCTGGAGGGGACATCAGAGCTTTGCAAACATCACCAGTGATAACACGCTGCTGAAAGCTAACAGACCTTTTGAGGGCCTGCAGCAGGACATAACACAGCACTGGACATGTCTCTGTGCAGAACCTGGTCCCGGGGCACTCTGGGTAAAGAGCAGGGTTATGGGACATTAGAGCACTTTGCAGAAGCCTCCTGGAGCACCCGAAGAATCAGGACAATGACATCATCACAGAGGGCCTTTGTGAGAGACAGAGAGAGAAAAAGAGAGAGGTTCACAGGCCTCACTGTCATCTTCACAGAATGAGAGAAAAGTGATCCAACAGAGGGAGCACAGGGGTTGGATGGGGGGGAAGCGAGACACAATGCGATTATCATCGGAAAAAAGCAACGAAGACGATGGACGTTTAATGCACAAATGCAGGAAAAAAGTGATATTTTATTACAGCAAAAAGGCTTTCAAAAATTACAGGAAAAGTCAGGAAAATGTGTCTGCCACGGATGGCACTAAAACCCAGTTTAACAGGGCCATAATTCACTTAGGCCTGATGTGTCCCGTCATTCACACGCTCAAATGCGCTGCCCCGAGCCCTCACTCCATCTGCGGAAAGTACACTTTTGACGAAAAAGCACTTTGTTGCTATTACTGTGGTGTTTCAAAGAGGAGTAAGAGCAAAAAAATTGGTGCTTCAAATTTCATTTTTTGATGTCCCATTCAATTGATCAGTTTATACAGTGAAAAACGACCATGTTTCCTTCCAGAGAGGGGAAGGCCTTTTGTTACATGTACTATGCAATGCAGCATAATTAGATAACGGAGGTTACATTAAAGATGATTTATGCCAAAGATTATATCCATGGAGACGGCCCGTTCCCGCTGTATTCTCATATATCTTTGAGAAAATATGGGACGTCTGCTATGCGGACTTCAAACAAAACTATTAGAACTGCATAAAAGAAACATTAACTATTTTGACAGCATTGTTTTATATCAATTGTTTTTTGACATGTAATGAAAGCCAGAAATGTTTGCTTTCAAAGGATAGATGTGGCAGGAGTCTATAATGAATCATGAATATTTTCTGTCAGCATTACCCAGCAACACTCAGGCAGTAGAAAAAATCTGAACAGAAATGAGGTCGGATTAGATAAATCACAGGAAACACAAGCACGCATAAACGACTGCATGCTTTGAATTAGGGATACTGATGTATCCATCCATGTATGCTTTACATGTAATGTAAAACATATTGCTCGATTAGTCGTTTAAGCACTTAAAAGAGTAATTCCACCTATTTTTTTTCCAGATTCCTGGTTAATTTCATCACTAAGATTCAAACAAAGTCATTCAAAATGAACATTTTGAACCAACCTCCATACTCTGGTTTTCTTTACCGTGGTGGGGATAAGAACCAGGGGTTGCAATATCTATGCCGTCACTTCATTTATTCCCCAAAGTAACCAGTGAATCTGCATTTGTTTTTCATATGTAATGTTGATAGTAGTAAAATAGTGGTAAATCTGTAAACAAATTTCCTCCATTATTTCTAACAATACATGTAGTCTAATGTAACTTTGAGACATCTGGTTCCTATCACCACCATTGTTTACACTTCTTAATCCATAATGACTCATTTAACATCAAACCACTAAAACATGAGTAATCCTACTGGTTATACAGCTAGTGCTAGGCTGAACATCTTTAGTAATCCTGGATTGAGACAAAACAACCTTTAGGTACCCAATCTGGGCTGATCAGGCAATGATGAGAGGACAAATAAGCCGCTACGTTTTTACAACCGTAGACACCAGCTCTGAGTTTTCTGAAGCACTCAATAAATGCTCGACACAGTGTTAAATCAATGTGAATGGCTCTGTGGCTGGGGCTTAACGTTAGCATTAGCATGTAGCCTGCGGTGCTTGAGCACAGATCACCCTAGCGTAGCGGCAGGATCATTAACCTTAATTACCCCTCTAATCCACTCCCAGCTCTGCAGAGTAAACAGCCAGGCCCATTAGGCTGGATGACTGTCAGCCTGCAGGGCCCTGTGACTCCTCTGGCACTGAGAGCACTGCCTTAGGGGAGACGAGCCTTTTCACAAGCACCACTCAGCCCACTCCCTCTCTCTGTCTCTTTACAGAAGCACCAGTCCACCCTCTTCGACCCTTCACCCCCTTCCCCTCCCTCCCTCACTCCCTGATAGAGGACAGGAGGAGGAGGACTCTGACACACTGGCATCCCTGATGCTTTTGTTTGTTGTCCTTCTCTCTGTCTTTCATGTACCCAGATGGTTCATTTTGAAGAAGCTGGTTGCTGGTTCCTCCCCTACACGCTTATTTGGGATGGTTTTTTTTCATCTGCCCTGCAGGCATCCACCACTCATTCAGCCTTCCTCCTCCCCTGGTCCCCTTTTCACTCCCTCACTTGAAATGTTCCTCCTTTTTTGACTGGAGAATCTATTTTGCATTTCCAGCACTTTTGCCTTGTTTGCATTTTGCACTTAGGTGATTTGAATAGTTGCATTGCAGACGCATGTGTTGTGCACAAATGTGCGCAGGCAAGAAGTAAGTATAGAAGCACTTTGCATTCTATCACACCATCAGGGTTTCAGAATTACAGTAAGGACATTTAAATGTATGATAGATGGTAAGGTGGAAAGACATGGCGCCAGGCATGTAGCAGTGGATGCAAGGTTTCTATCTGCTTCAGTGGTGTTCATCAAAGCACACAAGAGGGCTTTAGAAACCCACATGCACCCCTCGTTCTTACTCTTTCCTTAGTTTCTCCCAGTGTGCTGCATACATTTGGCCTAAATGCTCTGTTGTTTTCCATCTATCCCTCCTCCATGACCGTTCACGTGTGTGAAGACTGCCTTGTTTTGCCACATTTTGCTTTAAGTGTGAAAAAGGGAGCAATGATGCCAGTGGTGAACCGTTGGCGTGTTTTCACTGGATGTGAGCCAAGGCTATTTGTCTCGACTCTGGCTAAACTCCAGAATGTTATTAAAGTTTTCCTTTCTCCCGTTGTCTCAGGATAGAGTGAAATGTGGGCGCTGAACCAGAGCCAGGCTACGCGAGGAAGCCAGACATTTTGGGGCCCATGCTGCTGTTTAAAACTCAAGTGGCTGCTGACAGAGTATAACTATCTGACCCACAGAGTTCTCCACTGGCTGACAACCAGATATCATTTTGGAGAAATTCTTCTATTTTAAGGCCTCAGCTGGTCAATAGAGTCTTTGCAAAGTGCATGATCCGCAGAACTAATAGCACCGTGTATTGCAGGGAAATGCTGCCATATAATGTTCGCCGTTAAGGAGTCTGAGGAAGAGGAAATGGATGTTTTCTTCATAGCTCCATCTAAACTAGAGGGATTAAGAGGGAATTGCATTTCCGAGCAATTAAACCTTCTCTTTTATAATGAATATTTGCGGAGGATTCTTCAGGCGTTGTTCATTATTTTCCTCTAAATTTGGACCGAGAGAAAATCAAATTCATCAAACCGCGTGCATATTTAATTTTGAATCGTGGGGAATATGAAAATAGATTTGCCACTGGCCATGCAATTCAGAAGGAATATTCTCAGCTGACTTTCTGAAACTATGTGAAAAGTGCAAAAGTCCTTAGAGGAATGCAGGAATAATTCAAAACCAAATAATGCCTAATAGTAATCATTCTTCATGGGGAAAAGATTATGTTATGTGAGCGTGCAACTGCAGCAAAAGCCTTTGATATATTTATGGTATGAGCACAATATAAGCTGAAATCTTCTCTTCTCTCCCCACATCGTCTGTCCTGCTTTGATGTTAAACAGCAGTCCCTGCCAGCCCAACTTCCCAGATGAAGAGCTTTGCTCCCCGCGGCACCATCGGCCGCACTAAAAGCGGTCCGGCCCCTACGAACAACCGGGAAACATTAGCCCTCACTGCTCCTGCCCGGGCCAGCCTCTAATGGATCGCTCTCATTTCATCAACCCACTGACATTTAATGAATATATATTTTATCTCGGCTAGGCTCCGTTATCGGAATGCCCACCGTGTTCCGAGAAAGAGCCACCCTGGGAGTGTTTTGGGATGGACCAGCAGATCCTCCGGCACGGCACCTGCACACCAATCTAAAAGCACCCCCTCCTCCTTCCTTTCCTTCCTCCTGTCCTCTTCTCCTCCTCCTCCTGGCCTTCAATATCACATGTAGATTAATAATTCATGGGCAGTTATTAGGGCTGGTTCAATAGAAGCTGTGCTGATGGAGGGCTGCGCGGAGTGAGCGTGCCCGCAGGGAGGCAGAGTGTTGTTGTGTCAGCCCCCATCTGCCAGAATGCAATAAGGAGAACAATGGAGGCCTTGATTTCCACCAGCAGGCCTATAATCTTTAAATGGCTATTAGCAGAAGAGTGCAACCAGTCAATAACCGACAAAATCCTTTTAAAAGCTGCTCTCTCTCTTTCTCTCCCTCTCTCTTGCTATCTCTCTCTCTCTCCCTTGCTTACTCTGTAAATCTCAGGGCCACGATCACAATCGTCCCTCACCGGCAATCTCCCCGACCGTGAAGAGCACAGTTGATGTGGAGTTGCTGAGTTGCATCTTGTCATGTTGTATGTGATCTGAACACCGTTTCAGCAGATTAAAAATGTAATCCACTCACACTCTTTTTTCTATAATCAGCACTATCACAGCATCACATCTCAAACACCTGTGTAAGCTGAAAATAGGAGGAACCTTAAGCGTAAAGAATGCACTGCTGCCATCCAATAGGGCCTAATCTCACCATCGCATCCATAGAAAAGTACCCTGTCTGAGATGTTTACTCCATTTCATTAACAGGGAGTCAGGAAATGAATTGAATCACATTACAGTCCGGCAATATGATAAATCCCTGTCTCGTATTTATTATGGCCCTGAAATAGGACCATAGCAGCATGCGATCATGGAAAGAAGTGCACATGAGTACATTGCTGTGACTGCTTTGATTTGCACTGTCTGGTTTGAGTGAAGGGCGGTGGTGGCGGGGTGGATAGTTGATCACCTACCACACTAAATTATTAGAGACCCTTATCATGAGTTTAATATAGTAAAGTCAATGGAGGAACTGTTCACTGGGGATACGGCCCTTGCCTACAATGGATACGTCCCCAGGGACAGTAGCATCTTATTTGCTTGTATATTAGAGGTGATCATTATGGTAGCATAATAATGCTTATTAGGGTGGTACTGCAATAATCACATAAGCTACACTATATCAATGTTCAGGCTAGTGAATAAAATTAATGGTTCTGAAGTAAATTGAAGAGGAGGGACTGTTTGATTAAGAACGGGACCCTGAGATGCATTGAGAAATGTTCATTATGGTTAACGTGGCCTGTTCTGTAGGATTTTTCTGTAGGATAAAATATGCACTGCTTGAAGTCGCCCTGCAAATGAAGGCCTTGCTCGATATTTTGGTCCTGAATGTGAAATCAACATTAAACTGAAGAAGCTATGGAGACAATAGTATATATTCTTTTCCATTTACACCTTAAATGACGTTTTTAGAATTCTTTAAATATTCTGTCAACAAACTCGCAATCATCAGATTCATCTGCTCAGGGAAGGGGTCCGAAGCATAAACCAGTGTGGTTAAATATCCTTACCCACACCAAGAAAAGGAACCACATTGCTCCAGTTTTAGTTTCCCTTCGTTGGCCATCGGTCCATCCCAGCTTCCAATGTAAGATTCCTTTATTTGTTGTTAAAGCTCTTAATGGGCTAACCCGTTCCTACACTGTAGACTCTCTCCATATTTACTCTGCTTTGAGGTCCTTAAGGTCTTTTGATAAGTGACTGTTTAAAAGTCTTGGCAATTTTTTGCATTTTTGCAAACCCTGTAAGTTTCAGTTTTTATTATTTACCTAATTCTCTTAATGTACAGCATGTTAGTCAAAGTGTTTTAAATTACAAATAAAGATTTGCTGCTTTACGTACTTACTTAATTAATCACAATGTGTGCAATCCACCAAAGAGAGCTGCAAACCCCTAAAATACAGTTTAAAATGATTCAATCTAATAAAACCGGTGAGAACATCAAAATTAGGATGGCATTATTAGAAAGCATGGTTCTGTTTGGCAGAATTCTTGAAAAAGCAGTTATGGCTAAATACTATAAATTATCAACACTATAGCTATACATATGTTGAGTAATGGATTATATTATAATACATGTAGAATACATCTTAATAAGGCACTTAGTAAAAACATGGCTGTTGTGAATTTATTGAACTCAAACTGTTCCCCACTGTTACTGCTCACTGTTAATTCACTTCTTAAAGTTTTCAAACATTTTCAGCATTATATCGCTTCTAATCTTCAGCTTCAGTCCACTGCTGCTCCCATAATCCCACTGCCATTTCATTAACAGACAACACCAATACTAAACAACAGCCAGCACCTTTGCCTAATAGTTATATTCAATTACGTCCCAGCATGGGATAGGAACCATGGTGTTGCAGTCAAATCAAAACTATTTTTCCCTCCAGTCTTGTATATACATTTCCTGATGAGTCAACAGGAGGAATAGTCCATAACTACCTGTAATAAGATGTTATTAACGTTTTGTTCCATTTGTTATAAGGCTGCCATTTCGCAGATACGATGCTTTCTTTATGACAGCAACGAAATGGTCCATCTGGATATGAAGCCCCAAGAGATTTCTGCCCTTCAGCGCTTAACATCCTCAAGAGAAGAATGACACCACTTGAATGAAGAATGACCAGATTATGTCACAGACAGAGCTGTTCCTCTAGCACTGAAATATTGGACATCTTGCTGTTACCCAGCATGCCTTCTCAACGCCTCGGGCCATACTGTAATCTGATCACATGACCACAACCTGCTGGGGCATGGGCTCATGGGTAATGAGTGAGGTAGTGTGAGCAAGGACACACAATTGATGTCGGAGTGTTGCTGGTCTCACTCTTAGATATCGGTACAAACAGGAACTTAACGGGTGTATAAAAGAGATTTTCCTAAGTACACAGCTTTCCTTGTCATAAACACCTTCCTTTCTGTCTGTCTCTCTTTTGCTAGCTCTCTCACTTTCCATCCATCCCTTCCCCCACAATGTCTGCAGGGTAATCCATCTTCATTGTACAGACATGCGCTGTGTTGTGACAGCACGGATGCTAGAAGAGTCTGGAGGAAGAAAAACAGGTACCTAAAACAGACACATGCAGACAACCAATTACGACACATCACATCTTGAACTTTCATTGGCTGAACAGCTCACATGAAAATCCAAATACATGAGACAGCCAATCAAGAGTCAGTCTGGATCAACAAGAGTCAACGTTCATTTAAAGTAAATGCATTTTGAAAAGCACAGATATCAGCATTATTCAACTGTCAAATCAGACAACAGTATGCCCTCGCCCACTATATATTGCTTTCAACAGAATGCCAGTGAAAGGCCACTCCTTGTATTTTGACTGCCGGCTCTGTTTGCCCACTGACAGCAAGGGTTACATGCCGCCTGTGTGAATAGCGACGCTATCCCTATTCCTCAGTCGTTATCGCTGATATGCTGTCAGAGCCCATGCGGACACTGTCCCTCACAATATGGCTAGTGACTTCCCTTTCCGATTCATTCGCCATGAGCCACAGACAGCCGCATCCCACGAGGCTTTGCATCTGTCGTCGAGAAGAGAGTGGAGGTAGAAGGCGATGTCATCAGGAAGTCTGTAGACTAAACGAACTGTGCTTGTCTCTACAGTCCTGAGTCTCATCACTCCGCTGATTATTAACACATGCCAAACTAGAGACAGAGGGGGTAGCTACAAGAGCTGTGTAGCAGAGCCGGAGAACAAGCAGTAAATCTCTCTTGTGTACCTCTGACACCATGTGAGCCCCACTAAATAACATTTCAAACAAATAAGGGAAGAATCCTTACTGAGCAAATGCGCAGTCAATCATATGACATCATATAAGGAAAATTTGGCTTTGACTGTGTGAAGTTGACCAGCCCCGACTTATGTGAAGATGCCACCTGTACAAAACTACAGGAGACTACCTTCAATTATTTCATTTCCAATCAAAAGATAAAAACACATTTAACTGAAAAAAACACAGAACAACAAATTATATGTTTAAAGTATATAGTGTGTCCACCATTTCCCCTTAGTACACCCTCCATTATTATCATTTTTCCACAACTCCAGATTTCAGTTTTAGAAGTTGGTTGATCCATGTGATTCCATATACATGATCCATGTAATCCCGAACACATTCAGTGATGTTAAGACTGGACCCTGGAGTGGATGGTCCATCGTGCTCAGAACACCAGGAGCTTCTTTGTTTAATTTGCAAATGTTCTTCTTTTTTGTTTATTTCCTATTTACAGCTGCTTGACAGCTACACGAATGGAAGGACAGACAGAAACATTTTTCAAACACGCATTTGTTCAGGGCTAAAGCAGGAGTGGAGGGTAAATTTCTCCTCACTCTAATAGATAAAAGCTTTTAGTTCTAATTGTGAAAGGTTTGCCCCCAGGTCTTGACAGTTGCAGTAGTTTTATTTGCTGTGTATAATTTGAAAATCTTTTTTTTTCCAGTTTTCCCTTGGATCTTTTTTTTCATTGTAATTGTGGTCTGGTGTTTTTACTTATGTAGATATGTTCAGAGTTGTCTAGAGTCGCCTAATGCCAAGTACTTTTACTTTCGTCAAAACATGACTCAAGTAAACATAAAACTTACTGAACCACAACATAACTTCTTAGTGCATTCAGCATCTTCCAGCTTTGTGAAAACCACACTGTGCTGTTACATCAAAGCCTTCTTTAAAACAACTTAAGTCCTTCTGTTTTAAACTGTAAACTAGAAACTACAGGACACAAATAGGCAATTTTACAACAGATACAATAAAGGTTACAGTTTTAATCTTGGTCAGAGTGCTAACTGTTTAACTGTTGCCTTATTGTTGCCTAACTTGGCATACCCAAAGCTTTCATTCCCTCAGACTCTGTTCTACCGCCACGATTTTGGTCTCATTTGAAAGGTAGCACTCTCAAAAGTTATTCTCAATAATCAGAATAACTTATTACTGACACAGATTAATCCCAGACTAAACAGGATGCATTTATTTTCGCCTGATTTATAGATCCCTAAGCTTACCTCTGTCTCTTGCTGTGTTGTGAGGAACACATGTTTTGGATTATGATGTCTTTGTGGATTGCAGCAAGGCTGATAGCATTTGCTCATTCAGTGCTTATGTTGCAAATGAGACGATCGTTACTGCTGTGAATGATGGATCATAAAATGGTTTGTGGGAATCCTGAGATTTCAAGCTTTCTAATGGTTTAATTGCATCACTGTATTGCTGGACAATTTGATGCATGAAAAATGACTTCCAAAAAAACAGAAGTGAATGCTTCGGCGGAAGTGTGCCAGTACCGGTACAGTGATTTAGATCTTAGGCTCAAATTAAATTGTGACCAATCATAAGGCATTACAAATGCTGTGAGTGATGGAATAGATGAAAAAAAAATTAGTAACTCAGTGTTAATTATTACATATACCTCAATAAAAAACATTTCTTTACTCATAAAAATACTTTGTAATTTGATTATAATTATAAATTACCCCATGAAATTACACAGGAAAGTACAAATCCATCAAAATAGCACTTGAGCACAAGTAATTGAGTTAATGTAACACCTTTGTTGCCCTCAGTCTTTCCAGGTAAAATTACTTTAGTGAATAAAGTCATTAAGGGGAAACTTTGGGAACTGCCACCACTTGTCAAAGCTCCTACAGCAAGTGTTGGCATTATGGGTTTATTACTGTTTCTATGCTAGCCAGGAAAATCATGGCCTTGTGGATTATTTTGCTGTAAAAGCAAAACCCATAATTAAGAGAGCCACTTACAGTTAAGTGTAAGGTACTTAAGTATGCCCTTTAGCTTAAGTAGGCTGATTCCTCAAGTAGGCTATTAACTCAATATTTAAAACACTTTATGAAAGTGGCCACAGATATACACAAGAGCTCTGGGCAATGTGACACAGGAGGTCTCTTAGGGTGACTCTGTTGCATCCAGATATCTGAGTATACATTAACTCCTTCCTGTCTGTGAGAGGGGGAAACAAGTCACTTCCAGTCGGACTAGCCGCCAAGTGTGCAGTTTTAAGGTCATCTCGCTGTTAAAGTGCCCCAGAGAGCCCGAAGACATTTGATGTATGAATTTGCAAGTTAAGGCTTAGGCAAACACATGCACAACACTGAGTAAGAGCCCAAACACTCATCCATCATCTTCAGCTCATGAGCTGATTGAGGATGTTCAGAATGGCATGTGGTATTTGCGCAGGATACCAAGTACGTGAGATAGAGAAAGAGAGAGAGAGAGAAAGAGAGAGAGAAGCAGTTACCTGATGAAGATAAATCAGTAAGCCATGTGTGTCACATTTTCTTTGTGAGAAAGCTCATATGTAATTGATGTAATAATAATTGCTATTTGTCTTCATGTCTTGATTAACATTCTTCTGTATTATTTATTGCTTTTGGGGTTTGAGAAAAAGGTATCCAAAAATAATTTGCACTTCTCTATAAGGCCGTGAGGTATAGATTTATATGTATTGCAAAGTTATTAGAGTAAGAATGCTGATCTAGGATCAGATTCCTTTTTATATTTACTATGACTTTCCTTAGTTGTACAGATTCTAGATGTTGTACAGCTATAATTCGATTTGGCATAGACTGGACAAGTTTCTGGATGTGGGCAGCATCTATGTTCACACACTTAGCGTCAAAGTATGGCGTAGTTTTGTCAGATTTGGTGGATGCCTTCCCTGCCACGATTCTGAGGAGAATTTCCTGTAGACTGGGATTTTTGCCACTGCTGGTAGACCTGTATGACCATATGCTGCCATACACCTGCAAATTCAGCTACTTCCTTCTCATGCAGTCTCTTTTTTCTGCCACTCGTTAGTATTTGCTTTGGACCCATTTTCCACACACTGAACAAGAAATTCACTGCACTGTACCACCTCTTCCCAATCTATGAATCCCATCACTCACACTCTGCAGGTATTTATAGCTGTATCATCCTTTATCACCATTCTGTCTGGTGAGCTTATGCTTTCATTCAATAACTGATAGGGAAAATATATTCAGACACTACAAATGATTAACATTAGTACCTCAGTTTTGTGTTCAGCTTTGACATTTCTATGGTAAGAAACAGCATTTGTTGCCTATTCTCTTTGGCTAATTGTCTTCATTTCCTCAAGGTTACAAAGATCCCTCTGACGGCCTAACAATTGCAAAATACTAATACTCCTTATTTAGGTCATTAGTTTGGCTAGGCATATTGGAGACATTACATGTATTTCACTTTTTTGCTGGTATGTGTTTTTCAAAACCATTATTATTTTTCATGTTCCTTTGTTTTTAATGATGTGCCACACTACCATCTCCAGATCTCCCATTTATTCCTGTGTGAGCTTAAACCCAGATTTAAACCATTAAAAGTGTCAGTCAGGATGTATTGTAGGATGCTTTAAGAAGCCAGTCCATTCCCAAATGATTTAGCTCGAAAACAGTTTACCTTGAAAAAGAGTTTGTTAGCGGACACTGTAATAAATGAAGCTGATATTTGAAAAAACAACACCACAGCAATCCTCACTATGAGACATGCATTAATCTGCTAACCACAAACGTGTTTGCACGTTGAGTCACGCTGCCATGACAGGCATAAAACGCTACTGTAGTAACTGTAGTAACATTAGCTGCTTAACACTTTTCACATTTTATTTCAGCCTTTATTGCAAAAAGCATTGTAAACACCAAATTCACAGCTAACAGGCAGGTACAATGCTTTTAGCTTTGGATGGGCCCAGGTTTGTGTGTGCATTAAATCAACCCTGGTTAGGAGCAGTTTTTGAATAGACTGACGAGGACATAAAATCAGTGGGCTTCCCTGAATTGATCATCTTTTGTGCCTTGCATTTTTGTTTAAATGACACATTTATTTAAGCCATCAGTTGCCACAAACTTTAAAGTAGATATTCTTGTAAATTTTATTTGTACTTAGTTTCAAGGTTTAATTACTTAAACCCAATAATGTTGAGTAATGGAAATATTTGTTTGCGGACCAACTGAAAATACCTGTCCTCTGTTGCAATAATTAAGGCATTACAGAACTTGTGTAACCTGTGGCAACAACTGTTGCCTGGAGGGATACCATAGAAGATCCACTTCTGGTTCCCTAATGAACCTTTCAATTAAAGATTCTTCCAAGAACCCTTTTCAAGTAAATGGGATTTGTAAGCGTGAAGAATCTATTTAAAGTTTAGATGTTATATTCCATATAGTTTTTGCCTAGAACCACAGGTCCAAGCTGACAACCATTTTGGAACATTTTAGGTGCACAACAGCATTTCCATAATGTTATGATTTCAAGGTTAACCTGCGGGAAAGGTGAAAAGGAATTTAGTCATCATTCACTCCTATGCCGAAAGCGAAATACGTTCAAGAATGCAGCTATTTATAAACCAGTATAGAACGTCTGCCTTGCGTGAATAGAAAAACAAATAAACAGAGGAGATGCCGTGATTAGCCTGTGTTGACATAAACCTGCAAAGGTCATTTATCTCCTACTGCGAGACTCACCCACCTTCCTTGCGTCATGGTTTGACAGCCGTTACTGGCACCCTTGGACAGACGATGAAAGCACTCATGCTACGTGGCCCTATAGGAGAAAAAAATGCTGAATGTTAAGAAGGGGACAAGTTCCAAGGTTATGAAATGTTTCCAGTATGTGACAAAGACGAATGAGGCTCATGGTGAATGCAGTGCTTCAAAGAGACACTAATGGTGGTGAGAGAGTTTTATTCCATGGCAGTGAGTGGCTCAGTGATACTCCTGACCGCTACACAAGTGACTACTGGTATGGAAGAGCTGCCCTACAAGCCGCTTCATCTGAGATCACTGCTCGCCAAACTGATTCCCTGCCAACACTTGAATGTAGATGGATAATGTGTCTTGCAGTGAGAAGGAGACTGAAAAACATGTTATTGCTGTTATTTGGTTACTAAAACTCTAAAACCAACAACTGGTAATCTGATAAAATCATTGATGAATATCACTGATATGCTGATGGTGCTGTTTTAGTAATAAAAATAATAATAATAATAACGGCTATTAGAAAATCACACCATAAGCACTTAGACAGACTTTTCATTTCATGTCTGGGTTTCCTCCAGGGTATGAACCCCTATCAGCGCGCTACCAGGAGCTGTATCAGCTTGCCTGACAATTACATTTTAAAAGATTAATCATCTGAGTGACAAATAATAGCATAAAGCAGCATTTAGTGGTGAGGAAGCACTGTTCAGCTGGTGATGGATGGCTAGAAGATGAGCCTGAGATCATTTATTATAACCAGCTTTGACAGTGAAAACAGTTGAAGATGAACATTAGTATGAAATGTGAACGTGTCAGTCAAAGCAGAAGGCTGTACACATGCTGATAATTAAGCCAGCAGTTATGGCAAAGAGGCAGACAAGAGATTCCACATGGTCTGCAGCTACTGTACACTGGGTAACAATAAACTGTAAATGAAACAAAATCAAAATTCTGTATAACCATTTGCAACAGATTTGGGAATAAGCAGTTTTTAGAATGAATATCAGCTGACAGATGTTGGAAAACATGAATTTATGTATCTAAAAGCCACACGCCACAATGTATACCATGAAGAAAGGGTCGTTCTTGAGTGTTTTATAGTGTGTTCTATAACAAAACCCTTTAAATACTGAGTTCTGTGTACGTCCTCTTTAAAACATAGTCCAGAAATGTAATGACTACATTAGTGCCATAAAAAGTTCTCTGGAATGATGCCATAGAAGAGCTACCTTTGGCTGCCAAAAAACACTTTCAGTGTATAACACGTTAAAGGAGCAGTGTGTATCTTTTAGTGGTGAGATTGCAACCAGCTGATTTAGACCTTTCAGTCCTCTCTTTATGGAAACCTATGATGACCATGAGCTTTCCTACCATTGTCTGCCCTGATTTAATTTCAGTCATACATGTTTTTTGCTTGCTTGCTTTGTTGTGCTAAGTAATAATGTGATTGTATATTTGTCAATATTTGGTTTCTCAAACGTCTTCCAATACAGAAATGGTAAGCTGGCACCAATGTTCTAGCAATTTATCCTATTGTGCATGTTCATGCTCTCCGTATATCATAGTAACTCAATGTATTAAAGTCAGAGTGAACAAAAAATCAGAAATTATACACCATTACGTGCCAGAATAAATAAGGCTACTTAGGTGGGAAGTAAATGCAGATAGGACATGATTTTATTTTTAGGGATCTATAAAGCAGGCATCCAAATAAGTCAGCAGATTTGGAAAACCAAATAAAAATGTATATGCATCTTCTGTAGTTTCTAAAAAATGACTGATTGAACAGTGATTGTTGAAAGCTTTATTTTAAGACATAGATGATAACACTAAGACATAGATGACAAGTTAGCATGCCTGTTAGCCTCTTAGCATCTGTGCTTTTCTTGCACTTTTACAGTCTTTTTTTTATTTCTCACAAAAAAAAAACTTCACGAAAACGAGTTACATTCATTTGTGTATAAGTGTAATTACTTAGCATTGCAGAGAGGGACTGTATGTATATGTGTGCGTTCATACTGACCTCAAAGCCACCTAGCATGGTAGAAAACTACTGCCAGATATATCTGAAATACTGCTCTCTCCTGTTAACAAGAAACTTAAGTTAAAAGAAGTGAAGAGGTTGTTCATGCTGCCGTTAGCAGCGCTGGTGATTAGTGTTCTTGATGTTAATTGGTCAAGTTTGCAGAAGGGGCAGGAAAACATACAAAGATACTATTGGTTAATTCATTTTTCTCTGCCTTTGGCACAAGGTGACACAATTAAATATCAGACAGTGCTAAGAGCTAAGCAAAAATCACTACACTTCCATTAAAGATTATGGAGAATTGTTTTAGTTTTTTAAATGACATGAAACAGTGGCACTTAATGTGACCTAGAACACATACTAAGAAGGTAATCAGTCCATTTGATTAATAAGTTCATCAAAAAAAAAAAAATCAAAAAATGTTTGCTTGTTTGCTCTGTCACTTATTATGCTGTGCAAAAAATGACAAACATATATTTGCATATATGGTCACACAAATCATAAGGCTAGGCTAAAGCCGAAGGCCCAGAAGGACCTGTGGGTTCCCCTCTGGCAGTGTATTACTTTTCTGATCAGCTACCGCAACACAACCCAACACACTTATAAACAAGATACAGATTAGACTGAACAACGTTGACGTATTCCCTTAAAGAATCTATTGAATGGGGTTTCTTTTATTGCATTGCTCAAAAAGAACCCTTTTGATACCTTTACTTTTAAGAGTGTTCACCCCGGTGAACCAGTGCAGCAAATGTCCTTAAAATTTACAGCCAGTCAGGACAATTGAAGAGGGATTCAAGGCTGCACTTACTCTGTACACCGTGCGATTAAAGGCGCGTCTTCCTCAAACCTGATTTCCTCCAGCATCCCTTAGTCCTGCGGCGTGTGCAGTGTTTGGGCTCTGGGGCGATGCAGTGCACTTTATCATTCTTATGAGCGGGAGTGAGACAGCGGCGCTGCAGCCGCTCTCTGTACCAGCCTTTAATTCATCATCCTTTATGGAGAGTAATGGCTGTGGGCTGACGCTGGGGAACCGGATAGCAGGCAGGACGTTGGAGCCACTATCATGCAGCCTGAGTGTGAGTTAGCGTAAGGCCATTTCCAGAAGAACAGCATGTGAAGTAACACAAGGGCTTGGGCTGCACGCTATGTGAAATTCTCTGATGTCTTTTCAGATATTCGGCATGCATACAGAGTTGTTTTTGGCACTGTAGAATTCATTCATTTTATTAATGGGTTTGTCACAGTTAATGACTTCACCCGTAAGTGTAAATCACAGACTGACATTGGCACAACATACGAGCACGTTGTCACAAGCTGACAATTGCTTTCAAGCCACATTCACATATTTATCTCTCTCTCTCTCTCTCTCTCTCTCTCTCTCTCTCACTCTCTCTCTCTCTCTCTCTGTCGCTCTCTCTGTCTCTCTCTCTCTCTGTCTCTCTCTCTCTCTCTCTCTTTCTCTCTCTCTCTCTCTCTCTCTCTCTCTCTCTCTCTCTCTCTCTCTCTCTCTGTGTTTTGACTGTGCCCCTTTGGGTCTAAGAAGTAGACACCATCATGCATTGTTCATAGAACCTAAGCAATGTTAGTGGTTGAAAACCAACACTACTGTGCAAAAGTCAGAGACCAATATTCAATATTTTTGTATTATATACAAAAATTAATAAACATAATATATAACATAATATATAATTCTCAGTCTCAGAAGAACAAATCATACTCAGCAGAAAAGTACCCTAAAACCAAATATATCAGTACTTAATTTGTCACTGTTTCTTTTTTCCAACGTTCTGCCAATCTCAATTCTCTCACCATTCTCACCTTAAAATGAATTACAGTTATGACTCCCCAACAAAAACTTTACACAAGGAATCACTGACATTGTACCCATACCCTTCAAAGAGATACTAACATTTACAAAAGCAACTAAACTCACCTTAGCTGCCTTGCACATCGGTTAATATAAGTAGTCCACTTACATTATGAAGTTCAAGGTCAAAGAAAAACACTATTCACATTTCCAGAGTTCAAAACATCATCAGAATCTACAGAGAAACTGGAACTCCTAACAACAATGCAAACCCTGGTAGACCACCAACACTGTCCCCATCAAATAAACCTGAACTTGCGGTCTTCACTGCTAAAAGAGAGGAGAAAATCCAGCTCTGATCTGAAAACATAGATATTTCTATTCATCCCTCCAGTGTAGAAAGTCTAGAAAACTCAATGGGTCTGAATGTGTAAGTGAAATGGATGCAAACGAAGAGAAAATGCATTAATACGGAAAACCTGGACATCTGTGAGGTAGTCCAGGTTTTGTTTACTATATTTGGGAGTAACCAAAGGGATCTATGAGTCAAGCATGGCGGAGGATCTGTTTGGAATGTGGTGATATGGTTTATACAGGCGCAATCATAAATGCTGAAAACTACAAACTAATTTTAATAATAAAATCCGTAATTAGACAGGAGGGAATAATGACCCCAAGCACATTGCTAATGAAAAGGTCAAGACACACTTATCAATCAAAGAAGCTGCTGGTGTTCTTATATTTAACTGTCACTGTAAGTAAGGCTGAGGTAGCGCTCTCCGTGGAATGTTCTTATGAAAACCAAACATAATGAATATTCTTAAAACAAGCTCCAAGAATTGTCATTAAAAAGGACAGACCGCCCCAGAGCCAAGATCCCATCATCACTGAATGTGTTTGGGATTACTTGAGAAGCAAAACATGGGCTAAACTTTAAAGGTGTGGTAACTGTCCCTGCACATTTCTTAAGTTTCCGAATTTTTCAGACAAGTTTTGAAGACAGTAAATGGAAACTGTAATAAAGGATGGATAAACTGAATATTTTGAGGCTTCCATGCAATATTATAGATATGCAAATATTGGTCATGCATCCAGAGTTGTTTGGTACAACTCTGGGTTTGTTTAATGGGTTTGTTACAGTTAATAACTTCACTTGCAAGTGTAAATCACATACTAACATAGGCACAACATACGAGCATGTTGTTACAAGTTCAGAATTGTTTTCAAAGCACATTCACATGTTATCTCTCTCTCCCCCCTCTATCTCTCCTCCTTTTGGCCTATGAAGTAGGTTCCCCTATAGCAAAAAATGTTTGTAGAACATGTAGAGCTATATAAAATATATTGTTAAATTAAATATATTACATGTATTTCAATGTATTATCTTGTTAAAAATGAAATATCAGCCTCAGCAGCTGTTTTAAATGAAAACATGCTTAACATAAACATATAAATAAAAAATAAATTAATTAAAGGATGGTCTCTGACTTTTGCACATTGGCCTGTGACTATACAGAGGAAGATCATTTAAATAAAATGATTGACACATGACACATATTCCATTATAAGTCATACTGATCTAACTTTTAAAACTTCATTAGAATTCTCCTGCCCTGAAAGGCCATTAGGAGAAGTGGTTTTTGAATAATAGATGGGAGTTAATGCAGTGTTATAAATATCTTCTGTAACAGTATCAGGAATTTACCATGGTATTGCCCTCTGCATATACAACTCACAACACGCAACAATGGCCTCAAAAAGCAGCAGAATTATGAGTCACTAAACATCATTTCCAGAGAATATATCCTCAGCATTTCCTACAAAATGATCTGCTGTCTATTCACATGAATTGTTGCTCAGCATTGCATGTCTTGCATGATCCATTAACTCTCATTCTCCATGTAATCTGAACAAATCTCTGGAAGCTGCTGTGCTATTTATGCAGACAAACCTTTAGAAGCTGCTGTGCTATTTATGTAGATAAAACAGGAGATCATTATTAAGAGCCAGCTATTTGAAGGTAAGTACTACTTTTGTTTCAGCACAAATACATCGCTGGGGCTCCTTTGTTGGATGCACATTGCTTCCAACAGTTGCTATTGTTTCAAAGTGGTATACTATCAACATATCGCTGCTGTTGAACCTTGTTATTTTTAAACTGATAGCTTTCCAGGCCATGTCTTTTGGTCCATTTGTGATTAAATTTACATGCAATGTAAAGGAATAAAGACATTTTCAAAAATTGTGTAAAAAACTGAAAAATGAATGAAACTACATTCCTTATGACTGACTGAATAACTATAACTTACTACAAGGTTCTCAAGTTTTCTAGATTATGATAAGGTACATGAATATTATATGGTGGAGTCAAAACATTATGATCACTCATAGATGAAGCAGTTAACTTTGATTATCACATACATCAGTTATTAAGTTCACAGCTCCTGTGGTTAATGTGTTGGATGCAGAAAAATTGCATGAGCCCAATGACTGGGCGAGAGCATCACTAAAACGGTTTGGTGGATGCTTCTGATTAGCAGTGGTGAGTACCTATCAGCAATAGTCAAAAGAGGGGCAAATTACAAACAGATGACAGTGTGCTGAGAACTTAAGGCTCACTAAAGTAAAAGGCCAAGAAAGGCTATCCCTGACACAGGAATTTAAGAGTGGTACAAGTCACACACGGTTGCAGAAGCCATGTGTCACAACACACAGTACATTCCATCCTGGAACAACATAGCTGCAGACCAGCCAGAGTGCCCATGCACCTGTGTCCAAAAGTGCCTATAATGGACATGAGAGCCTTGGAAAAGGTCACCTGGTCTGAGTCAGTTTTAAATTTGACATCATGTGAATGACCAAGTACATGTGCTGTATTTAAATGGAGAAGAGATGGCACCACTAGAGGTCTTCCCAGCTGGAGAATATGTGCTACTAGTGTATCCATGGTGTAAAATACCCCTGAAAAGAGGTTTAGCTTCAATGCCAACAAAAGTTTATCAATTATTCTCCTAGAAATACCATTTTTACTATTTTAACACATTAACTTTTGTCTTTGGTTTGGGAAATGAGTAACAATTTCAGGAGCCCCCACCTAAATTTTGAATTTGAGACATTCAGGAGGATCAAGAGGTTATTTAGTGGGTCCTGATCCGACCCCTCTATTTCGCACCTTGGGTGTATAATGGGTCATTATAGAGGTATTATATGGCACTAAAGAAAACATATAGCTGCATATTACATTACTTTTTATGACAGGAACTGACCAGAATTTTAGATGCATATCTTCACGTTTCTGCATCATTGATTTATCATTGATTTAGTCCATTCCTCCCTGCGAAAAGCTGAAAGATTATTATCAAGTCACTGTCATTGAAAGAGACTGAGATGCAGAAAATGCCATCTGTTGCTTTGGTCTTTTGCCTGGAACCCCAACCTCCCCCTGACACCCCCACCGTCCTGTCACTTAAGCAAACAAATCTGCCCTCCCCTCCCTTCTCTCCTTCTGGCACTTCTGCATCTTCAAAGTTCGGCAAATCGATCTGTAACTTTGACGCCTTCACTCTGGCTAGGGGCCAGAAATGATAAGCGCTCATAGGGGACGCGAGAGCTAAGTGCTAAATCAATGGTTCCACGTCTCTGATGTGGATAGCGTTACTGAGAGGAGCCAGTGGCCAGAGGTGGGGATGATGTTTCTCTGGGGACGTCTTTAAGAGACACACTGGATGCCGCATTTTGGTGCAATCATCCACATGATCAATCATGTCTTTCTCGGGGAAATGATTCCACTCTTCTTTCATCTTTCACTCACTCTTCCTTCATTGACAGATATTTGCAGTTTAAGGACAGAACTGTGGGCAGAGGTTCTACCTGCTTTCCACTACCCTCCGCTATTAATAAAAATGAAATAAAAGTGTCAGTCAGGTTTGTGCAGTAACATCATAGAAGTTCCCTTAGATCTTTAGCGCACACTTACTTAGCACAGACAATAATTCAGATCAGGGATTTCTGGTCCTGGTGATCTTCTGACTTCTGAACAGAGGTTAGCAGCAGTCTAACACATCTAATCCAGGAAAGAAAGATCTTTAAGAAGAACTGAATATCTGTAAAGCATGTAGACCATGCTTTCAGCATGTGTTGGTAGGATGCAAGAGGACTAATGAGGAAGTGGAGGATCTCTGAGGACTCTGGACTGGATTTCTGGGAAACTTCTGTTTGTAATTTGAAGGCCAGATGATCGTTGTGACTGTGGTAGGAAAAAGTGTCTATACAACAGATAATAGTCTTGATTAAATCACATCAGCACCACATAGAAATGCAATTCCTTTAACAGTGCACTGAAAGGTTTAATTTGGTAACCAAATGTGCTTCTTTAGTTACTTTGCAGCAAATCATTTAGTTTTTTCATTTTTAAAGGGATAATCCAGTCAGATTAGGAAAAACCCTTTTAATGATGTATGAAAAGGTGAAAGGATGTTTTAATTGGAGAATTTTAAACTGCAGACTTATTTGGAGATACATGTATCTTAGGAAAATGTTCTGAGAGCTGGAAGAACAATGGACATTTTAAGTATCCAGGGAATAATACAGGTCAAAGTTTCTAGAACAGGGGTGTCTAGTCATATCCACTAAGGGCCAGTGTGGCTACAGGTTTCCATCCTGAAAAGCAGGAGATATGAACAGCAGTTTAAAGACTGAGACGAACAGAATAAACAAATGGAGTTAGGTGTGCTTTATCTTGTTTGGAGGGAGAACCTGCAGTCACACCGGACCCTTGCAGTTAAAACTGGACTTCCTGTTTTAGAATGTTAAACTCAAATGAGGTGCAAATGAGGCTGAGGTAACCAAAATGTTATGTTAACCCATGTTTCATATCTAGGACTAGGAGACTAGGAAAGAAGCCTGCATTGTGGTTTGACTGGGTTCTCTGGGATATCCACAGCTGCCTGACATCTTGTTAATGTCTTTGTGCCTCACTATGCACATACCCCATGTCAGGCTGATGTGCAGCTACATAGAGGCTCATTTTTCAGATGACTCAGTTTCTTCTCCTTCAAACAACACAATACATCTGTGTACACCATTTTTGGAACGTCAGCTCCTCCAGATACTTTTCAATTTACGTCAGTGGTGTTATCTTAAATGCCTTTTCCGAACTGCATTACGATTTATGCAATGGGGGCCACAAATCCTATGCTTAAGAGTAAGTGTGTATGTATATAAATATATGTAAAAATGGTGGAATGGAACAGTAAACTGTACTTACTTTGACAAAGCTGATTTACGAGTTTGGTACAGTGAACTGATGTAGAAAGCCTATATTTGCTGATAAGGGTGGTAAAATATTTCATAATCTGAGAGTGTCTTCACTCATTAATACTTACACCCCCAAATTTACACACAACAACAACTGAGCAACTGGAATGAAAATGGTAGACCTAGTTTAGAAATGTAGCTTCATTTCCAGAGCTGTCCTATTCCTATTTCATATATTCCTATATGCTCAAATGTTCCTAAAAACTAGCATATACTATGATCACAATCACAACCGATACCTAAGGAGCCATGCTGAATGAGTTTATTCACTTCTTGACGGTTGATACAGATCTTTATAAATGAAAGTTTCATAGTGAGCTAACAACTTTTATTTGCTTTGTGTTGTTATCAAGACTGAAATCAAGTAGCTGTTTTTATCACAGCGTCTCACTGTAAACAAATATTTCAGAGCAGTGCTCATCAAACTAGCCAAAAAGAAAAACAGCTCATTTAATTCTACGGTCAAATGTCTAAACTGATGTGTAAAACCACAGCTGGCCATTTTTCACCCCAACCAAAATCACTTACCCTTTATGTAGACCTATGCAGAGTCTATGTATAGTTGCCCAGGTCTAGTTACAGTTCCCATTCAGTGGACATTCAGTAAATAAATAATTTGGTGAAAGGTGTTCTGTGATTGATTTAACTTTTCATTTAAATTAATTTATTATGGAAAGTCTGGTTGTGAAATTACAGTGGAGTAAAGCTAAACAAGGGTCTGTACCTGAAAATAGGTTAGTAAAGATGCTCATTTTACTTAATTACTCTTCATTTGGGAGTCAAAAGTGATTCTTCAAAGGGCATTGCTTCAAGGAACCTTTGCTGCCACCTTTATTACTAAGTGTCTGAAATCAGATCTGTATCAGGCATGTTTACAGTGTGCTTGATTTGTGCTGAAAGATGGACGCCCACATAAATATGCAACAGTCCTTTAGGCCCTGTACCTAAAATCAATTCCAAGCATGTTGCAAGGTTGTCAATGTAATTAAGAGACAAACTCTGATTGGTGGCATTCGTCATTCATCAGAAGTGTGGACAGTTCACAGTAAATCCTGCTTCAACATGCCTATTTGCTTCACCAGAACCAAACAATATAACTGCATTTTAAACATATCTTTGCCTCCACAAATACAGAAAGAGGGTTAACAGTGGATCAGTCATATGATGCTTCTCGAAGCTATTAATGTTTTCATTTCTGCTTCTGTGCATGTATCCACTATTTAGCATGTAGCTATATCTTAGCCTTGATACCTTATTACTACAATTACTCCCCCTGAGGATCATCTGATAATTTAGGTGCCCATATATCTCATTGTCTTGTGTTTTCTTGTATTCTAGTTTTTTATTGGTTTCCACTTGTTTATATTGTATATTGTTTTATGTACAAGAATAAATCATAATTCAATTTTCCATGAGATTTTACAATCTCTCTGTTATTTATAAATACCCAGGCCACCTATTAAACGTTTACTGGAATATGTAAATCAGATCTGCCTCATTTACATTATTTTATGTATCATTATATTTACCATTATTTTACTTAGTTTAAAAAGCAATCCAGATTGAAATACTCCTTATAATGTATATATGAGGGTGTTATGGTTTAACATTTTTCTATATCGTAACCTAGTTATGAATAACATGGTTTTAAACTGTTTGAACTCATAAACTAAAGCTTATGGATAATGCCAGTCTAGTATATCAAATGAAATGCAAATGCCAGTACAGATTGGTTGGTTTCATAGTCGCACAGTGAATTACGCATTTGAAAATACATAATAAGGTAGTGGAAGGGCAAACAGTAGGGGTAAAATTGATGTTGGGGTATTTTATGTGACATATGCAAACGGTGTTCATTTTTTCTAAAGTCCCAAAAACAATCAACTCAAAATGAACCACCGTTCTGGCTTAATTTAAGATGATAAACTTTACAGACTGAACAGCACTTCATAAAACCTCTTCATCAACAACTATTTCATGCATAAAAATATTTTTCCATCTTATGAGCATGTAAAGTTTCCGTTTAAGTATGCTCATATACTGCTGTACATTCCAGAACTCTGAAAGAAGTCAAGCTAATTTCAGTAGAATGTCAGATCGAGTGAGGACACTAAAGCGCAGGCTCCATGTTATTGACATACGCACTTTTTCCATTTCGGGTCCTCAGAGATCACAGACACAAACCCTGCTGCTCCCCAGATGACTGCCTGGCCTCTCTAATGTCCGAGGTTTCTAAACTAGGGTGCATGGCAGATTGGCCACAGTTGTCGGAGGAAACATGAGCACCTCTCTCGAAAGTTCACATGTCTGGGATCGGCTGGATCAATAAGCTAAAGCAAGGAGCTATTGACACGTTAAACCTGGTAGCAGACAGGGGTAATACACACATACGAGCGAGAACGTGCCAATGACGTTCACATATACAGTAGACATACAGTTACACATTAAAGTATTATTCTACACCAGTGTCTGAAACAGAATATCACTGCAATGTTTTCAGTGAACCTCTCACTCATTTTGTCATGTCATCTGACATTTTGTTTGGTTCTCTCAAAATTTAATGCATGGGCCCTTTACCTCACCTCGTTTGTGTTGGATTGCCACATTTTGAATACATTTTCATAACCCTATTTTGTTGTAACTCTGTAATTCCATTGCTTTCACCATCCTGTTGTCTCTAGCATGCAGCGAGCTGTGAATATGTCTAGAAGTTACATGGATGTATATGCACTGCATATAACTGACTCAAACTTGATTGCTGCATTTCTACAGTGTTTATGTCTATAATGAACTGTTTTTGAGTAAAATGGAAAGACTGAGGACATTTACATTATTCAAATCCCTGATGTGCAAAATAACTTTTTCTACAATCTTATGTATTTTCATCATGTTCATTTCTTACTGTATTACTGCACACGTCCTTGGATACCTCCACATCATCCTTAAGTAACTTATTCATTCCTGTCTAGTCTTTTTGCCATTCTTGCTGCTGCTATCCCTTCTCACATGATTCATGTATGACAACTGCTACACTGATAATGCAAAAAACCATAATGAACTCTGTAAAGCATTGCCTGTTGTGTCAACCAGTCACAGACTCACTCTGTCACCTTAAATACTACTCATTAGAGCCTGTGCAGGCATCCGAATATAATAGCTACATCATTTTAGCGTGGAACAGGAAATGAGAGTAATCTCTAACTAATGTCTATCTACTGTAGGAGTCTTCACTGCATTCAGCAAGCCAAGAATAAACCACCCGAGGTAAGGGCTGGTGCTGGTTTAACCCCTAATTAGTAAATGATATAATCTTGAATCTATTATTTTTAGTATGTCTGAGCATTCTTGTTGTTTTATGTGTGAGTTCATACATTATACCAACCCTACCATCCCACAGGGAATTCGCAGCTTTCCCAAAACTCCTCAGAGCTCCTGAAGTTCTTCCAGCTGACAAATACAGCTACTATAGCATGAACTTCCCTCTTAAACAACTCCAGTATATCTCGGGAACTCACTTTATAATTACTGGTTTTAATGTTCTTCTATTATCGTTCTATCTTTTTCTATTTTCTGGGCTCTTCTATTGTTTCATAAATGATTCAATGCAAGGAGCAATTAAGTGAGTCTAGTTTTTAGTGTGTGTAAAAATAAAAAAGCATACATTTGTTGGGTCCCTGTACCTTTAGGGCCCTTGGAATTTTTTACAGTCGCAAGTCTCTGCCCTCTGAGCAAGGGTTGCCTATTTCTGGTCCTGGAGATTTAACACTGGAGATCTGATCTAACACACCTGACTCTAATGTTCAGAGATCCCTGCAGATCTTCATTACCTGAATCAGGGGTGTTAGATGAGGGTTGGATCTGATTTCAGCAGGGTAGAACAGAAATTGAGCCCCCTGCTTTAGGGTGTTTGCAGTAAGTGTTTCACATTGTAGTATCACAATCATCAAAACACTAGATCAGATCCCAACACCATAAGCACACTGTTCAAGCCATGTGAATATGAATATCACCCACACATTAGCCCTGGTGTGTTAGTTCAGCCATTTACTCTCTCTTACTGCAGCCCAGGCCTCAGCGCTCCTTCACATTAGAGTTTTATAATATCATCATGTCATTTCAATTGCTTTAATGAGAACAGTAATTGGAGCAGCCCCTTGTAGCACACTGCTTTATTTCCCTATTGTGATGTAACAATTACATATGATTTGAATTTTTTCCCCCTTCCCAGTTAAATTATGAAGAATCAACAGAGGAGTCAAATGACAGAGATTGCAGCCACGAAGCCTAAGCCATGTGACTCCTATGAGCCATTAAATTTCCGACGAACCATCAGAACTAATAGTGTAAACGTTTCCCATGATGCACTGCTTCCAGCAGCTCTTAATATTATGGTGGTCTAATTAGTTGGTGCTAAAGCGCTGGACTCCCAGCATGCTCTTCAGGACAGTATTGAGACATGGATCATGTTTGCTGCCACTGCTGAATGGTTCTGCTGGGGCGACTGAGGCCCCTTTTTATGTCTGGCAAGCTTTATTGCAGCAATCTCAATGAAATTTAATGTGATTTGGCATTGTTTGCACTGACCGTTAAGAACTGAGTTATTGTAGTTTACTCTTTGATGCGCTGTTTGGCGGATTATGGCTGGAACAATGGGCAATGATGGCGATAAACTCTTTTTATGTGTGCTAATAAACTCTGACAAATTCTTTACTCATGACTTAAGACCAGAAATGATTGGACGTTTACACAGTACATCTATTTAACTCTGAGGAATTGCATTGGAGGCTTCTGACATGCTATTATGATTTCCATTTTGAGAGATAATATTGTTCAGGATCATGACTTGTGCACATAACCACTGAAATAGACGTAACTGAATAACATACATGTAGCCTAAGCATTTAAATAAAGCTAACAGAATATCATAAGCACACAACACGTTCCGTCTTTCATATCAGAAAACACACTGCTGTGATATTTCCTCAGCAATTCCATATCATTTTATTCAAATTAATTTTGCTAGACCTATCGGGTGGCCAGAGGGAAATATGCAAAGGACCATGTAATTTTCCCTGCATATATTTACATACACTGCAATAAAGGGAAAACAAGACAAAAACCAGGGTGAAAGTCTCCTCAGTGTTGTTATTTCAGTTTTTGATGAAAACACCCCTCTCTCTCTGTGTTCCTGTCTAATTAAAAGCCTCTCGGCTCTGTTGAAGTGTCTCAGAGAACATCTCACAAAGAAAAAAATAAATAAATACATGGGATGGCTGAAAACCTACATCTGAAAGCCATTAGAAAGTATTCCGGACATAGTTAGTGTGGTTTTATTTATGATGTCATCAGCGATCAGTCGACAACAGCACATCAAAGTTGTGCAACCCTTGACCTAAAAATGTCCCATGTTGGATCACAAAAAAAAAATGACATAACACAAATGCTTGAGGTAATACTTTCATGAACTAAAAAGTGGAGAAGCATAACAAACTATTATTTTCACAGTATCAAAGATTTGTGGTATACTTTTCTATCTAAAAGTGGGCTAGAGGTAGATAACTAGTGCCTAAAAGTTTATTTGAGGTGCAATTTGCAATGTAGTTGCACCACAAATAAACCAGCTGTGTACTCAGAGTTTACTACTCTTACATATAGCAAAGTTTTCTAAACTAAATATGTGCCAATTTAGTCCCAAGTAGAACTGAAATTTGTGGGCTTCAAATTATTCTACTTGCATTACAATTAATAAGTTTACTATATAAAGTGTACTTGGGAATTATACTTATCAGTACATAATTATACTTATTAAAATGAACTTTTAATAAAAGAAAATATTTCCTCATAAGATGAAGCATATATGTTAGTTACATTACAAAATAATTGACATTTTATATGACCAGCAATAATAGCACTACATTTCTTTTAACTGAACTTGTCCCCATGCTTTTTCATGCTAGACTGCTTTTACTTCTTCTAGAATCATTACTTCACTGAGGTAACAACACTTTCACTTGAGCATGATTTTGGCTAGCCCACTAGACTAAACTTCACATTCATCACATTCAATATGCTGAAAGACAGAGCCTGCACTGACTCTTCTGAGATAGGCTGACACCTAATGGCACCCATTTTGGAAAGCAGACAAAGTTTTTTGTTGCTGTTTTGGTGAAACTGGATTATCTGAAATGGAAACCCCAGCAAGACCACAATGAGCCTCCAGACTCTAGAAGACTCTAGGTAAATGCTGATGTTGCTACAGTGGATATTATAGCACTTATTAAATTGATCTGGGTCAGAAACCCAATCTCTGAGACTATGACCTTTCCAGGTTATGCCAATTGTAAACAAAAATATTTAATTGCACATAAATTCACAGCATCTAATCAACACACAGTGGGATTTTATCACATCTTTTTCTCAGCTAAACTTTGCCATGCTACATGGGTCATTTGCCAATCCCAAAGGTCAGGCCCCTGGACAGTGCAGGTCAAGTTTAGTGATACGTTGACCAGATGGCGGCAGAGCATGGCCTGAAGAAGAATATTGATGGGAAACTGTCACTTCTGAAATACAGTAGACCGACAGCAGCTAAACTACACCCCATGATTAAGGACAAGTAAATTTAATTCAGTAATTAATTAAAGTCAATGCAGATTAAAAATTACAATGCATTTTCCTGCTATACCATGATGTCCAAATAACACATAGTATTTGGGAGCTAGCTAAATCTTTTACTCAATGATACGCGGAAACAGAAGAAAGAAAGAGGAAACATGATACACTTGGTATATATTAGTTTTCCCTGCCCACTGGTGCACAGTGACATAATCAAGGCTTTTAAACTGAATCAGAGAAAAACAAGAATTTTCTTCTTTAAATGACATACTATGATAAATGGTGCTTAATGCATAATGTCTATATCTGAAATCTCACATTTCCTTTGGTACATATATTCTTTCTGCTTGCCTGAACTCAAATCTGAAGACATTTTTTCAGATCAGTCAAACCATATGGAAAAAGTCAGATGCCATTTAGATGATTATGCTAAATGCTAGAAAATCCAATGTAACTATGAATGTAAGTATTCACATTGTTTGTTTATTCAACCAGTATAGAACTATACAGTATCACATCATACTTTTTTCATCATACTCATACTAATTTTGTCAATGGGCATGACTGGGCTAATGAAATCTGACCTTTCCCCCTTGAAATCAGACCACATACAGTCAGATACCACATGTTAACACGTTATGATGTTATCTGCAAAAAACAGAGTCGTGAAATGACATCACATACGAAATGAAATGTAACCTGCATTTACAGCGTGTCAGAACAATCATCATCACTGATGTCAGAGTATATAGTTCTAGTCGTGACACCTGACAACTATGCCAAAGTTCAGCATCCTGCTTTATAGCTACAGTAATGATTGACATGTTCTGTATATGCTCTCTCCAAAGTATAAGTGGTGCGTAACTGACGAATGCTGCTGTTGACATCTTTTGCAAAAACGACACCTGCTCAAACACCCCAGTTCCTTCTGTGGAATTCCACAGAGGTACACAACACCTTGTTTGACAAGGCTTCACTGTATCTACCTCAAAACTCAAGGTTGAAATTTGAAACCCAAAATTGTTCCAATGCAAATCATTTCACTTGGGTAATTTCCATTTTAAATTAGCAGCACAGCTAACAACAAACAAGCAGCAAAAACAAGGGATGTTTTCTTAAGGCGTATCAGGTGGAAGCACATGAAAAGATAATCAGTTCTGATGATAATGTATTATTTGTTTGTGCATATGGAAATTCCAATGTGAGTAATTTCAATGCATCACTATTTTTCAGTGAGATTTCTATTGTGAGATTTATGAGACTGAAATTAGGCCTGGATTGAATTCAAAACTGTCTTTCTGAGCTTATGTTTTAAAGGGCCTTCAGACACCACCCTGCATCTCTTTCCATTGTCCTCCGTTACACCATGCTAAGGTTTCAGCAGCCCTGTTAGAGATCCTACAGTGGGATAAAGCTGTACTGCTTTCTGAAAACATCCCTGTACTAATGGACAACAGTGCACGTGGAACCATCTCCTCTTCACCAATGTTTGGTCAAGTTACCACAGCCAACCACCCCCCTGCCAGATGGTCCCTGGTTTCTCTGCTTAAAAACCACATTCTGTCTTGCCCTTGAGAGGACAGACTCTAGAGTATCCATTGCCCCAAGGCCCGAGGAGCAGAGCTGCAGACGATTAGGAGGCCGTGCTGGCTTAATTGCAGCACTCATGCTAGCCCAACTGGCCAGCCCCAACAGCTCAGGCCCGCTGCATTATTCATGCTGGAGACAAGGGTAGCACTTACAGGCAACAGCAACAATCCACAGTGCGGGGTGATGTCACACCAGGGTCGGCACCACTCAGGCGGGCCCGGGTCTAGAGGTTCTGGGTAGTATGTGTCTGTGTGTGTGTGTGTGTGTGTGAGGATGGTGTATCAGAAGGGTGAGAGGACCAGCTCATCCATCATAGCCACTTACGCGCCATAGGATCCGTTCAGCGCTAGGGCTAAATCGCGTTAGCTCCCGCTGCACATACCTGCTGCCTCATTAGCCCAGTCCTGCTGCACGCACGGCTTGCAGTGCATCCTCTGGCTGCATTTAGCAATTAGAGCGCTATATTTAAACATGCTCACAGCAGATGCACTGAAAACCGGCACGTTACAAACATGGATGCAGTGAAATAACAGCTATCGAGTACTGATCTGAATTGAGATGTTTTTGTTTAGTGGCAATCCCAATCAATGTCTTCGCTTTTTTCTTTCATTCTCATCTTATAGAAAATATAATGCCATCTATGGACCCTGCCAAAGTAGTCTGTTTGACATTACCAAAATGCCAGTGACAAAACGGTCTGGTTCTGGAGGGAGGCCTTCACTGACCATATAAGAGGTGATTAAATATCAGGCGCTCGCTGTAAGAGGAGAAGACAAAACACATCTCTGACAGGCACTGCCACAACACTGAGCCACAGCTTAACCTCTGGAAAATGCATTTCGGGTCGGGGAGAATAGCTTAACGCTATTGGAGCTCTGTCACTTTGGCTGCAGTGTTGTGAGATGAAGCGTTTAGCACTCAGCCGAGGTGTTTCATTTCTGACAGCTGAACCACAATCAAAAACCCCAGCCTGAGCAAGATGACTGACAGCTTTTAATGAACAGAAGCTGGCAAATGAGAGGAGCACTGAGAAAGAGAGAGAGAGAGTCTTCCATGTCTTTGGAAAGTGTCTTCAGTGCTAACTTGATGTTGTGGAATGAGCTCTGTCAAGACAAATCTGATTAACTGCCGTTATTTTAGCTTGACAACATATTGTGGCTAAAGATACATAGTAAAAGCCTAAAAGCAGATAGAAATACAGTAGATGCAGAATGGTACTACAATTATATCGGCACTGGCAGACAGTTGTTTAATATAAAACATCAGTATCAGACAGATGTTTAGGTTTGAGCGTTATTTCTAATAGATATTTGATGGTGATTTTTTGGACTCTAGAGGAGCAGAATGTTTAGAAGATGCTGCCATGAGTCATTACAATGTCGTTTGTATTGTGCATTTCATTCATTTTAATGCATTTGGAACGATGCAAATAAATGTTGCAGTCATGTTTGAAAAACCTGTTCAGTTTTATCTTTAAGCGGTTTTCTAAATAAAAAAGAATAAACATACTGAAATATGGCATTTTCTTTAAACGTCTGTTTAATTCAATTTATTCGACATTAAAAAATATTAATAACTATAAAACTATAAACAAAAAATAAATATAAATATAAAAATATAAATAAAAAAAAAACCATAAATGATGTAGCGTAGCTTTTGCCCAGACACCATTTGATGTGTAATTTCCCCACACTGTAACACATAAGGCTGCACTAGTTTAATTAATTTGGGTTTACTTTACATATTTGTTACAGTCACTAATTTAAATCTAGTAACACAATATTTCTTGCCTGATGCTTAGTTGCATAAAAAATGTGGGCATCAGTTTATTTGGACATGTCCTACAGAATGAAACATCTTTCCCCCAAAATACTTCGCTGCATTCTTTGTTGGTTTGTCTTAATTTACTCTATTTACACTAATTTCTTAAAACAATTATTTTTTGCAAATTGTTAAATGTTTTGTGTTGTAGGTCGAAGTTTCTGTATTCTCTTTGTAAGTTTGTGTTCAGGATTTTTCAGTCTTTTCATAGCCTGGAGCCATGAATGCTAACAGAATGGTAAATTAGAAATAAGCTATTAGAGCCCTCTGAGATTCTTGTCTTAGCTACGCTATTTATAAATTACTGTATGAAACAATACATTTCATAAAATAGAGCTGTTTCAACTGATGCCAGTGCATTACGAGTTATTTAAGCCTGGCCCTGTTAAGTATCTTTATTTTCATTTTTAAGAAAGTAAGTTGCCTTGTTATTTTAGTAGTCTTGGTAAACTTTGGTAAACTTCTTTTTTTAAATAAACTGAAACAGTGTTTTTTTGTAGAAGGTGTTAACTTATTCTTACCTACAAATCTCAACAAAAACACCTCATATCTCTGTAATACTATTCCAGATGCAGCCCCAGTTTCTCTATAGGTGTATCAGCTGTAGCTGTTCCAACAAGTAAAACATTGGGTACTGGTGTTATTCCACTCTTCTGAATTCAGTACATCCCTATTAAATACTGAGAGTTATTTCAGAGGTATATCATTTATCCATGTCAGTATAGTGTATGTTTGCCACAGAAACACACAAAGAAAGAGAGAGAAGAAAAGAGGGCGAGAGAGAGAGGGACAGCGAGAGGGAGAAAGAGACTATGTATTTGTGTACATCTGTGTGTGTGTGTGTGCGTGTGTGAGTGTGAGTGTGTGTGAGTGTGAGTGTGTGTGAGTGTGTGTGAGTGTGTGCGGGTGTGTGTGTGTGTGCGTGTGTGTGTGCGTATGTGTGTGTGTGTGTGTCTGTGTGTGTATGTGTGTGTGTGTGTGTGTGTGTGTACCCCGAGTTATGAGTCTGTTATAGGGCCGTGTGTTTAGGTGGAGGAACACTGCAGCTGCAGTGCTATCATGTTTCAGACAAATTAGCGCAAATCTACTCCCAAACACTACAGCATTAAATCAACGTCATTACCCAGCTTCAGTCAGCTGCTCCCTTTCACAATCCCAACACACCCTGCTCACGCATCTGAGCAGGCAGGGAACAAGATATTAGTGCACATAATACTGGAAACTGTGCTGAAAACAGTAAGCCGCAAGAGGCCATGCGCTACAGCGATGTTACAGGTCAGGGGTGCTGTTAGGCAAAAACACAGCAGGATAAAACACAGCAGTGTTGAGAGAATAGAATCTTTTATGAGCAATAATCACAGCACACCAGGGCCAGAGTGGGACTTGTTTTCAGATGGGTGTGTTGTTTAAACCAGAACAGCTCACCCTAGCTGTATTTCTCCTGATATCACCACACATATCTTTTGTAAAATCTGCATTTTCATCTTGTTTTCTGACTCTTATTTCTGATTTCTTATTTATATACTATTTATATACTATATGCTAGGATAAACAGTGTGGTTAGAAACGATTTATAGCAGTTTTCATTTTCAGTGTGACAATCAATATGCTACAAACAATGCTAACGTTAGCGAAGTAACTTAAATGGACATCCTGAGAATGTCCTTAACTACCTACTACTACTAACTAAACCTTGCTATCCCTTTGCTGCTGTAACACTGTAAATTTCCCCACTGTGGGACTAATAAAGAATTATCTTATCTTAACTACTTTTTTCCAAACCTTGTTTTTTTTCTGCAGTTTTTGCTGTTGGTGTTCATCCTCACATAATTTACACATGAAAAAAAAAAAAAAAACATTAATAAACTCTGTGGAGCACTGTCCAGTTTATTATTTGATAATTCCACCTTAAATAGTGTCGCAGTTACATGCTAGCACCTGAACAAACATCTGAAATAACCACATCATTTAAGATGGAAATGGAGGAATATGAAGAATAAGCCGTTTACTTCATCTTCATCTAATCTACGTTCGCTGTATCAGCCTACATATATAAACTTGGATGTAACATTTAGTGTTAATCCTGACTCTTCTGGTTACCCACTCTGGCAATGCTACAGAAAAGATAGCTTAGCACTGTTACATGCACAAATACATTCTTTCAAAGCAGCTGTTGCAAAAGCACTCAAATTTTACAGATCCTATTCCTCTTATGCATTATATCTCATGTACCCTTTTCACATCTTCAGCTTTAAAACCTTCACATTGTGCTGTGGAGTTCCACATGGATATTCTGAAAGTGTATGAAAGCTCATACTGTCCGGTAATGTCACCCAGCCCTCCAACAAGTATCTATGACTTGTTCAGTAAATTCATGCCTGTAGATTTTATAGCTTATCAGTATTTGTTGCTGTTTTAAAGTACAATTGCATTAATTTACTAATCTCAAAGCACCAACTCCCAATTTCTGTATTTTTGTAAATCTAATCAATATGATAAGTACAATGGGGAAAAATATTGTCATCAGATCTCCAAAGGACACCACCACAACAGATGAGTCAAACAGTGAACTAAATGTTAGATAAGATGTTGTGCAGCTTTGACTGAATGTAAATAGCTTTCATTTAAATTTATAATGCACTGTTTGTGTGTAGAAGCTTTCAAGTAATGATTTAGTGTGCACTATAGAGGGAGTCTGAAGCCATTTAAGACTGAAGCACCTTGATTAATGTGATAATTACTATAGTGCTCAAACAGGCTAAGCGTTTAAATAAGCTTTCTCTTCATTCCCAGCTAAACTTATAGGACAGATTGTCAGCTAAAAAGGAAAGAGTGAAAAATACACACCATTACTATTAGGGTATATCATTGTTTTGTTATGGCTCAACTAGTGTCATCAAATACTTACACATGGGCAATACAGATTGGGTGACGTTATTAAAAGTATCATGCTGTATGCTTGTATGACATTGATGCAGACTGTGTACCGGCAGCTCTGCTACCTTAGGTAACATTACTAGCCTAGGCATGCCATAACTTCATATCATGCCTTTTTGCTGGAAGAGGTAGTTAGCTGAAAACAAACAATTCAAATCAATTCAGTACGCATAACTTGTTATGACACAAAATGTTGCTGTAGTTCACATTTTCACATGAAGATCAACTGCATTGTCAAAAATGTCCTCAAATCCGCAAATCATTGGTACTACTCATGATAAAATAGTGTGAGCAGTGGGTGGAGTGTTGGAGAGTTGTTCCATCCATAGCAAAACATCTTTCCTTTTAATGGCCCACCCACAGCAAGGTGGAAGTCAATGATGTGCCAAGTATTTTGGGCTGGCATCCTGGATGGCCAACCAGATTTCATGAAGGGAAGTGGCCACCCTGGTTACCCATTTACAATATGGCTACAGCCCTTTTATTGAGGTTATAAAGAGTGGTTTAAGCCCTGTGGTTCAAGCAGGACTGCCTTTTGAATGAAGCACAATACAGAATGGCCAACTTGGTGCTACTGAATTGATGTGTGTGACAACATGAATGAGTTTTATGAAGAAGTTTTATGAAGCTTCAATTGCAGCTTGGTGAATAATCGAATGATTTTGGAACCAGATCTATTAAACTGCATTTAAAGATTTTACTATGAGTGGGATTAACCTGAGAAAAAGCAAAGAAACCATGGCTTGTTTAATCTCTCTCATTCTTGCTTTGAGAATACGTTCTGCCTGCAACATGCACAGCATCTTTTTTTCTTTTTCAGGGTGTTACCTGGGATTAATGAACAGGAAAGAGGATCATAATGGATCAGTGGGGACGATCTGTTTAAACGTGATATCTTTAATAGCATCAAAAGGGGTGCAGGTAACCCAACTCAACCTTAGCAAACAGCTGAAGATGGCACAGAGATACAGCAACACCGGAGTGGCTAAGAACCAGCACGGTGAAACAGAGCCATGATGGTAGTGTTTAGATGTGTCTTAACCGCCCTCAGGCTCAGCCGTGTGAAGTTGCGTGGAGAGTTCAAAAGCGCCGCACAAGTGAGGCCTCATCTATCAGCTAAGTCCTGATGGTGGATGAGGGCTGCTCACATCCTGTGAGATGATGTGAAGATGTGTATCGATCCATTTCCTAAGTAACTAATGAGGGATGGACAAAGATTCTCACTTTAGTGGAACTACAGCACGTCGGTCATGTCCCACTCTCTTGTGTGTTGAAATGTCTTTGAATTCATTATTGCTTAATGGTTTGGCGTGGGTACAATCAGGGTGAGACCTGATTAAACCTGTGAGGAAAGACTTCATGGTTGAGTGGCTAAACACTGTGAGATAGTGACCCTCTCCTGTCACACAACAATGTCCTTGATTTAAAGTCTAGCAAGTGATTGCTCTTTTCAAGAAGAGACCACACTTTCAGAAGGTGTTTTTGGTGTTCGTACTAAAACAAGGTATTTGATACAGTATCTCGCAGGTTACACATCAATGAAAAGCCAACTCTGGAGTGAAATGCTCTAAGTGACAAATTCAGAGGCTTTTAAAACACTGTCAGTCATCAAAGCATGTTTACATTCTTGTAGCTGGCTGATATTAACTGCTTAAATGACTCAAAAACAGAGAGTGTGGGTAGTGTGTGTGTGTGTGTGTGTGTGTGTGTGTAGGTGTGTGCATGTGTGTGTGAGACTTACTGTAAAACAGACTTGTAACTTTAAAGAAACACCAGACAAGCATGCTCTTGTCTCAGAAGGTAGACTAAATAAGAGAAACACTGGTATTTTGCCTTTTGAACATTTTATCATTCGACATAAGGCAAATTTAGTTAATGCATTTCAAAAGTGTGAATGCTAGTGCTCAATATAGAAACTGGATTTGCACTTAGCTCAAAGACTTAATTGACTCTTCACTTGACTCTTCTAAACTGCGTTATCCTTCTGGGTTGTGCTGAAGCCACTCATTGGGCGAAGGCAGGAAATACCCTGGACAGACTGACAAACCGTCACAGGACAGGCACACAGACATACACATTCCCTCACGCTCTCGCACCCAGTGGACAATTTAGTGACACAATTCATCTGAGTGCATGTCTGCACTGTGGGAGGAAACCCACGGGGGGAATATGCAAACTCCACATAGAAAAGATCCCAATGCCTCAGACAGGAACGGAACTCAAGAGCTTCTTGCTGTGAGGCGACAGACCTTCCCACTGTTCCACTGTGCTGCTGACTTCTAACTCATTAAATTTCAGATTTTTTTAAACAAATAAATAAATAAATATTTTTTCAAATAAAACTTTGCCTTTTGGTAGTATTGATACAGATTCCAAAATTATTTTATTTGTACATTTTAACTGGACAGAACTGAAGTGCTACATTAAGTAAATTTGGTGTCTAAGGAAAAGAGGGACAACAACTTGAAACTGCTGGCTAGTTTAAAGTTTGGTGAAAGTCTGCTTCCTTTATAGAGCCAAATGTATGCCAAACAAGCAGTTGACTATAGGCCACAACTGAACCAAACCTGCAGCGATGCCATCATTTACCCATATCTGATATAGAAAACTTTTTTGTTTGTTTATTTGTTTATTTTATCTGAAAATAAGTTTTTATCTAGTGGTTCATTCTGCACAAATCAATGCCTGCTATGCTATTTTAATAAATAACATAACATTCTCTAATAAAGTCTTTTGAGACTTGTACTGGAGTTGGACCCCACCCCAGAGACCTGTGGACTCAAAACTCCTTCGAAGTGACTCATGAACGTCTCTGCTAACACTCTGACCTCATGAAAGGAGGAATTACATACGTCTATATGTATATACAGCTTCCAAATAGCTCAGCAAAGTCTTTTTTTCTGGTTTCAAGTTGATACCAGTTGGCACTATGAATTCCACTTATCTTCTCTACTTTCTTCAGTCCAAGCTTCAACTTGATATTGTTGTTTTACATTTTCATTTCAGGGTCAGTATATGCTTATTTTGGCACAAGCCTTTAGGATTTCCAGGCCCACCTCCCCCACTGGAAAAACGAAACATTTATTACTGATACACCTGCAGCTTGCCAGCTGTATGTTCAACAATCACTCTTAGTCTGTTAGATGACTCAGGCTGCTTTCAGAAGGGTGTCAGCTGTAAAAAAAAAAGAAAAACCTTTTTTTTTTTTTTAGTAATATGACCATTAACAACATTTGGAGCTATAGTCACATCAACATTTAATTTTTCCCCATGGTGGGTTTATTATTTTGTCTATAAAAGTGTTTCAAAGCACAAATGGAGACACACACGCACACACACACACACACACGCACACACACCTACACCCACGCACACCCACACACACACACACACACACACACTTCTGTACCAAGCTGGTTGGAGAGCAGTCATGTTTTTTTGCTGTCATCAGTAAAGCCTGTGGGACACTGAGGCATGACAGGTGGAACGAGAGATGCAAAGAGGTTGGAGGGATAGAAGGAAAATGGTTGGGCTTGGCCCACATGGCGACGAAACAGTGTAAGTGGTCTGTTGGCTGAGAGAACCAAGCACATGACACTGGGCAGTGTGAAGGGTATCCTAACTGAAGGGCTCATTCATGGCAGGCACGACACACCTCTACGATAATGCCAATTTCCCCTAAGTGATTTTAAACAGTATGCCATTGCTAGGCTAAAGCTGGTGCACATTAATGTTGTTTTTTCTCCTCTCCTAGATAAAACATTGACATTTAAAGGCATTCTGTATTATTCTATCTGAAGTTGAAAACAGATCTTAACTAGCCAGTTGTTGAGCAAGACCTGAGTCTAATATTTACAGCAACTGACAAATACAAGGAGCCTGAACGTGTTTCGTTATACTGTACAACCCTGTATTGGTATAATGACAACAAAGTTGAATTGAATTGAATTGAATTGAATTGAATTGAATTGAATTGAATTGAATTGAATTGAATACAAAACGCTTAATTTTTTTTTCCATGACAGACATGACAAAACTTCACAGCTATACTTGCCTACTTTATTGTGAATGGCTGAAGATGAGAACTCAAATGTTTTATTGAAATTATGTGCCAACATAAGAAACATTATGTTAGTAATACTCACTTATGACCTACTCATTGTGAGGCTATGTTTGAGTTGATGGCTCTAATGATCATTTGCATTACGACAACAAGGTGGAATTTTACCTGCTACCCACCACACCATGTAAATCGGATGCATACTACAGAGCAACAGTACCAATCAGGCAAGCTTGTTTTAAACCAGAAGTGCCTGGGATGGCTGGCAAAGTGGCACTATCCAAAAACCAGCCATGCCAAATCCCACTGGTGGGAGGAACTTGCAGCTCTTTCAATAGTCACTCTTATAGTAAAGAGTACTGGCATGGAGCTGCTGCTGTTTTCCATTTCCTACAACTGACTGAAACCTTGTTAGACTATGGCAGACAGTACCTATGGTGGCCTTCTATCTGAGTGACATTTATCCTCATAAAATTAGTCCTACTTATTTTAAATAATGGTGTTTAAAGCCAAAAGGCCTTTTCTGAGGGCTTAGACTGTCCTAAGGGTTGAGTGTAAACCTATGTAGACCTATAAAGGCCAAAGCTTATTAAAAGGAATTTAAATATCAAATGTAATGACAAAAAGAAGAGACAGGTCTATATCACACATCATGTAGAAAAATGCATTCTGAAGCCCTGTATTACATTCAAGTATGAAACAATTGAGCTATTACAGAACGAGCTAACAGCAATCTGATAAAATACTTGTTCAATCATGGAGAGTTTACTATGTTAGAAGCTTTTGATGTGCTTCAGTCAAAAGAATCAGAACTCATGTAAGAAGGTTTAAAGGTCTAATCCCCTCTCAGTGGAGATTTGTGGCAGCTGTAGAATAGTAAGGGCTCTAGCAGAAGAATGCCGGTAGTGTCCGACAACACCTGTGAGGATTTGTGACATCTCTTTCAACAACATGAGACTAATGAACTTGCCAAATTTAAACCCGCACATAAATCTAGCAGCTTTATATCGAAGTCGCCGCCTTTATTCTGTATCTGGTTACCGAAGCATGCTCCGAGCCTTTCTGCTTTTCACAACTAATGCATTTTCCTCCTGGGCCAAACTACGGCTGGCAGACCAGGCACCTTCGCGCAAACGTGTTGAAAACGGACGCCGCTGCACTCGGGTTTAATCCAGATATTTCTTCCTTGACATTTTTATGGAAGGGCTGGGCAGAAGAGTATTGAAGTTGCATTACAGTGGAACAAAACAGACCCCTCGCTACAGTAGCCAGGAATCTGAGCATGGAGTAAAAGCACAGATGTGGCAGATCGAGTTTCAGGTGAGGCTGACGCTACACTGGCTGCAAGTCTCTACAAATGTTGTGCGTGGAAGAAGGCACCAAAAATTTCCATGAGCCAAATGCCGCAATGGGCCACGATGACACATACCCATCTGCCTGCAGTATGTGTAGCACTGCCAATGGTTAATCACAAAGACTGGTTATGGATTCTGAGGATTACTCTGTGACCCCTTTCAATTCTATGCGTTTAAACATGGCTGCTGAACAGCATGGCAGAGCAAGCCGACAATCCCTTTGACCAGTGTGATCTCACAGTCTAAGTTTCGCCACCCCAGTGTAGTCAAGACAAGTGGATTGACCTCTTTTTGTAACATGAGCTGGTGCTGTAGCATGGAATTCACAAACTTTCATCTCCATAGTCAAAACCTTTCAGCACGAGCAGCTCAAAGGGTTCATCAGGTATCATTTGTTTGCTGATGGAGAGTGCTTATACAAACAAAGGCTTCTTCATACCAGCAAATAAGTTTGTTTGGACTGCCACCGGCTTATGTGATTTCGAAGTGTGGACACTATTCATAATGATAAAATGATGAATTGTTTGCACAATGGTGACTGCGTTTTCACAGATGAGTATTTTTCCTTTTTTTCTGTCTTTCACTACCTTTAATGGGCTTTTACAAGCCAAGGAACCAAAACATTTTTTAGTACTGGTAATAGTTTTCTTCAAACAATAACCACACCAGTGTCCTGTTTGTAAAGAGAGATGGATTTACCCATAGAGTTGTAACAGTTCATCTATCTGTATTGATGCGTAGACCAAACAGGAAATGCTCCTATGCTGTATGCATGTCGTGTGAGCTTGTTGCAGTCTGTCAAATCAAGTCTTGCTAGCAGGCTTGTGTTCACAGGTTTGTGTTCACACCAATGATGCAGCGGCAGTTTACCAATCATCCAAGCAGTTACAGGCCCGAGCACTAATAGATGTATACATCGAAATGCTTTGTTTTGCACTTACACTGAGATTAACATTTCTTCTCTCTAAGCACGAGCGCTGGTTTGGGATTGCTAGGATGTGCACTTATGCTGTGTTTGGCTCTGTTTACTTCTTTCTAGGTATTTGCACTGGCCCTTTTTTCAGGCAACGTCTTAAGTCAAGGCAAGTCTTGTACTAGATAGGAAACATTCTCTGATGGAACACTAAGCATAGTTGTAAGTCGCTCTGGATAAGAGCGTCTGCTAAACGGTGTGAGCGTAAATGTAAATAGTTTTATATTCTTCCATTGGTAATGTAACATAGTTGTTGAGGCAGGATGCAAGTGCACAGTTGTTTTATTTGAGTTAGTCCAGGAGACAGGGGTCAAAACACAGGTGGGTATTATCAAAGACATGTCCATAACTTGAGAGATGACAGCAGAAACAAAACAAGGGTTAAGAACTCAAGACAAACACTGACATAACAAAACAAAGAGAACAAGAACTGAAAAGAAACACGGCTAAGATTAACGCAGGGAAAACAGCTCAGAACTAACAAAAGGACAACAGAGACTTCACAAACCAACAGGCCAAACAGAGGAGTCTTAATACAAGTCCTAAGGGGTTACAGATTGATCTCAGGTGTGGGAGTGGGTGGAGCCAGGGTGGAGCAGGAAGAGCTGTGCTATGACATAAAGTAACCAAAGGGGACGTTGTGAGACATGAACAGGGACAGGCAGACAGACAGACAGACGTGACAGGTAACACATCATGGTTGTGTAGATTTTGAATTTAGAAAGAATTACAGACAAGACCATTGCTGTAAAAAAAAAAAAAAAAGTATAAACTAAGATACTAGCTTGTCAGCTCACATGAAATGGTGACGCAGTGTGTGGAATTCCATCTTGTCGTATAATGTTGGGTGTTTCTCCAACATCTGAAAGAAGTTAGCTTTGCTGAATAACTGTGAAACAGTATATAAAAATGAACACAGACTAATGTTCAGGCTCAGGATAGCACTCAGCTCATATTGCCAGCTGACTAGACTACTAGACTGCTCTATTTAATACTATGCTTACACATATCTTGCCCATCAAAAAAAGAGTCTTCACAACAAAAGGCTAAATAACTTCTAACTGCTAATAACTAATGTGAACTGAGTAACATCTGATCTGATACCACAATAAGTAGGGCTCAGTTGTGTGGTAAGTAATAATACTGCACTGTATATACGTTGTTTTAATCTAATTGTAGATTCATGCAGGCTGATACACAAAATATTAACATGCTACATGACAACACGTCTTTGCACGTCACAAGGTTTTCTTACAAAATGCTAACAAATTATAAATACAAAACACATATTAGGTGGAGTAGACTTGCAGTCCTTCCACTACCACAGCCACTGCCATGTTTCCATTTCTGTTGTCCATTGGACTGTAGGACAGTAGTGTCCCTCACAACCATACTCATAAACCACCTGGTTTTAAGGACGCATTGTAGAGTTTTACTCGATTTGACACTTGTTTTAAAACTAGCAGGTATTAGTATTAAGTGAGTAATTGGGACATATCTTTTCAAATTGACTGCAGACCCCAATATCGAACCAAATCACAATGCATACTGACAGGTTTTAAGGTATAGAATGTGATCAGATAATTGGCTAATAAAGTCAGTGTAGAATCATATAATGATAAACTTTATACCCCTATCTAGCAGCTTTTGTCATTTCCATCTAGTTCTTATCTAGTACCTTGTAGGTCTTGATATGATAGCTGATACCTGAACTGCCTCTTTTCAACCAATCATGGCTTATCAACTGCCAGTCGAAGCAAAAAACTCTAACCAACCTGCAGTGAGAATGTCAGTAGTATGTTATGTTAAGATTGCTGTCAGAATTTTAAAGTTAAAGTTGTGTGAAAATAGAGTTACTGAGGAATATCCAATTCAGACTTTATGCTGAATCCCTGCTAGAAAAAATCAAAGCAGCGCAAACACCGGAAATTGTTATGCTGATCCCCACCAAAAAATGACTCGTGTGTTTTGTGTCATAACCTTGTTGTGCTTCCAGCACCAAAACATTGATGGAAACAGCTATGGATACTATGAACCCCATGCCCCCTTAGACAATTCACATAGTCTGTCCCTCATCTTTGGTGCTTAATAACCAAACTTCTAACCAGCCTCTATTGATCTGTACACAGGCTGAGTTTTTACATCTCTGTGTGATATGATCAATGAACACATATGTCCATGAAAGGTGTAAATCGCCTTATAGTGTCTTGTTTTAGAACAGCTATCCATGAATAGCACAGCACTTGTACCAGGCATGGACATAGCGGAGAAATTGCTTGTGAAAACAGTTACCTAGTGCTTTTCATAGTTGGTTTATGCGCCAGGTAGAGCTACCTCAAACTTGCACTCCACTATGTCATACTAAGCTTTAACTGACTTGTCATATAACTACCCATTCTCCTCTTGCTACTGTGCCTGAGCGATCTTTCAACAGGTTCCCAGTGTCCCTGACATGCCAGCCTAAAATGATTATTTGAAAAACTCACTGGTGCTTGTGAGTCTTTATTCCCATTCTTGCAGCAGCTACACTATAAAAAGGGTATATTGGCAAGTTAAATAATCCTAAATAGCTGAAATATCTAGTTTTATATTGGCATAATTATATAACGAAAATCATCTGCTAATATTACTGAAATAATTTGGATTAAAAACAGGTAATTACTTCCAGAAATAAACTAAACAGTGATATAATAAGCTTACATCCATCCTAAAATTTGGAACATAAAATGTATCAACTTAATATTAAATTATTTCACTTGACAAGATATTTTTTGGCAGTGATAGAGTGAAATGCTATGAACCACACTCTCTATTTCTCTTGGTGATCTTCTAAACTGCTTTATCCTTCTGGGCAACTGGAGCCTGTCCCAGCATACAGTGTGTGGAAGGGAGGAAACACCTCGGACAGGCCACCAATCCATTGCAGCATATGCTATGGAATGTCTAGGTCATTATAACCTGAAATGCATATCCCCTCTGTGAAACGTATGCGGAAACACAACTGGTGCTATTTGAATGCAGACTGCAGATGCTTTAATTAGACATCATATGACACGATGGTGTACACACGATAAAATACAATTCTCACTGCTAGTTACGGTGAGTGTTCAGAAAGGGAATTGGAGACATTTGAAAAATCCCAGAGATCTCTTTGATGCTGTCCTTCAGACACTGAGCTATGTTGAATGTCCTTATGGCCTGTAGTGGCAACTTGAAGTGTCTACATTTGGTAAGTACTTCTCCTATGTGATAAAATGGCACTGGAAGGTTACATGTTTGTATGTTAGTCCCACCAGCAGCAAAATTACAATATTGTGGGTTTTGCCACAGATGTTTAAAGGCTTGACATTTGTTCATTTTACTCATAGTCTCTGAGGAAAGATTCTGTTACCTTCCTATACTGGCTGTATTAGGTCAAATGTCTGCTGTCTAAACTGCAGGTTAAACAACAGGAGCTTGAGCTGGCCTTTAGAGTTTTCCTGCATCGTCACACCCACTTTTACTCAAGTAAATGAACTTAATATGAACTTGTCAATGAACTTAATAAAATCAGGCGTGTTGAGAGCAGCTTGGGAAAGCATGTGAACCTGGGCGGTACAGAACACTCCAGGACTATGGTATGGAGCCACAGGTATAGGCTATTGCTGGCCCTGAGGATATCTAGCTGGAACAGGCAGGCTGTTTTGTACCTACTGAGTAAAGGTTAGCATATGAATGGTAGGGATGTGTTATTGGGATAGAACTGTCCCAATCAATATTTTGGACGTGACCATGCACAAGACCAGTGCCTGGGATCAGAGCAGCTGTGATTACATAATTTTGACCGCTTTTATGTGCCGCTTACAACACATCGAATTTAAATCTAGCTTTAGATCATTCTGATGCTCTTCGGAGAGGCTACGTTGTACAAAGACAACTCATTTAGGCAAGCTGGCATTTGATCGACTAAAAGGGGGCTGAAAGGGGGAGGAGGCTATCAGATCAGGTCACGACCTAAAGATATCATACTTACTGTCAGACACAGAGGAGGCGTGAGCTGATCAGTGTGCTAATGGTGAGTTATTACGGCTGTCAGTCCATATATCGCAAACACGGATGAAAATGTAGTCTTTCAGATGACTTGCTCCTTTTACTCTATTGACTACGCAGCCAACACTTTTTGTACTTTGTAGATATCATGTTATCTCAGGAGGTGTTTTTTTTCACCACCCAGAGCATCAGTGGGTAAAAGGTAACAAATTGATCCGCCACTAGGCACCTTGATTAAAAATTAAACCCTACAATTTAACTGCACCAACTTTTCCAATATATAATGTTAACTGATGACTGTGTATACCTTCAGGGTTTACAGTGAGGTCTTAATTATGAATTATAGTTTGAGATTATAGAGGCATCAGCACAGCATTAAAGTTGGTCTAAGGCTGCTCAGCAAATATAAGTTTTAAAAGTAAAAACATTTTGTCCTTGAGTTTTACATCAGAAGCTTTTATAAGATCACACAACATTTAAATTTGCCCCCAAGAAAAATGAGACCCAAGGTTTAATCATATATTTGTGTGCATCTTATTAGTCACTGCAATGTTTGGTCAAACACTATTTACTGCTGTTGCATTTGACATTTTGTATACAGAGGTTGGAGTGTGAGTGTAGGTGAGGTTGTTGTAGGATGAAGTGGGTAACAGGTGGGTTGTTGTGTCCATATTAATGTATGCCCTTGTCTAAAAGTAAGAGCCAGAATGTCCATCACCACTTTGAGGTTAAGACTGGAAAACTGGCCATGTGCATATATATTTTTGCTTACATTAAAAATATGTGTGCAGTATAAAATCCACTGTCATTTTAAAATGAACATATCGTCGCTGTCCAAAGAAAAACAGGTATCTTCAAAATGACAACTTTACAGGAGAGGCCAAAAACCTCTTTTAATTTGAATGGAAGTCAATGGAACCAGACGTCTTTCCAAGCAGTTTTGGGCCATTTCTGTTGGTCCATTCTTCATGGAATTTCCACACAGTGTGAACAGCAGCTCATGTGATCACATGATGCATAAAAGTAAAAATCAACAAAAGTGGAGATACATGTTTTTCTTTGGACAGTGACGATATACATATAAAAAATATATGTATGACAGTATATGGACATACATGTGTGTACATTGAAATAAAGGCACATGAAATCTAAATAATAGTATTGAATTAATACTGTAGACAAATAGAAGGAAATATGTTTTATTTGAACATGGGCCTGAGTGATCCTACCTCTCCTGTGTCCCCAGTGCTACACAGAACTCGACGATGCACTTACAGTAAAAGCATCACAAGCAAACCTGAAGTGCCTTCTCTGAAGACCATATTTCCACAGGCTCAGCTAAATGTGTGGCAGAGCTACATGCACAGTGTTGCTTATGAAGGAGCACGGATGGCTATTGCTAATCTAGCCTTTTACTGTAAGCACTTATCACCTTGCCAGATTTTAAACTTTCATTTCCTTGCGTAGCTGACTTTGAAGTATTATGTAAATCTGGTAGCGGACCTTTGTTAGACAGGCCAGTTCCATGCCATCTCCTTGTTAATGTGCTCACCAAATGGTAAAAATTTGGTATTCACTCCATACTATCATGTGCTTACCAGATATTAGGTTAGCACCAGAAATCATCAAGTTAGCATCAGATACTATTTATGAAGTACCACAGAGTGTCTGTATTGTGCTTATTGTGCTTATCAATTTGTATCTGATGCTTACTTGAGAGTGGCTAGTGCTCATCTGATAATATCTGGTCTTTACTTTGTAATATCTGGAGATCATCTGATTGGATATGCTAAACACATGGGTGTATGTAATATGTATGTACGTCCTATCAGAAGCTTTGTTGTAATTGCAATTATAGCTTCAACATATTAAGCACTAGTCCAAATGCCTGTGACATGTTATGGTCTCTGTGAACTGCCTGTAGGACCCCACCTACACACAGCAATTCATTATTATTACTGTTTTAATCATGCACTTATTTGTACCATTGAAATAAAGGCTATAATTACAGATTCCTGTTCAAGGTTATGGCTGGGCCACACCATCCTCAGGTTGACCCAGGCCATTGTGTTAGTTTCAGATCTTCTGGTAAAGCACATTTCTGTGTAATGAATATTTGTGTTGAGAAGTGGAGCGTTGAGCTGGATGACTCAGACTCATCCTTTAACTGCAATTGATTCTTGGCCCTGTCGAAACGTCTTTTGATCATCACTCATCAGTGGCTTGCGACATAGCTACAGTTTTTCAGGGTTCACCTGCAGTTAGTTATTTATGCTGACACCTTTTACCTGACTGATGGACACTTCACACACACATACACACGCATGCACACACATTCTGGATTGCACTCACCAGTGCACACATATGTAGGCACACCTGACTGTAGAAGCTGAGAGTAAAAGATGTGAAGTCAGCTACAGCTTTAAATTTATCCTTCGTGTTCTTGAGAAGAGCAATCATTTTCTCATTAGGCCTTAATTCATTTCTTTCTCACTGTCGTACTGCAGGGCTACCATAGAGTTTATCTGGACCCTCTTAATTACTGAGGGGACCCTTCGTCAGAAATGAATCTGTCTCAACTGCTCCTGCAGGGCAAAAACACAACCTGAACACAAACAGCTTGGGTCTGATTGTGTTTTTTCTCCACACACTAAGATGGATGTGGTCACTGAAAGACTGACCAGATCGATTTGGCTATGTTTTGCTGGGCTGTAATGAAGTCCTCGCACTGTGTATCTTTATAGAGTTAAATAAGGTAGAGACCACTAAAGAACTTGTTACTCTAAGAAACAGAGGACTAAGCCTGGAGGTTGCGCAGTGAGCTGTAATAAATGTTATCAGGCTGTCCATTTCTCTGGATAACGAAATTTCCTGCAAGATTGCTGCTGAAGATCTTTGGGCTAATATACATTATTGATCCACACATCTTTTTAATCAAACATACATGAAAAGGACTGATAAAGAAATTTCGATTCGCACCTCCGGGTGGTACTTTTTTGATAGCCTATAAAATGAAACTTGCTGCAATGAAATGTCTTATATGAAAGTACCATTTTAGATATGTAGGCCACACGCTTAGCCTAAATGAAGGATATTAGTGTCTGCCTTAAGATGGTTCTTTCTTAGGGCAGATTTGTATCCTTTGATATTGATATCTGAGATCTTATGTTTCTTTCTGTCTATATGTCCTATTATGTTTCAGATTGATCAAACCAAAATAAGTGAGTTTTGATCAATCTAATTTATCGTAATTAGGTCGAAATGAAAAGACTACTAATAGAGCAATTTGTAAGATGGCACAATGTGTCAAATTCATGCTTAAAAATAGTGGGAAACATGTAACCAGAAAATACACAGTCCTTTCACATACTGCCCCAACCCACCACACCACCCCCCACACCCACCAAACCCCCCCACTTCTTCATCTTCTCCTGCTGGATATATGGCAGACACTATGGTACAGCGCCTCATTATCTATTACGATTCTATTATCTATTAGGAAGTCTAAAGTTTTTTACGGGACTGGAAGGGCTGGGGCTGTTAATAACTTCAGTTAATTATGGAATGATTTGCATTAAAAATCTTACATATTGCCTTTAACAAAATTATAGAAACTATACAACATATTATACAACCCCAGTTCCAGAAAGTTGGGACGCTGTGTAAAATATAAGTATAGGTTCATAAAAACATAAGGGAGATTCATACTGACTCTGATTTTATTCACAATAGAACATAAAACAAAAGACACAAGACATTTTACTGTTTCATGAAAATTATTTATTTATTTAGAACATGAATGTACTCATGAGAGGGTAATGCAAGACTGGGAAAATCAGTAGTACTAATGAAAAACAGCTGAAGGAGAAATTAGGAATTTAAAATGATTTACATTTATTTACATTTTACACAGCATCCCCACAGTGTCTAAAAAAGTAGACCACCATCACATCAGTGTCACTGCAGTCCTGAGAATAATCCACTACTCAAATAAGATCTGCTCTGTGGTGGTCCTGTAAGGGTCCTGACGTTTGAAGAACAATTTGAAAGTGAACCAACAAAGTATGCCGAGAATCAGATGGACTACAGCCTGTAATTGGAGAACTACAAAGTAAGTACTATGGTAAGTAGAGTTGATAAAATAGTCAGTGTGTATAGATACAAGGAGGTGGTTTAGTTTAGTTATGGCTGGTTGGTGTATGTTTCTATGGGTTTATGTACATTATCTACAAACATTGCTAATTATTTGTAATTGTTGTTAATCCCACATTTATTTCTATTGTCATTTGTGGGGTTTAGCCTTAGTCTGGGAGACATTTTATTGAGTTAATGGCTGCTGCTAGGATCCATTCCAAAAGCTCTAAATTGCAAGACCATCAATCTAGCCTGGTGTTTCTCACCCAAAGGGAGTCATCAATTAGGAAGCTGGTGCTCCCTGTATTTTGGCCCAGACCCCATTCTACCCCTCCTCCTCACCTTTGAATGGTTTGTCTAATCTGAGACTGTGCAGAGAAGGAGAGCAAGTGAGAGCGGGTGAGAGAGAGAAAGAGAGGGAGCGCACAAAGACACGAGATGGGTTTTGGTAATAATAATGTGCCCTCAGGCTGAGCTCTATCATTCTCTCTCCCTCCCTCTCTCTCTCTCTCTCTCTCTCTCTCTCTCTAGTGCTTTCTCTCTCTCTCTGTCTGTCTCTCATAGTAAAAGCCTGTAATAACCAATGATAGCAAGCAGAATGGCTATATGAATGATATATGGATTAGGCTCAATTGTAGATTTAAAACAGCATTAATAAGCAGGACTATTATTGTACATTCGTATTGTGGACACTAACTCAAAGATGTCATTTTCTGAGCCCAGAATCAGAACTAAGAAGAAAACATATATATTAACGAAGTAAGATAAGATAATATAATATAAAATAAGATAATCCTTTATTGATCCCACAGGGGGGAAATTTACAGGCTTAATGCAATCCAACAGAATAGCAATTTGCTATAAATAAAAATTTAAAAAAATTAATTAAATAAATAAAAGAACCAACTTTTGTGGTTCCTTAAGTCTTTAGGAGATTTAGAAGGTAAAGGTAAGGACCCATTGCCTTAGGTTATGCACTTGCCCTGCCCTGACATATGCAGATTCATACAGGCAGTCCAACCATGCAGTTGAATGACTATCTATCTATCTATCTATCTATCTATCTATCTATCTATCTATCTATCTATCTATCTATCTATCTATCTATCTATCTATCTATCTATCTATCTATCTATCTATCTATCTATCTATCTATCTATCTATCTATCTATCTGTCTGCTTATTTTCTCAGCATGTATACCTGTTGAAGGTTGAAGTTCCAGACAGACCTGTCTTTTACTCCTTTGTAAATTCTAAGCAGGCCTCAAAAAGAGTAAACCACCCCGTCTGGTGTAGGTGCTGTCACCCCCTTGCCCCGTGCGAGCTGCCCTGCAGGTGTTTGGACTCCCCCCCTGGCTCAGCAAGCTGGTGGCCGCTTACGGCGCTCGAGGAAATTAAATTAGTGCTCGCGCTGCACGGTTTGTACACAACACAAAGCCAATGACACGCTTAATTACACTGCTGACACTTCAGCACGAGCGCCGCGCAGAGAAAGAAAAGAGACGCTCAAAAAAAAAGATGGATTACAATAAGGGACACATTAATACAGCCACCTTTGAATAATGGCTTTATGGAAACGGCAATTATGAAATAAAGGGAGATTATAAAGGGAAACAAATGATTCTGCCTGCACACGCGGTTACACATGCGTCTGTCCGTCCATCCATCATATCCCCCCTATAAATACGCCCAGTCTCTTTCTTTCTACCTCCAGTCTCTTTGTTCGTCCCTCTGTGTCTGTGTGCTGGTGGATGTAGCCTGTGGCTGCGCTGCTGGGCTGCTGGCGGACTCGCATGTGCAGCTCAGTGGTTTGCAGTGGTGGCACATGGCTGACAGGACACTGTCAACAGATGTGTGATGAAAGACTATGTGGAGAACTTCGCCAAAAGGCACAGACTGAAGTTTTAGAAGAACCCAACAACAAACGGCTGCTGAAGGTCGAACATACAAGCAACACAGCGAGCATAACGAGACCCAACACTTCACTGGACTAGTGTTCAGAACTTATGACAGATAGCGGATAGTGTCAGTGTGGTTTAATTATCGGTTCTGTGTTGCGTGTGATATTTATATGTAATAATTTATTTATTTATTTATATTTTTATTATTTCTATTATTATATTTAAAGTTCTCCGGAAAAAGTATAATTATTATTATTAACGCGTCATTAAAAATATATTTAATTATTTATTGCTAGCAATATTAATAATTCATGATATTACATGTTCTTTAATTTTTTATTACAACATGCAACTTATTATTATTACTTATTGGATTATTAGGGCAGCAGGAACACTGCAGGACTGGAGCCTAAATGTTAGACAAAACACTACAAAGAAAGAAATAACAGCCACCAGAATAACAGACTCCAGAATAAATTATGTTAATAATTATAATAATTATTTTTATTATCTGACCCAATTAAAGAACATCGACATTGTAATTTGGTATAAAAAGCTAATTAGTGGTTTATAAACGTCCCACATTTCTATACATTTGCACTTTAACATAAATTCGCCATACAACAAACAAATATGCCATTTTAATATTATATAACAATATGTAATATATTTAATATTTCATTTTATTACGAATATTATTAAGAAAGAAAAATATATTTCGACATAATGCCTGTCTTAAATCTTTCGAGAAGCATTATACCACAGCCACTCAAATCCTGTAAGAACATGTGCATCATTATTTCTGCAATAAACCTGTAATAATAATAATAATAATAATAATAATAATAATAATAATAATAATAATAATAATAATAATAATAATAATAATAATAATAAATCAAATGAGACCTGGCCGATAGACTAGGCTACATTAAGGGCAGTTTTCGTTCTTCCCTTGTTCCGACTTCCTCCTTCTTTCCCCAAAGTCCTCTCCGCGAGCCAAATTCATATCGACAGAGTGAATAAAACAATTCATTAATCCGGAACTTTATCTACGAGCAGTCACACTCCAGCCTGTCGATGCTCCGCTCTCATCCCGACCCTCACACACCTCCATTCGGGCCGCGGCACACGGTGACGTATCGGAGGT